>JAHNEJ010002545.1:0-171941 GCA_022559845.1 Amorphophallus konjac | reverse complement strand
GAGCCCTCCATGTTTAACCCGCCGAGAACCCTCACCCTCTGGCATCCTTCTGGCGCCGAGAGCCCTAATTACTTGGCCTCCTTGCTTGCGCCGGGAGCCTAACACCTTCACATGGTGCCGTAAGACCCCTTGGCTTCCCTGTTTGCCTGCGCAGAGAACTCCACTAACGCCAGCTTCCCGGTGCCCCAAATGGTGCCTTGCAAAGAACCCTTCTTGGTGCGATGGTCTTCATGCCGAGAACTCATATATCCATTTCAAATCCGTGCCGAGAGGCTGTCCTGCCACCCAATGAGCCTCCAACACTTCTATCAAACCCACCTAGGGATGTCCATGAGTCACCAGAACTGTCCCGAGGATAAAATCAAAGGGAGTTAGACTCCCTTACTTTCCACTTATCCGTATCGGGTTTATGAGCAACCCCTTTAGCTAAGGTGAGCTCTGCCACTGCACGAGTGTCACCGGCTCCTATAAGGGAAGAATCGAACATTGCCCCAGGGCATACATGTACAATATGGGAGGTTCGCTCCCTCCTTTTTCTCGGCTTTCATCCCGGCACTCCGTGGGTGATAGCCTATTCTCCCCTGGGCATAATCCAGATTATGGGGAGATGTTGTCGAAATGTCGATAGATGTTTTAACCCCGATAAGCCCCGGGAAGTGCTCATCATACACCTCCCGTCTGGCTCGATTTTTCGGGGAATATGAACACTGCGAGGCCTTTGGCTGGATGAGGAACATGAAAGGGGATATGTCTCCGATGACTGTCCAGGCTCCGCCCCGCCGCTGCGGGGACGGTGTCCTATCTCCACCCGGCACGACCTACACAGGGGGGGTCATGCTGATTTAATAAACTATCGTTCGCTTAATTACCTTCTCAGAATAATAATATCTTCAATATCATGTACTGTTATTTTTCTTTTATTATCGCCCCGAGTGGCCTCCTATTTTGGCGTTTAATCAAGGGTTGTCCTTCTTAGGAAGGGCATAATTAACGTCATAGCCTTTATGGTATGGCGGAATTTTGGTCCCGACTCGGACTTCACAATCGACTGACCAAGTCAAGTCGAGCGCACAATGAAATCGTCACATGTGTGACTGGCACGCCTAACAAACTAAATAAATAAATAAACAATAATAACAAGCGAGATAAAAATCCCGCGTCCACAAGTCTGGCACACCCGATGGGACCTAGTCTCCCTTCATCTCTACGCCAAAATAGGAGGCCCAGTGGGCCCCCCCTCAAATTTCTGATTCCGTGCTTTCTCTATTTTCAGGAAGCTACGATGACTGCTGGAATCATGTCTGTACGCTTTGATCAACAAGCGGTCGATGTGCATGTTCGAGAAGGCTACCTGGCGGTACCTCTTTCGTTCGGATCGATGCCGCCTGCTGTCGGGATGCCCAACTGCCTGGGCCTCATCTTCACTGACTTGCTCGAGATTGACAACCAGGAACAAAAGACTGTTGTCGAGACATTGCCACAAGCTACCATCCCCAAAATGAGCCGGGTGATGCAGGATACTCCTGAGGTCGTGGCCTGCTTCGTCCATCACGAGGCAAAAAGGGGCACATCCTCTACTGCTGGAAGGAGGAGGAGATCCGACAGGAGAGCCCAATCCACTGCTGCGGGTCGTTGGATATCCAACTCAGGAAAGACAATGCTGATTGGAGATGTCCGGGTAAACCTCAGTGGTTGCCCAAGGGCGGTCAAGCCGGACACGATCGTCCCGATGGTGCCCACTACCAACAGGTTCCGGGTACTAGCTGCCAGGAGGGTCGACATGAAAGAGGAGGATAGAAAGCCACTGGCGCCAAAGCCGCCCAAGTTCAGGCAGATCTGGCGGCCGAAGAAAATCCAGAGCTGGGTCCCAGCTCAAGAGGAAGAGAACATTGCTGATACCATTGTTGCCCGCTTCAGGGCAGGAAGCAGAAGAGAAGAAGGAAGAGACATAAGAAATGCTGTTGATGTTCACCCCATGGCTCGGGGTAGGAGAGATGAGGAAGAGAACGAAGGAAGAAATCTGACTACTGTTCGCCCCAGGATGAGGGGTAGAAGATATCAGCAGAAGGAAGATCTCACGATCGCCCACCCCATGGCTGGGGGCAAAAGATGGGAAAGGAAGGATTATGTGGCTGCTGCCAACCGCTGCCAAGATGGGGGTAAAAGGTTCAGGGAGGAAGAGGAAATGAGAATAAGCGAACCAGTCGCTGCTGCCACTCTAAGAAGACCAAGAGCCTATGCCAGACAGGCCGATATATTCAAATACCGCAGAGCCGAGCACTTGACTGCTTAGGTGGAGAGACTGGCTTATCAGCAGAAGAGCCGGGAAAGATTGATGCTCCAACCAGAGCCACGAAGGCACAATCAAAAGGAGATGAAACAAGTGGCTCAAGACTACTTTCACTACCTGGGGAACTCCGCCCTCGGGCAGCAAAGATTATCTCGTGCCTTGGGCACCATGGATGAAGAAGAAGAAGAAACCCTTCAAGAAGTGATGCTCGGAGTCTCCTCCTCCGATTCCAATGACTATGAAGAAGGCCACAGAGCCGGATATGGGAAAGAAGACCTGCATAGGGAAGAAGTTAGAGAAAGAATATCAGTCTTTGACCGGCTCAAATACCCCGATCAGATGAGAAGGAAAGTCTACAGGCAGAGGGAAAAGATGCAGATCTTTACCTGCAATATGGCCGGGCTTGTCAAAGGGCAGGATATGTTACCGACACAGCCAGATGAACTGCTCAGACTAGCAACCAGACCAGGCCCCGTCACAAGAAGAGGCCAGGCGGCAAAAGATAAGATGAAGACTAATGATGAAGCCCGCAAGATCACCACTATGACAGTTAATGTGGTGACAACGGAAGAGGAAGACAATCCCTTCGTTGATGATGCTGAAGGGACTTTAGAAGATCTACAGATCCCATCAACCCTGGATCCCATGATCCAGATGATGTTTAGAAGATATCAACAAGAGATCAATGCTCTCAGAAGACAGCTAAATGAGAGGCATGAAGCTACACCGGTCTCCAAGCAAGCCGAGCCTGTGGGGCAGACTGCCAGCTCAACATAAATGGCTATTCCAGCTAATCCTCTTCCGGCTGATAAGGGCAAAGCACCGAGCCAACCCGTTCTGCAGCAGACGGTAGCTCAGCCCTCTGCATCTCAGACGCAACCTGCCGCGCCAGCGCGCAACTGTGATGACAACTCCTTACGGTCAGCAACAAGCTCACTTCTTCCCGGAAAACATAGATCCAGCCATAGCCCAGAAGCTGATGATTGAAAAGATTGTGGAGATGAAGCTGTCTGAAAAGACTAGTGATGATGCTAGTACCTACGATGTGTACAAGGTACCATATCCTCCCCAGTATGCTGCCAAGAGACTACCTCCAGGCGTCAGTAAGCCGCCGAAGTTTGAAAATTTTAATGGCCAGGGCTCTCCCAGGGAGCACATAGCTTACTACACCATAATCATGGGTGACTTGGCAGCTGATGAAGCTTATCTGCTTAAGTTCTTTGGCTCATCCCTCACCGGGATAGCCTTTGAATGGTATTCAAGCCTGCCGGCTGGGTCAGTGACCGATTGGCCTGATATGCAAAGAAAGTTCCGCGACATATTTCACGTCACGGAAAGAGAAATTACAATAGCAGAACTATACGCAACTAGGCAAAAGCAAGATGAAACAGTACTGGACTACATCAAAAGGTGGAGGAACTTAGCTATGAGATGCAGAAGACCTCCTCATCAAGAAGATGCAGTGCAACTATGTAAGCAGAGCCTCAGGAGAGAGGTACTGGAAAAGATGATTGGTGCAGATGTCAGAACATTTGACCGGCTGAACAATATAGTGGCGGAGGTCGAGACGTTCCTGTCTAAGCGTCCGACGGCCAATGCTCCAACTATGTCGAAAGGGAAATCTAATGATCGACGACCATCGCACTCTGAGACTAACACCGTCGATTTCAGAACCTTCAAGCAACAAAAAGGGAAGAAGGGGGCAGATGAAGCTCCCCCGCCAGTAGACACAGCAGAAAGAAAAGATAAGGTCTCTCTGAGAAACAAAATGAGAAAGCCGTACTCTTTCCCGAAAGATAAGACAGCCGCACTATTCAACTGGGCATACAAGTTCAACAAGGTAACATTGCCTGAACCAAAGAGACCCGATGACGCGGCAAAGAAAGGTGATCCACTGTTCTGTCCATATCACCGTGCGCTGGGGCACGCGATTGAAGATTGCTACGTTTTCAAAGATACTATGGAAGGCATGGTCAAAAAGGGCGAGCTACAGCTGGGAGATTACCAGGTAGAGCCACCTCGTCCACATGAGCCTCCGGCATTAAAAATGGCCGCCAATATGATTTCAATCTACCAGCAGCTGCCTAAGGAGGTCGTTGAAGAATGTACCAGGCATACTTATGAAGCTTGCTTCCTCACCCCACTGAAGGATCAGGAAGGATGGCAGAAGAAACCCATAAAGAACAGAAACAAGACTCCCTCAGCCAATACCAATGGAGCAGTTATCCGCGGTGTCACACCAAGACCTGAACCGCCTCCAGTAAAGCCAGTATGGCGCACAGCTGAGACGGGGCCAGTCATCCGGATCCCCACTCATAATCGGAGAAGACAAGTCCCCCTACCTGCACATAAGGAAGTAAGTCCTGCAGCCAGGCGTTTACAATAGTGTATTAATGGGCTCGATGAATATGAGCAGAAAAAGCCCGGGCACTGTAGACGCCATTCTTGACGTCTCCTGAGAAAGTCTCATATTACTATACAACGCCCCGCAACGGCTTACGCATTTCGAATCACTCGAGTGCTTCCTTTTTTCTTCTGCCTTTTTCGGCATTCGGAATCGTCCCGTCACGGCATTCGGACAGCGTCAACACCAGTCAGACGCATCAGGAGGTTCCGGAATCAGGAAGGGTGTCTGACGGGCGGCTACCGACGTCTGATTTGAGGACCCGGGTGAGTCTTAATGGGGGCGTCCAGGCCCCTGGACGCCCCCATCTTTTTAATTCATTTTATTATTTTCTCAGGGCCCAAACCAAATAAAAAATATATATATTAATGGAGGCGTCCAGGGCCCTGGACGCCTCCATAAAAATAAAAATAAAAAATATGTGTAAAATGCCGGTTGGCATAAAAAAACAAAAATAAATAAAAATATATATATATTAATGGAGGCGTCCAGGCCCCTGGACGCCTCCATACAAACAAATATAAAAAATTAAAATGCCAGCCTTGGCATAAAAGACAAAAGAAAAAGAAAAAATAATATATTTTTGGAGGCGTCCACGCCCCTGGACGCCTCCATCAACTCTCTCACGGGCGCCGCCCACCGAACGACGGTTTGTCGTGTGTGAAAAAATCCAATTATAGAGACGTCCAGTCAACTGGATGCGCCCATTTCTGAATCACGAGGCGCCGCTCACAAAATCACGCGTTGTGCCAAACCGCGTGCGACCGTCGTCGGTTTTCGGTGGACCTGTTTGAGGCGTCCGGAGCCCTGGACGCCTCCACAAAACTATTCCAAAAAAATATATAAAAATAGAATAAAATATTAATTCGACCCTGATGGAGGTGTCCAGGGTCCTGGACGCCTCCACCCTCCGGAGCTCTATAAATAGAGGCACACCCCCTCAGTTCTGGAAGAGCTTCGAAGTGATCCGATAGGCTGCCGAAGCCCAGAGGCTACGAAGTCATTTTCTAACCCGTGGGTTCTTTTATAGGTGGAGGTTCTGCCGGCTTCTCGGGTGCTCACACTCGCGAGAGGAAGGTCGTCTTCATCCACCGCGCTTCCACGTCGTCCCCACGCTGCCGGAGCTCCGCCAGATTTCACGATCGGCACATTCAATAAGCCAATTCTTTCCTTTTCTTCGTAGTTCTTTTGCATTCATCATCTTGCATCCCCTATCCCCCTTCATAAGGGCGCCTTTGCTTATACACTTCTTACATCCATCATCTCATTTTTCTCCTACTCGAGTCCGAGAGGGGTTTAAAAGATAACACCAACCAGGTGTGTGTCTTGCCATCATTTCGTTATTTTTATCGCAAGGATTTGAATACTACACCTCCATCTTTCTAATCCACTTGTCATTTGTTTGTCGTTGTTTTGTAAGGGTAGCCGAGGAAAGCCCTCTCCGTCGGTCGGCCGGAGGGAGAGGAAGAAGCAACCCGCCATCTCCCGCTCTTGAGGTAGGCGCGATCACCTTCTTATTTTTGGGGTCTTTTGGCCCCTGGCGATCACATATTGTTCTCGAGGCCGCGGCGAGTCACTTCCCCAATGGCCGTTTAAATTTTCGTTCTTATATGTTATATTCTTATCTATTCATGTTCTCGAGGCCGCGGCGAGTCACTTCCCAAATGGCCGTTTAAATTTCCGTTCTTATATTCTCTTTATATTCTGTTATATTCTGCTCATATTCTCGAGGCTGCGGCGAGTCACTTCCCCAATGGCCGTTTAAATTCACGTTCTTATACGTTATATTCTTATCTGTTTATGTTCTCGAGGCCGCGGCGAGTCACTTCCCCAATGGCAATTTAAATTCCGCTCTTTGTATTCTCTTTATATTCTGTCATCTTATTATCTGCTCATGTTCTCGAGGCCGCGGCGAGTCACTTCCCCAATGGCCGTTTCAATTCTTGTTATTTAATTTCTGCACCATTCCCGTCCCCCCGAGGCCGCGGCGAGTCACTTCCCGCTATGGCCGTTTAACCCCCATATCTTGCTATATCACACTTGTCCCGCTCGCCCCGCCGGAGCAATCTCCCGTGGTGGCCCCTTCTCTCTCTTCTCTTATTTCTGTGTTGCAGCAAACAAACACCAAAAAAAAGAGGAGCCCGCGCGCTCCGCGTCTTCTCCGCTCTTCCCTGAACCGCGTGACGTCGCTCACAGATTGACGATCACGGTGGGACCTCTACTGCTTCCTTTCGGCTACCCTTGCAAGTTCGGCACCACCCGTGCCTCTCCACCTTGGCGCCCGCGCGCGCCCCCGTTGTGCTCACGGCAGCACTATCAGTTGTGATTGGTTGTTTGTTTATTATATGTCTGTTATTTCTGTTATTTTCTTACTCTATATATCTGTCAGCATTCCATTGCATACATCCATTCCTCTTTTCTATCATTTTTTTATTTTTTGAGGATCACCCTTTCCCGGTGAAGGAAGGACTCTCCGTTTGGGAATTCCTCTCAACGGACTAGAATCTCCTACACTGGGACCTCCGTAAGTCCCCGACATCGAAGAATCTCCTCTTCGTTCACTGGGCTGGTTGTACCATTGAAGTTCCCCGGAGTTAGTCATTTCATTCGTGGTGAGACGAGAGACCCTAGCTGACACGGCGGTGAAACAAAAACAAACTAGGGTCCCCATTTTGTGTGAACTTCGGATCTCGCTAAAAACACAAAAAAATCATCAAAATCAAAACACAAAAAAGGGCGTAAAGGCATCCACTTGTTTGATAATCTCTGCTACCTACTTGCTGGTGTATGTTTTTACGTTCTGGGAAAACTGTGAGCATGTCTCACGAGTCTTTTGAGGAGAACCACCCTAGCCGTGGTTTGTCAGCCGACCCGCGAGTCTATGCTATGGACTCGGGTCCTTCTCATGACCCCTCGCATGA
Organism: Amorphophallus konjac; assembly: GCA_022559845.1. Lineage (NCBI taxonomy): Eukaryota > Viridiplantae > Streptophyta > Magnoliopsida > Alismatales > Araceae > Amorphophallus > Amorphophallus konjac. The sequence goes on along the minus strand of JAHNEJ010002545.1, from coordinate 164,326 downwards.
GGTGCAGGTTATTGCCGGGGACACGTCCCCACCACAGGATATCTCTTCTTTACTGGGCGTCCTCGCCAACACGGAGCTTACCTCTAAACAGCTCCGGGCCTTCCAGGCCATTCTAAAGGGGAAATCTGTTTCCCCCACGCCCCAGGAATCAACTCCGGTCATCGCACCTCTCCAAGAGTCCGTGCAGGCCATTCCATCTCCCTCATTGGCGCAAGCCATCCAGTCTCCCTCGCTTCAAGGTCAAGCGAGCCAACAACCACCCTCATTCCAGTTCCCGTCACAATCTCAAACTCCCGTTGTTCCCCACACACAGCTTCAGCCAGGGCCAACTGTCGGCGGTCCGACAGCTCCCTCTCATTCGGGGTTTCCCCCTCAAGTCTCCGGGAGACAGTTTCTCCCCCAGTGGCAAGTGCCACCTTCACCTCCAGAGGAGCTCGCCCAATCGCTCCTCAATAGGTTCAATCGCATGGACGAGCAGTTTCAAAATCTAAGAAGAATGGTGGACGTGAAAGCCACCCCGGAGGTTGCTTTGCCAATCCTTCCCGTCATTCATCTTCCTCCCTCCGAAATGCCCACGTACCGCAGATACAATGGTACCGGCAACCCCTTCATTCACCTCAAGGACTTCATGTATGAGTCCTCCTATTGGCAAAACGATCAGAGGTCCCTGGCATACCTCTTTCGGAGATCATTGGATGGTCCCGTGCTTGAGTGGTTCTATTCCTTGGAGCCCCGCGAGGCTGAGAATTTTGAAATAGTCCAGAGAAGGTTCTTGCAGAAATATAGGGATAGGGTCGGTCCCTCACTCTCCATTACCGACCTAGTGGCCGAAAAGATGAAACCCGATGAGGATTTTGTCCGATATGCTGATAGATGGAGGTCTCTGGCGGAAAGAATAAGGGATACCCTCTCTGAGCCCGAACAAGTGAAGATGATTGTGTCTAATGCAACCCCACAGTTCAGACACGTCCTGGCCATGAATAAACTTACTACAATGGAGGAACTCTATGAAAGGGCCCGGTACATCTAAACCCAGCTAAAAGACTCCCCCATCATGAACATGTTTGAGTCGTCGAAACCCAAAGTGGTCAGAAAGACAGGCGCTGGTGTCCCGGGCGGAGCCACAGAAGGGGTCGTGACAAATGAGCAAGTCAGTGCGGTCAACAATGCCAACTATGCAGTCAACCCAAGGCCTCCACAAATGCCCCGACTTCCCCTTCAACCGGGTCCATTCCCTCTTCGTCCTCCACCCCAAAATAATCCACCCTAGGATAATATGCCTCCATTACGCCAACCCCAGCAACAACAACCACAACCTCAGCAACAACAACCATCGATTCAGTACAACCAAGTTCCACCCCCGGGGAACTATGGTCCCCAACAGCAACAAAGGAGGCCGCTCGGTCCCAAGAGAGCCTACTATCCACCATTGCCGGAAACCTTAGCAGACATTTTTAATGCCCTCATAGCATCAAACCAACTCGCCCTACCCAGAGAAAGGCCCGCGTGGCCCCCCAATGTTGATACCTCCAAATACTGTGTCTACCACAGGCAGCCGGGACACACAGTAGATTACTGCTTCCATTTCAAAGATTACATCCATGATATGAATGATGAACATCAAATAGATTGGGATGAGATGAGACGATACGTCGCGGCTCTCAAGGCTAGGAGACATCCTCACAGGCCACAGCAGCAGTTACAACAGCAACAGCAACCACAACAGCAACAGCAGGCTCAGCAGGCCCCACAACAACAACAACCCGACATGGGCATAATCCAGAATCCATTACCAGAGCACCAACAGCCCAATCATCAGGTTAACCCCATCTCCTCCTTCCCGGAAGTCGGGAGAGAGTAGGTGTGGCACCAGGAAAGTACCTCCATTCTTTCTACCTCCAACCATATCGTCATGCAACCCCCTCACCTTACCCGGGTAGCACCTCTCTCTCATCAACCCGCGTCAGTATCACCATCACTATTTCCACTACCATTACGCCCTCTCATCCGCACCCCGACCTCCTATCAACCGACACTCTCCACTACGCCTTCACACCCTCTCATCTTCTCTCACTCCCCCACTTTACCATCCACCTCTACCACATTTACCCCTACGCCTTCTAAACCCCTTATCATCCGTCAACCATACATAACCCCGTCTTTCTCCACCGTATCACCACTAATACCTTCAAAACCACTCATTAACCATCACCCACCTCAAAATCATTGCTCGCTTCAAACCCTACCCACTTCTACTCCGTCTCCACCGCCACCTTCTAGACCCCTTATCCTTCATAATCCGCGCGATATCCCCTCTACCTCCACCATGCCTCTACCTAACAAACCCCTCATCAGAATCCCTGCTCCCGTCATCACCCCTGCTTCATCAACCATTCCTCCACTACTACCGCTCAGACCCCTGTTAAAACTCACTGCTACTCCCACAGTGGTACAAAAGCCTCAGGCAATGGTGCTCTGGAGTGGAAGGATTTTCCACAAGGTTTTCCCCCACAACAGTCAGAATCCCGAGCAATCTCATCCAGAGAAGGATGATGTAGAACAACCAGAAAGAGCTATCCCTGGAACACAGTATGATCTATTGAAACACTTGGACAAGACGCCTGCCCGGATCTCCATCCTGGAGCTACTTCAAAGATCCACATCCCACCAGGCGGCCTTGATGGAATATCTTCAAAAGGTCATGGTTAATGAAGACCTCCCCGTGGAGAAGATTTCGACCGTCCTGACCCCAACAGACACACAACCAGCCATCATGTTTCACAACTACGAGCTCCCTCCCAAGGAAGCTCGGAAATATGCATTGTGTATTTCAATAAAAATTAATGGGGTATCCATAAACCCGTGTCTTGTGGACACGGGTGCATCCATAAATGTGATCTCCATGAGCACTCTTCAGTTGTGTGGGGTCAACGAGGAACAAATAAGACCTTCCTCGATCACGGTCACGGCTTATGACAATAGCAAAAGGCCGCCGCAGGGGATGATTATTCTGAAGGCAGAACTAGGCCCCATGTCAATTCCCACAGAATTCCATGTCCTCGACATGGACCCCACATTCAAGGCTATATTGGGTCGCCCTTACATCGAAGCTATGGACGCTGTGCCTTCCACCAACCATCAGTGCCTGAAGTTTCCTTACAATGGGAGAATTATTAAAGTGGTCAGTACACCTGTCCTTCACATGGTGGATGCTATCAACACCTCTCTGCCTTCTGTTTGGCCGTCTCATCGGCCCATATTGTCACTTCTGGACGTACGTGATCCATCTCATGTTCCACTAGCACTAAAGGAGCCGGTCAGGGCAACCACAACATCATGTCTCCCTTTTCACTCCAAAGGTTGGGAGATTATGAGGAACATCGGCTATCAACAAGGAAAAGGTCTGGACGCACAGTTACAGGGTATGCTCAAACCGCCAAAGGAAATTAGGCCGAACCGCAGGCTTGGCCTAGGCTTCAAAGGACCGTTCAAGGCAGATTGGAAGCCCCTCACATGGACTCTATCAAACCACTTCAATAGAGGGCCCGTTGTTCAGATGGGGGATCACCCACGAGAAGCATATGGGGGATCACATGCTGTATATTTGGCTGAAAAATGTCTGATGATCACCAAAAGAGGCAAGATCAAAGATCCGGAATGCGAGTGGGACAAATGGTTCGACATACGGGACATTTCCGTTGCACTGGAAAGGATGTTCTCGTCTCCGCAGCTTGAAGGACCACCATTGATCTCCGAAATACCAGAGAATATTACCACTCTTGCCAAGGTTCCAAACTATCCTCGTCCTCGCCAGAAGGACTCTATCATCGACGGATCTTCATCCGTCCTCAACATTGCCGTCGACGGCTCATTAGCCGCCATCTTCTCCATCCACTCATCTCAGCCTTTGCTGATATCTTCTTCCTGGGCCAGACAATTATCTGATGATCTTCTCAGATCCCCTTCTCTGTTTACATACCTACGTGGGCTTTTCAACCCGCGCCAGGTCTTCAACCATGATCTGCTCTATGAGCCTCACAATCCTCTAGCCATAACCACTTTTCTCTCTCCTCCAATCTCTTTTTACTGCTTTGTCATTAAAAATGAAAACGAAAAAAAACGTCAATTTTCAAATTCCCCAACAACACATCTTCGTTGAGGAAACCTCCTACATCTCCCACGGGTGCGTACTGCCTTGCGGACCACCCGTCCAAGGTCCGATGAGCGACCTTTTCTACCCCTCCTCTGAGGGGTCTTCTCCTGTACATTCTACACCATCCTCTTCGTCTTCCTCTTCTTCTGTAATATTGTCAGTCAATCTAGGAATAATAGGCCAAGGGTAGTACCTAGGAAGAAATCCAGGGGTAGGCAGATCCCTCGTCGATTCCTTCTGGATTTGGCCGCCAGGTGTCAGGCCCTTCTTGCCATCCCCCAGTTGTTAGAAAATCCCATCCGGCTACCGGAAATAGAATGTGAGGGCGACTGTGCGTCTGATGAAGGGTATGGAGTCTACGAGATCACGGATGAAGAATGCCCCCCTGAAGAGGAGGGTGAAGAATATGAGGATGCGGCGGGCGCATACGCTAGTGGAATGAGGAGATTCGACGAGCCGTCAACCGCCGTAGAAGAATCCACCAAAGAAGTCAACTTGGGAACTGAGGAAGACCCTAGGATCATCCTCATAAGTGACAACCTACCACCCTCTGAAGAAGAGGCATTAATTGAGGTTCTCAAGGAATATAAGGACACGTTTGCATGGAGCTATGAGGATATGCCGGGTCTGGATTCAACCTTGGTCGAACACCGTTTAACCCTAAAACTAGGGTCCATCTCGGTAAAACAAAGGTTAAGATGTTTCCACCCTCAGATGGCTTTGAAAATGAAAGAAGAGGTCGATAAGCTCCACAAAGCCAGGTTCATTAGAGTCGTTCTTTATCCTCAATGGGTGGCGAACATTGTCCCGGTCATGAAGAAAGATGGGAAAGTCAGGATTTGCATCGACTTCCGGGACATTAACTGCGCGTGTCCAAAGGATGATTTTCCCTTGCCTCACATTGATGTGTTGATCGATAACACGGCAGGCTACGAGACCCTCTCATTCATGGATGGATTTTCAGGATATAATCAAATTCGTTTGGCAGAAGAGGATCACGAGAAGACGTCATTCACTACCCCTTGGGGAACATATTGTTACGTGGTCATGCCGTTCGGATTAAAGAATGCTGGAGCTACTTACTAAAGAGCGATGATGGCCATATTTCATGACATGATGCACATATATCTGGAAGTGTATGTGGATGACTTATTGGTAAAATCAAGGACCAGGATGGAACATCCAGAAGTTTTGGCTAAGGTCTTGCAGAGGTCAAGGGAGTTCCAACTGAAAATGAACCCGAAGAAGTGTGTGTTTAGTGTGTCGTCAGGTAAATTGTTGGGTTCATTATGAGCAAAAGAGGGATCGAGATAGATCCCGACAAAGCCAAGGCTATCAGGGATATGCCGCCTCCCAAGAATTTGAGGGAAGTCCGAGGTTTAATCGGGAGGTTGCAGTTTATTCGTCGGTTTGTGTCCCAACATTCACAAAGATGTAGACCTCTCTACGAGTTGACCAAGCCAGAAGTAGAATTCCACTGGAATTCTAAATGTCAGAAAGCTTTTGAAGGGTTGAAGGAATATCTGGCTAGTCCACCCGTTCTCATTCCACCCAAACCAGAAAAACCTCTGATCCTTTACGTCTCAGTCTTGGATGACTCCGTGGGAGCCGTCCTCGCACAAGCTGATGAAGAAGGCAAGGAACGGGCAACCTATTACTTGTCCAAACTTCTCAATCCCTGTGAGCAGAAGTACACCGTCATGGAGAAAACATGTGCTGCCCTCGTTTGGGTAGTGCAGAAATTGAAGCACTACTTCTTGGCTCATGAGGTCCACTTGATTGCTCGAATAAATCCTATCAAATTCCTTCTGGAAAAAGCCGTCCTTACGGATAGGCTAGCACGCTGGCAAAGTTTTCTCTCTCAGTTCGACATCACCTACATCCAGCAAAAGGCGATTAAAGGTTATGCCATAGCCGAGCATCTCGCTCACCATCCTCTTCCCAAGTTCGATCCCGTCCAATCAGAGTTTCCAGATGAGGAACTAATGTCCGTCAACCAATCGGATGAGCCAATGTGGACACTATATTTTGATGGAGCTCTGAATTCTCAAGGGAGAGGAATCGGCATCGCCCTCCTGTCGCCTGAAGGCCTCACATTCCCATTGGCATACCAGCTCAAATTTTCAGTCACCAACAATATAGCCGAATATGAAGCTCTTCTAGCTGGCCTAGAACTCGCTCATTCTTTTCGTATCACTGAGTTACGAGTCGTAGGTGATAGTCAACTCATCCTTCGCCAGGTGCTCACTAAATATCGCACTCGCGATCCCAAACTCAAGCCATACCAAGAACTCACTGCTGCCTTTGCCAAACTGATCTTTGTTCATGTCCCTCGTCATCAGAATATTCTCGCCGATGCCCTCGCCTCGTTGGCATCATCCATAAGGTTCCCTCTAGGAAGATGGTTTAAGTCCATTTCCATCTATAAACTTCACGCCCCTGCAATCGATGATGCTTCCTACGTAAATATCAAAGACAGGATAGCAAGGAAGATCCTGCAGGAAGATATCCTTGAGAAGAGGGAAATCATGTTGGCAGAGGCCGAAGAGGAACTGGCTGATGAAGAGAAACCATGGTTCTATGAAATTGTCAAATACTGCCAAGATCAGTCTTATCCTGAAGGGGCCACCACAGAGGACAAGAAAGCCATAAGAAGGGTGGCTCAGAAATATACTTTGGTTGGAGGTCTACTCTATAGGAGGAGCCTTACTGGTATTCTGTTAAGATGTCTTGGTGACGATGAGGTTTGGAAATGTGTAGAGGAGACGCACTCGGGTGTGTGCGGTGGCCACGTGAATAGTCAGATGCTCGCCAAAAAGATCATTCGGCAAGGTTTTTACTGGCCCACTATGGAAGAGGATTGTGCTGTCTATGTCCATAGGTGTGTCAAGTGTCAACTTCACGCCGATAAAATCCATTCACCATCTTCCTCACTTCACCCAATATCCTCCCCGTGGCCTTTCTCCATGTGGGCATTCGATATCATTGGTCCCCTTGGTGATCCCAATTCCCTCACCAAGCAGAAATCTTTCATCCTTACTGCGACAGAATACTTCACCAAATGGGCCGAAGCTGAAGCTTACGCGGAAATCAAGGCGTCAACAGTCTGCAAGTTCATCATGAAGAACATCCTCGCCAGATTCGGCGTCCCAAGCACGATCGTCACCGACAATGGGCCACAGTTCATTTCTCAGGACCTACAGGACCTCTGCAAAAGGTACGCAATTGCATTGCATCATTCATCGCCTTATTACCCACAAGGTAATGGCCAAGCGGAGGCCACCAATAAAACATTGCTCAAAATCATCAAAAAAACCTGCGAGTCTAGTAAGTTTTCAGACTGGCCAGAAAAGCTTATTGAAGCTCTATGGGCCTATCGCACTTCAATCCGTACCCCCACCGGGCAGACTCCATTTGCCCTTACTTATGGTATGGAAGCGGTAGTCCCGTATGAGACTCTGATCCCTTCTCTCAGGGTACAATTGGACGAGGAATTCCCCCTCGACGATCGTCGTAATTCACTCCTCGCCCAGTTGGAACTCTTGGATGAGAAGCGACTGGCCGCTGCCGAACACGCACGTGTGTATCAAAATAGACTCGCTCGCTTTTACCAAAAGAAAGTCGTTGAGAGAAAATTCAAAGTCGGTGAGATGGTCGTAAAAAGAATTTTTGTCAAACATTGAGGGCCGCGTTCTAAGCTCCAACCCAATTGGGAATGACCATTTGTAATTCAAGCCGTGTACCCTGGCAACGCCTACAAGCTAATCAACACCGAAGGGACCGAGTTATCCCACCCTTGGAATGGACTTTATCTTAAGAAATACTACCCTTAGCACAAAATAAACAAAAAAAGTGATGAAAAGATAAAAACATCAAAAAACAAAGAAATTTTGAAAATCACTAAAAATATGGAAAATTCAAAATGACGATGCCTGGCAGTCACCATGTAGTTAAGTCCCTGCATCTAACCTTCATGTTAGGATAGGGCCCATTAAGGCTTGGTAGGCACCGGGTCTTGGTTTGCCAGAACCGTGGAGATCCCTGTCCGGCCACGTCAGCCTATGCTCGCTCGAAGGAAGCTAACATGTGCTCACTTATGTATTTTACTCAAAAAAGTCGGTAGCATCACCTACGGTGGGGCCCCACCCAGAAGATCTCCGGAAGCTGTAATCTTTATTCTTTTCCCTTCGACCAAATGAGACAGTCGGCGCCCTTAAAACGCTGAGCATGAGAAACCGAAACTCAAACCCCAAAGGCAAGAGTATGATCCATTTCCTCGAGCATCGATCAGAGCACGAGAAGAGGGCAGTGTCCCCGCAGGCATACGAAAAGGGAGCCCACAAACGTCAAGTGACTATATCTCCCTCACAAAAAGAAATACAAAATCAAAATCAAGAGAAAATCCTGGTCGTGACCGTGCCTGTTGCGATAAACGGAACCCCTCAAAGCAAAAGTCTGAATCCACAAAAGGGGCCGTGGAATGTAAACGCTCGAGATTTGGTCCGAAACTGTCTGAAAGGAAAGAGTTAATGGGCCCTTATTCGCTCGCCGGGTTAACGGCTTTGCCGGTCCTCTCAGGAGGTTTATCCCCTACACTCTTCCTTCTCCCTCTAAAGATGAAGGTTCGATGTAGTTTCTGAAAGGTGAAAACTGCCCAGGGTCTGCGACCTTATTTTAATATACATATTTGGTTGCCTACTTTGAAAAATAAAAGCTATCGCTGCGAAGGAGTCTCCGTGTTTCTGGCTAGTCAAGACCCATGTTTACCACCTTGATGTCTTCTTGTTTAACCTCGGGCTTAGGCCAATGCAAGCGCGTCACCTATGGGTGCGACGGCGTCTGATTCCGGGTCAGCGTCGCGCGGTTGATCATTAGGGTTCCAGGGTGTTCCATCATATACCATCTAGAGTTGTGAGGAAACAGACCCAGGTCGGGTAAATCTTTTACCTCAAACATCTTTTGGGTGAATCCCTGTGGTCGGAAGCAACTGGGAGCCTAAGCATGGCATGACGGTATTGTCATCAGGGTAAGTCTTAGCCGGCGGGATCATCATTCGAGGGGTCTAGAGGCCCAAATCAACCTAGATGTGCACTTAGGATACCTGGGAGGTTAGTAAGAAACCCCTGTCTCACGTAGGTTAGGAGCCATTTGGGTGCTTGCCGGGCGTTAGCAATAAAAAAAATTTTATAATAAAAGCAAAAAAAAATGGAAAAAAAATCTACATATTTGCAAACAAAAACAAAAAAATCTTTTTTATGATAAAACAAAAAAATGCCAAATATAAAAAAGGAAAAACAAATCAATTTTACATGATTGCATTTACGTGCAGCATCTCACTTTAATACCGCTTACATTCGTGTGCTTGCATGTCGCATTTATCATCACCACTTCTTTCCCTTGCCTTCGTTAAAATAAAGGCTTGGCCCCTTGACCAGTTATCAAGGACAGTCACAGTGACCATTTGCTTATTGAGCAAGAGGCCAAGTCAGAACAGAAATTCTGATTTGTTTGTTTCAGTGATATATGCAGGGATTCAGGCAACTGAAGCAAAGGTGAAAAATAAACAAACCGAACCTTGTATTTTATTCCAAAAACCAAAAAAATTACATCAAGTTCCGCCCTCTCTCTCTGCATTACTCGTCCCACTACTCTCCGGGCAAAACGCTCTTAAAGGTGCTACCCAACTACGAAAAGTGGTACTCCTACCGCTCTGTACTCCCCTTCCTATTCCCACATCCCGGCGTTGATCCACGGAAGTAGCAGAGAAGCTACCAACACGAAAGCCACGCTCTCGTGCTCTTCGGTAGCGCTCCTCACCATCTCTCAGCCACTGTTCAGCAAGACCAAGGCTGATTCGGAGTTCGAATAGTTGGGCCTCCATGGCCCTTCGTTCCTCCCTTTCAGTCAATCTGTTGGCTCTTTCTCTCTCTGCGTCTCTTTCTCTCTCTGCACGTTCTCTCTCACGGTCTTCCCTCTCCAACTGGAGAGTGATCCTCAGTTCTACGGCATCCCTAGAGGAGTCGTCATCAGAATGACGCCGCAATTCCCTCTCCAGTTCTGCTATCCTAGCCTCCTTCTACGCAACCTTGGCAAGCGCTTCTTCCGTCTCCTTTTCCTGCCAAGTGTACCATCTCAGATACGCGATAAGGCGTAAACCAAGAGAACTCAACACTGAAACTTTTACCTGTATACAGAGCATCCCTTCTGCCTCCGCAGCACGCTGCGTGGCGTGAGCAAGTTGCTCATGAAGCAAGTCAAGTTCTGAGGTGGGAATCCACAAGCTGGAAGAGGCACCACCCACTCCCATCGCTGGGGAAGCCGCGTCAATCTGGGCATGCTACGACCGCGTGAATTAGCAGCCAACATCTGGAATCTGGGGTTTTAATTAGGAACGTACTGTACACCTACCAAGGAGCTCGTAGCTCCGCGGGCATCGCCCAACTGTTGTTCCATCTCTGCCAAGCGACTTCGTAAATTCGCTATCATGGCATCCCGGACATCCTGCAGCCTTACAAGTCAGCATTTTCACCAGAAAACCAAGAAAAGGAGAAAGAAGAGAAGAGAAAAGGGGAAACCTACCTCCACAAGTCCCCGGGGTTGGAGCCGCTCTGCGTACTTTGTCCTATATAGACGCAAGTAGTCCTCGCTATCCCGTGCCTGTGATTCCACAATCGTGCCACCCCGTTGCCAGTCTTCATACTGTTCAGGGAACCGCACGCGCCAGTCAATGCAGGTCGCCGGTCCTCGCGTCTTTCTCCCGACACGAGGTGGCGCAGCTGAATCCACCCATTCTTGAGCCAGTCCTAAAGTCCTCATAACTAATCGTAGCCGAAGCGGCTCGATTTCATTCAGGCAGTGCATCCACAGTTCCCGTCCGAACCGGGCACGACTTGCTAGAACCCACGGCTGGTCAGCATCGACCACGTCTGAGTAGGGTCTCCAGTTTACCATCGCTGCAGGGAACTCATGTAGCTCCCGCCTTAGCACCATCAGTTGGTAGGTTAGGGGTGCCGCACTCATGATGGGTTCCCACCGCCTGGCTAACGGCACCACCACGGGTCGCCAATGCCGAGCTCTCCCCATAGGGAGGTAATAATAGCTCCATAGCTGCTCGGCACAGGTCATCAGTACTTTGCAAAAACATAAAAAAATACAAAACAAGCAAAATCAAAAAATACCTGGATGAATGGTGTGAAACCACTCACAGTCATCTCACGATCCGTTTCTTGGAATAGGCCTGCAAACAAGTGTGCCAGCATGGCGGCTCCCCAGGCATAATACCCTACTCTTTCAAGGTCTGACAGCAGCTCCAGGAAGCAACATTGGATACCGTCCCCTTTCGAGCTCAGTACCAATCTCCCCAAAAGGAAGAGGAGAAATCTCCTCAAATCTATGTTGCATCTTTCCCAGTCGCCGAAATCTGTGCAGTACACGGCACGGCATCCTATTTCCATCCTTTCCATGAACTCTTCTGAGGATTCATCGTCCCGCCGACGAGTGTCGGTGAGCCCTAATGCATCCATGAGGGACGCCCTAGCTATCGACCTATTTTTCCGACCATCTAGGTCCAAACCCAGTAACTTCTGGGCACCTTCTCTGTAGTCCTCGTAAGTGACTCCGGTCACTGCCTCGCCCTCTACCTTCAGGCTTGTGACCCGGACCACATCCTCCAAGCTGGGCACCATGTGCCCCCAGGGCATCAGGAATACCCGACTCACTGGGTCCCATCTCTCACACAAGGCTTGGATCAGGACCAGGTCGAGCTGGATCGGCTCGATCCGAAGGAAGGTACCAAATCCCATCACGTCTAGCCTCGCCTTCTGAAAATCTGGGAGGCCCATGTACGCTGCTGTAGACATGCTAAAATTGACATTATTTTGAGTATATCTCGTATTGCTGTGCAATGTCCCATTTGACCCTTAAATTAGCTTGTTTGAGTGGTTTTTCCCATTTTTATTGAATTTCTCCTATTTTTCCCTAATTTTTCTTGATTTTCTCTTATTTTCTCCTTTTTCCTACTTTTCTGGATTTTCTGGACATTTATCTCATTTTTGAAATTCACGACCAGGGTAAGGGCGTGTTTTTAACAAAACACGACCTGATCTGGGGCGTTTCTTTGAGAAAGGACGCCCACACCTGAGGGCGTCAATTCTTGGTGTTTGACCGACTTCTCCGTTTTCAAGACTTGAAATTAACGCCCTTCCCAGGGGCGTGTTTTTAAAAGTGGCTTTTCCTGGGGCGTGTTTCACAATTTTCAAATATGGGGAGTTTTTTGTTTCTAAAATTGGTTTTGAAAGAAACGCCCTTGTGTAGGGCGTGTTTTTAAGAAACGCCCTCTGGGCAGGTCGTCAATTCAACAATTGACGTCCTGAACCAGGTCGTGTTTCACTTTTGTGCTCCGAACGAACGCAGCCTTTCCCAGGGAGACTCCTGCTTCGTGTGGGCTCTTGCCCAGCTTAATCCTCCCCTATTTGGGCTCTTGCCCGTTCTTATCTCTTCCTCCTTTGGACTCTTCCCTCATTATCTCCTTTTCTATCTTATTAATAGAGCTTCTGAGCTCTTTAATCGGTTGGACTCCGGATCCCTTTACCGATTCTTCTTCTTTCCTCTTCCTCTTCTGTCTTCTTTTCCTTCTTCTTCTTCCGTCTTCTTCTTCTTCCCTTTCTATTCTTCTTTCTTCTGTCTTCTTCTTATTCTTCTTTCCCCTTCTTCTTCTTCTTTTTTTCTTCTGTTCTCTTTTTTGTTGTTTTTCTTCTTTTTTATAGGAACCGAAGGGGCTTTTTGGCTAAGGAGGAGGACTTTCAACATCAACCTCTTCATCCAACTGAAGCTTTTCTCTCCATCGAGCATTCAAGCCAAGGAGCACCAACCACAAACAAGATTTTTTATCTCATCTCCTTTTCATCATCTTGTATTTTCATTAATTCATGCATGCATCATATTTCATTGTTTTATTGATTTTTTCTCTCCATCATTGAGATCTCCCATAAGTGCAACTCTTGCACTCTTTCCCCTTATTTTTATTCATATTTTCATGCATTCATCATATCTCCCCACACCCTCTTTGCATAGGGGTTTAAGGGCCAACACCCTTAAGGTGTGTTCTTCACCATGATTTCATGCTCATACATTTTTATGAATTGATGCTACACTCACCATATTTCTAATTCAATTTCTTTATTGGTGTTTGTTTATTTTTTTTTGTAAGGGTAATAAAGGAAGAACTCTCTTCATCGACCGGCCGATTTGAAGAGAAAGGAAGCACTCACATCCCCGCATCTTTTGAGGTACTTTTCGCGATCATTCCTCCCATGTTCTTATTGATTATATTTTTGAGACCTAGCGTCTCTGGCGATCACACACTCCCCTTGTGCACCTCGTGCATATATTTTCCTCCATATTGATGATTATTGCATGTCTTTTCTTTGATATTTTTCTTAAGTGGATTTATTCTAAATTAGAGATCTACAAATTGGCGATCACGGTGGGACCCTTTGCGTTCTCTTTATTACCCCTTTTCCCCTTAGGCACCCGCGTGTGCCGTCTCCCCTATTGCACCCTCGGTGCGTCTCCTTTTGTGCCCCTCGGGCACCCTCCATTGGTTTTGCTTTCTTCCCTAAAGTGATTTGCCATTTTGTTGTCTTTTCCTTAGAATCTCCACTTATTTAAAATTCTTGATGAGCATGCTTATCTTGTTGATTGCCTTATTTATGTGGTTGTGAGTGTGCCTGTTTAATATTTCTGGCCGTGCTTTCCTGAGGAATTAACGCCTCTGTCAGAGGCGCTTTTTCGATTTCATGCCCTAACTCAGGGCGTCTTATTCGTATTTTACGCCCACTGACAGGGCGCCTTCCAGCATATTTCCTGATATTTCTGGTTTTATTACGCTGCCTGAGAATTCACGCCCTGCGCCAGGGCGTTTCTTTATTGATTAGCGCCCCTCAGCAAGGCGTTGCTTTTTATTTGACGCCCTCGGTCAAGGGCGTCCTTTCCCATTATAGCGTCTCACCCTAAGGCGTGTTTTTACTGCCCCTGGCACCTCGCTTTGAGTCACGACAGTCACACTGTCGTGTCTTTTGTTAGTAGCGCCCCCTGCCAGGGCGTGTTTTTACTGTGAGTTTCCAGAACCCTTCCCGTGGGTGAGTTTTCATGATATTTCATATTGATTGATCATATTGTGTGGTTGGCCTGATTTCCCCTGTTGCATTCATTCTTTGCATTGGTTTGGGAGCCCCCTCCTCTTCATTAGGATCCACACACCCTCTTGGAATCGGGACGACCCTCCATTGAGCATTCCGTCTCTTTGGACTGGAAATCCCTTTTCCAAGCCTCCGTAAGTCCCCGCACCCATGGATTCTCTCACGGACGCCGGGCAGGTTGTACCCTTTTGAAGTCCCGAGTTAGTTGGCCTATACGTGGTGAGAGAGGGTTCCTAGTTGGCATTGGAGTTCAAACCATATTGAAACTAGGATCCCACCTTGTGTGAATCACATCAATCTTGTTAAAATTCATTAATTCACCAAGGTTCAAACATAAAAATCAAGGTAACCATTTCAACTTGGGTGTGTTTCTTTGCCAATTGTTTGCACATTAAATTGCTTGCATGGCTTACTTTGATAGAAAAAACAACATGTTCAATTCAATTAATGTTCATGAGGGTGATCAACCTGGCACATCTTATTCCCCTCAAATTCAACATGTTCATCATTCTCACCATACTTTCAAGGGACCACGTCCTCATTCTTATGGTCATGCTCGACCCATGGGCAATGTCCATCCTCATGGTCCCCCTACTCAATTTCGAGCCACTACTCCTTCGGGACCGCCTCGTCCTAATGATGAGAAAGTCTCTCAACTCATTCATGCATTAGATCATCTCACCCCTCAACAGATCCAAGCCCTTAAGGCCGCTGTTGAGGGTGCACCTCATTCATCTCATCCTCCTTCCAATTCTATTCGGGTGGCCCATCACCCACCTTCCTCTTCCACTCATGTTCCTACTAATCGGGTAGCCCACTACCCATCTCCTTCTATTCACACTCCTCCTCGGGTGGTCCGACACCCGCCTCCTTCTATTCCTCCTACATCACGGCCCCGAGGCCCTTATATTCCTTGTAATCCGGCCCATCCGGGTTCTTTTACGGGTCATCCCGTTAACTCCCCTCCACGGCCTTTTTATGCGGCCCCTCCTCCTTCAAGGCCCTGCCAACCCTCGGTTGTTCATGTTACACCCCTCCAGCAAACTCTGCTTGATAAGATTACTTTGATGGAGGAGCAATTAAAAAGGGTCGTGGCTCCTCCTACTCCGGTCAATCCTCTCCATGCCACTTTGGACGAGATTACTAAGATGGAGAGAGAATGGAAAGATAGGAGAGAGGATTATGGCGTCAGCATTCCAAGCGAGCAAGAGTCGGCATTTGAAGAATCCGAGGCAATATACGATGATGAAGCTCCGCAGGCACCCCTTCCGAGTTTCCTTCGCTTTCCACTTCCCCCATTATCATTCGATGAACCTCCTGCTCAGGATGAAGCCACCGTCCCTAACCCAACCCCTATTTTCGAGACTTCTTGGTGTTACGACGATGGGTCGATACTCCAATCACCCGCGCCGGCGCATCTTGAGTCTTTCCCCACTCCAAACACCGCTCGCCCCATTCGGCATTTCCTACGCACCAAACCTTCACCCATTAACCCTCCACCAATTACACCTCCACCCACTATACCATCAACCTTCATGACATCAGCCTTCCCCGAGCCTTCCACTATAAAACCTCTACATATTGAGCCTTTAGCCTTCACCGAGCCTACCATTAAACCTTCCCCAATTCAACCTTCCGTTATCCCATTATCACCGCCTCAACCCACCTTACCTATTCCCCCACTTAACCCTTCATCTTTACCCATGGTTAATCCTGAGCAGGATCCACCACTTTTTGCACTCGAGCCAACCCCGACTGCTTCCGAGCAAAGGGAGAAAATTGATGTGTTTGAACCTCCGCTTCCACCTCCGCCAACACTTTCTATTATACCTCCACCCTCCACGAAGCCTTCCGCCTCCGCCTCACCTCCTTTTACCACTCGGAAGGGGAGCGCTGCTAGAAATACTTGTGCCGAAGATAAGCAAGAGCTGGGTAAGAAGAATTTGGCCATGGCCATGCTATTCAAGACGCAAGAGTTCATTTGCCGGATGCCAATCCGGGTTATTATTCCGAGCACGGTCGAAGAGGCCAAGTTACCGCCGCTGCTGTTCGCCAGAGAAGAATGCCAAGCACTGATGCCATCCAAGGGCCGGGCAGGGCACCCCTTGTTCCAATTTCCAAATCCTGAATCCATTCTTCCATGCAAGGGGCGAATGCCCATTTTGTTCAACACTCCATATACGCCACAGTTAATGGGTAGCACAATGCTTCATGTTCCAACTTTCCAATCCTCTCACATTGTTGATCTTTGCCTTCCAAGGGGGTTGTTATTTATTATTGAAGCTTCTTCCATTGGGCCAATTGGCTATACACTTTCGCTGCCGTGGAGGGGCAGTTATTTTGGCACTAAGGGGCCTTCCACTCCTTTATCCACCCCATCCATATTCTTGTCTATCACGCTTTCTTCATGGGCCACTCCCAGGGGAAAGAGGAGGATCTCACCCTCTCACCCTTCACATTCCTCATCTTCTTTGCATTTCATTGCGTTCATGCATTCACTGCATTCATCACGTCCATTCTATTGCATTCATATGCATTTGCACCTCCTGCTTCCCGGGTCTCCAAACCCGTATCATCCCCGCCTTCCTGCACCGTCGGATCCTCCGCATTTCCCACCTTATTCATATTCATCTTCATTACTCGGGCATCGCGCCCCTGTGGACACCTAAAATTGCACATCCAAACGTCATGCTCAGCCCAGCATCGACAACGGCGCCAAGTGAAGGAACCCCGGAGAAATCAAGCACAAAAGGCCCCACAGCCCATGGGCCCCAAAGGAAATCAAACGGGCCCTGACTCGCGCCCATAACAGGCTCAGAACGGGGTCAGAACCATGCCCTGAAGCCCTTCAGCGGCACGCCCATTTGAGGCCTCAACGGCACGCCCTGCAGGGTCCCCAGCGGCACGCTCCCTTCAACGGCACACCCTGCCGCAGCCTTCACCGGTACGGCCCCTTTGGGCACTCGCCGGCACACCCCTATTGGGGGTTCACCGGCACACCCCCCCAGGGGGGGTTCACCGGCACACCCCCCCAAGGGGGCCTTCAACGGCACACCTCCCCTGGGGGCCTTCAGCGGTACACCCCCTGGGGTGGCTTCACCGGTACACCCCTGGGGTGGCTTCACCGGCACACCCCTTTGGGGTCTTCAGCGGCACGCCCACTGGGCTGTTCAACGGTGCACCCCGCAGGGCCTTCAGCGGTACGCCCCAAAGGGCCTTCAACGGCACGGCCCCGTGGCCCTCCAGCGGTACGCCCATTTGGGCTCCCAGCGGTGCGCCCTTTTGGCTCCCCCACGGCACGCCTTTTTAACCCGCCAACGGCACAGCGGTGAATTTTCTTTCAACGTCAATGCGACGTGAAGCCCATGCCCTATACATCCTTGGCGCGCAGTGGAGCAGTCTGAGGTGGCGGCCGATCCTTGGGCCACGCAAGCCTACCCCACTGACAGCCAGGACGGAGCAGGTGAGCCACCATCATCACAGCCGGCTTCCCGCCTTCGACGGTGGTGCTTGAAGTCACTGGCTGCCCAGAGTATAAAAGACGCCCGTTTTCGACAGAAGAAAAAAAAGGGGCGAGAGGCATCCGACCAGAGGAGGAAGAACAGAGGCAACCGGACACACACACACAGAAGAAAGGAGGAGAAGAGAGAAGGAAAGAAGGGGTCCTCCCGGCCTGAGCTCCGTCCGACGGCCATCGGGAAGAAACAAGAGTAAGAGAGAGAGAGCTTGTTGTATCGGGGAGAGGGTTGGGAATGGTGGCCTATGTCTTAGGCCCCAATCCTTTCTTCTGTCTTGTATCTCATTCCTCCTCTTGTTCTCCATCTTGGAGTCTTTTCCTTTCACCCATGGCCTCATTTGGGCATTTTCTCTTGTAATATGCATGTAGGGATACGGTGCTTGGCATCCCACGAATAGAAACAATCGCCCTCCTTGGGGCCTTTCATGTTATTCCTATTGGTTTGATCCTCACTTCATAGTGCATGTAGTGTGTTACCCGTTTCCTCCGTTCCTTCGGTTTCTCTTGAGCCACCACATCAACGTGACGCCTCCCCTTCAAAGTCTGGCTTTGGGGGTCCTTCATTCATTTCCAATAACCCTTCCTCCTTTTTTGGGACAATCTGCAAGCCCACACACACTTGGCCCTTTTAATCCTTCAGCGATGCATCCCTTTGGCCCCCGAGCGGTGCACCCCCAAGTGCCCTCAGCGGCACACCCCATCTGCCCTTAGCGGCACACGCCCAAGTGCCCTCAGCGGCACACCCCACCTGCCCTCAGCGGCACACCCCGTCTGCCCTCAGCAGCACGCCCCTTGAACCTTCAGCGGCACACCCCTAGCTGGCTCCAGCGGTACACTCTTCTGGCCTTCAGCGGTACACCTGCTGGCCAAGCCCGAGCCCGTTGTTTCCCTTCGTGTTTTCCGAGGTTCTTTAAAGGTGTTGCTCCCCCGGGGGCCCACTTCCAGTTGTCGGGTTCCGCCACCCCATGTGGGCGCGTTCCCTTTATCTCCCTTACGCCCTAGGTCAAGGGGAGATGCTGCCGAATTTTCTGTGAGGAATTAATAAACAATTAAAAGAGGCAAAAGGAAGCAATAAACAAGCAAGACAATTGACGAAGCCTTCCAACCTATCAAATCACTGCCGGCATCACGATGAGAACCGGACCGAGCTAACTAACCACCCGGCAGCCCGAGCATCTGACCCACAAGAAAAGAGACCGAACCGAACAAAGAGAACAAACACGGGAGGAACTTTGTATAAACTACACGAAAGTTAAGAAAAGAAGAAAAGAAAAGCTTGAAAACTGATCGAGCCTCCACCCTCATTGACCTTCAGCGGTACGCCCCATTGACCTTCAGCGGTACGCCCCCTTGGCCTTCAGCGGCACACCCTCATTGACCTCCAGCGGTACGCCCCATTGACCTCCAGCGGTACGCCTGTTTCAGCCCCCAGCGGTACGCCCCTTTGGCCTTCAGCGGTACGCCCTTTTCAGCCCTCAGCGGCACACCCCAAGCCTCCAGCGGTACACCTTGTTTCCTTCGCCGGCACACTACACGCATGCATGTATGTACATCACGATAAGGGCATTAACAATAGCAAATAAATCAATAAAAATTACGCTAACTAAAGGACTCCGAATGCCCAATATTAATCACGATAAAAGAGGTGGGAGGGGTAATAATAAATAAATAATAACAATAAGAATAA
Organism: Amorphophallus konjac; assembly: GCA_022559845.1. NCBI lineage: Eukaryota > Viridiplantae > Streptophyta > Magnoliopsida > Alismatales > Araceae > Amorphophallus > Amorphophallus konjac. The sequence continues at coordinate 144,770 of JAHNEJ010002545.1, read as the reverse complement.
TCATGAATAAAAGAAGAGAAATCATCCCGATCAAAGGCACGAACAAACGGTAAACATCAAATCAGAAATCCCAGAAGGTATAACTAAAAAAGCTCCAGATAAAAGACGCTAATGCCCACGCCGCAGCCCGCTCTCTCCCCGGGACCCGGGGCAAAAGGAACAACAACGCTGCCCTTTCAGGTCGAGCCCGAGTCTCGGGAATTCCCCCGATATGGCCGGGCTTTGATCTAACCTCGGGCCGACATCCTAATCGGACCGGATTTGTTTTCTCGTTCCGGATACCTTCCGAATCTTCATTAAAAATTGCCGCATGCTCGGCAGACATTTGAAGGGACCTACCTCGGTTTTCTCATTGTGACGCTGCCACGGACTTGTGTCCGAATACAAAAGGTCTACGAGTGGCCGACACGGCCGACAGTTTATGGCCTTAATACAACTTTCAGTGTGATCTATCCCTATCTCTCTCGCATTATTAGTGTTACTCCTTTCGGCCGCGGGGCCTCTAATTTCGGCAATTAATCAAGGGTATTCCCTCGTATGAGGGATGTAAATGACGTCGTGACCTTTATGGCGCGACGGGATTCGGTCCCGACACGAACCCCACAATCGTCTGACGAAGTCAGATCGAGCGCACCATGGGCTCTTCGGAGCCCGAATAAATCGTCACCTCGGTGACTGGCACGCCCACGCACTTAATAAACCAACAAACGCCACAAAATGATTGTTAAACGAAAAGTGCATCCACAACTCTGGGCCGGAAGCTTCGGGAAAGGCGGAAGTGGAACCATCAGTCGGGGTAGACGCCCCGCTTCCACTAGTGCAGCAAGACTCGCCGCCCCTAAGTCGGAGACGAGAGCCGGCCCCTCCACCGCTATCGGGGCGACGCTTGGTCGCCGCTTGGCCACGGCCTTTCGGACACGACCAGAGGCCTTCTCCGGTTCCGGCATCGCCTGACCATGTGGAGGGAAATCAGTCATTCGCCATCCAGAATAAATCATGCGAGGGCAGGAGGCGAAAAGAGATCTTGAAACCCGCATGCTTACCTCAGCCACTGACATGCCGCTTTCATGCGCAATCTCCCCCTCCTGCAGAGGCTCGCCTGCCAAAGGTCCCAGCGATGCGTCCTCCTGAAGGTCCTCGAATAGAAGGGCCAGTTTGCCCATGCCAACAGCAACCCCCGCCGGGCGGTCAACTGGCGCAGTTGGAGCAGCCCCTCCTGCGGCCTCTGGCTTAACTGATTCCTGCAAAGAATCGACAACAAAAAAACGGCGTCAGTAGGCGACCACACAGGCAGCCCTGCGCCAATAAAGCCACGCCTACGGCAGCAGCCTCCATCAAGCCGAGCGACTTAGCAAATGAAGAAGCCTTAAAGGCCAGCTCGGATGGCCCGGTGCCTCAAGACGCTACCTCAGCGGGAGCCGCTTCGTCGGAAGAGTAGTCGTAGTCTACCTCTTCCCCGGACGGAGACTCGACTGCCGCTGGCTCGGCCGGTGCCGGCAAAGGGGCCTCCACCTCGAGCTCGATAACCGGCGCCTCCTCTCGCGGACTGGGTGAGGCTGGCAGCCCAGACTTCGGCCTCTTCCGCACATATAGCTGCGTCACCGGGGGGTGCATTCGGAGGCCAAATAGCCCGGTAACTGCTCCAGCTGCACCTGTCAAAAAAAAACGCGGGTCATGTCAGGCCCAATCGGCTCCCAAAGGATGAAAGAGGTAAAATAGGCCGACAAAGGCAAATACCTCCTTCGACCTCGGCAGACAAAGCCTTCTCCGGAGCCGCAGCCTCGCCCTCACCCGGGATCGGCGCGGACGCCGTTCCCTCCACGCCGCCCTCAGAGAAGAAACGTATCGTCTCCGCGCGGGGACGCAAGGCCAACTCAGGAGGGAGATCCACCATGGACGACGTAGGCGACCGCCGAGCCTCACCAGTATCACGGCTCGGCCCGGTCTGCATGGCCGCAAATGCCTCGAAGGACGGGATAGCGGCCGCCGGTGAGGCTACTATCGTACCCAGGGCTTCCTTGGCCCGCCTCCGCTTGGCCGCCTGTTCCCCGGCCACCTTGGCAGCAGCCAACGCCTTCTGGACAGGCGACTTCGCTCGAGACCTTTCCCTGGCCTGCAGTGAGGGAGCCGGAGCCGCCACCGAGGCCGCCTTTGCTATGACCGCGGCCGCACCCATGACAGGCGCGGGCATAGGAGCCGACCCCTCCACATCAGGGACGGGCGCGGACACGGGCTCTTCCACAAGGGCTGAGACAAAAAAATACATTCAAGCGTCAGGGCCCTGCTTCAAAAATGATAAAAAAAAAGAAGAGAGAAAACTTAGAAGAGGCGCCGACGGTCGAAGGCACTGACCGGCAGGCGGGCTGGGCTCGGGCCGAGCGACTTCAAATTCCTCGAAGGTTGGGACCCGAAGCACCGAAGGAACGGCGGTCGAGGCTTTGGCCGCCTCCGTCTTGCGTCGCTTCGTATCCCGCTGCTTGGCCGCCTTCGCGGCATCCATTGCTTTCTTCACGGGGGATTTCGCCTGGGGCCTCTTCGCGGCCTTGGGCAAAGGAGCTGTGGTCGGGGCCAGCGGCGCTGCTTCAAAATATGTAGGCTTCTTCACCAGTCGGAGGAGATTCCGGTACGTGGCCATCTGCGTGCTGTCGGGATGGTCTGCCAAGAAAAGAGGGGAAAGAACGAACATGCATATACCATTAGTACCTAACCCACCGCGAAGGCCGCAACGCTAAGGGACAAAACCGAAGAGCAAGAGGGAACTGAGTACCATGAGGGCCAGTGTACAGCCGCAGCGTGATCAGCCAGTAGCTCAGGGACGTCTCCTTGTCCCGACGTGCCGCCTCCCGGACTAGCCAGTAAACGTCCTCAATAGTTTGACACCGGTCCGTGAGGTTGGCCAGATCCGCATGCTTCTTGGAAGAGAGGTGGCAGAAAAGATTGAAGTGGTCTATGCCCCACCCATCAGCATAGTAATAGGGGATGTGCAGGCGCTTGCTCAGGATGGAGGCCGTCACATCTTCAATCTTCATCCCATTTACCCGGAGAAGGACATATAGCCACGTGGTATCCTTATAGTTCTCAGGCCGCCTCTCCTCCCGCCTCATAAACGTGTGATGCGGGCAGGCCACGTCCCTCTCCGGGGGCCAGCTCTTGGCAGGAGTCCCCTCTTCCTCTATGGGGAATGGGTAGTTGATGAGCTCCAGACGGTCGCTCCCCACCCGGCACAAGTCCCGCAGCGTCTTCTCGTAGTCATCCTTAGCCACCGGGGGTAGCTCTACCTTCGGCGTCGGCCTCATGTCCCGGGCTTGCTTACGAGCTGCCATGTACGCTACCACCTCCTTCTCCTGCCTGTTCTTGAGCCGAAGAAGATGATCCGGCTCAATATCAAGCACTGGCACTGGCTGCCGGCTAAGGAATCTCCTTTCGGCGCCATCCCAACAATCGGTCTTGTGCGACCGATAGAAAGCCGTCCGGGCATTCCACCACTTTATGTAATCTTGGGTCACTCGGGGAACACGACCCAGGGCCGGTACTCTGAAAGAGGCGGAGTCCGCTCGGTGGAAGAAGTCCCACCAGCTCCTGGCGTGCTCAGGAACTGAGCCCCCCGGACGCTCCGCGAGGGCAGGCCGAACTGTGCGTGATAAGCAGGGATATGCTGATCATACCCGAAATTGCGACCGAACCGGAAGGGGTAGTACGGCTCCAGCAACACGTGCTCCCCTTTCCTGAACACCAGCACGCTCGGGCGAATTGACAGCGCCCAATCCCTCAGCTCCGGCTCCAGCAGCGGGCGAATTACATTTTCCTGGCTGATAGGGTGGACATACCTCTCCACCTGGTCATCCTTGCATTCCCTCTTATTATTCTCCAGGGGGCTTGAATGTGCGGCCAGCGTCCAGAAATGAATAGTACCGGCTGCATCCCGGGGAACCGTGGTCAACCGGCCCCGGATATCATACATCTGCATGGAGGTAGAAGCCGGCTCTGCACTCGCGAACTCCAGCATCCTCGGTATCAGCCCCCAATCCTGGAGAACTCGCGGGGCAAACTCCGGGAACAGCGAACAAACCCACGCATTGAAGAACTGCAGTGGGCACACATACCGGGCCTGCCGTGGAAACTGGTGCGTGCTAATATCCCCCAAGGCCTTGTAAATTAAGCAGAGGGTGGCCGGGCACAGAGAAAGCTTGATCCCCCACGCCATCTGGCACGCCGGGTAGATGGCATCCGGCCGGATAACTGTCTCGTCACCGTACGGCATGGCAAATGAGCATAGCCAGTACGTGAGATAGGCGGCGCAGTGGGTCTGGGGATCCAAGCCCATCGGGTTAGGCCCGCTCCGACGCCCTCTAGACGGGATCTTCACGTCGAGCTTCGGCTTCGCGCGTTTCTTGGGAGCCACGGCAGTACCGACGCAGGGGAATTCCTCTTACCGCTTCGGCCCGTCGAAGAAATACTCCAGCCACAGGGGCATACGCACCCTCTTCCTGTCCCCGCGGGCGGGCTGTTTCCCCTGGTGTGATGCCTGGTATAGCTCCCGGTACGCCTTCATCAGGTACCGGTATGAATACCCAAGAGAATAATAGCCATCCCCGTTAGTCTCATCCTTGATTATATCGGGGAGGCACACTTCTTCATAAGGCTCCCCGTCAATGGGCAAGCCGCTCAGCTGACTGAGACTCCATAAGTCAAGCGAAGTCTCGCCATCCGCCGTGTAGAAGGTGTTAGTCGCTGCGCTGAACACCTCTATCATGCCGCAACAGAGGCCCTTGGAAATGGGATAGCCATATCGGGAGGCGTACACGCTGTGATAAACGCCGACCCGGACCAGCAAAGGAGCATAGTTGAACAGCACATGCTCCGTGAACTCCACCGCCCTCTCCCGGAAGGTGTGTGCATCCTGAAGCTTCAGCTCCCCGAACCAGCCCAGTGATAGATCATGCTTGAATCTGATGGCCAAACAGTCCAAGATGAAGGGCTCTTCTCTGTAGCCCCACTTCAGGGGAGCCAAGAATAGACCGAACCGAGGCGCCTCGTTGTGCACCTTCCCGGCAGACAAGTCCCATCGTGCCGGAGTAAAATGAGGTGCCCGCACCAGCTTGTCTTCGGTCGGCAGCACCCCCTCGATCCCCAGAACTGGCTTCCACTCCCGGGCCTCTCCCACCAGGTACATCGGAATACTCCGAGGAACACTGTACAACAAGCTATCCCGGGCTAGTAATATGGCCTGTTCGGCCTTCTTCACGACCCGGAAATCTCGCCCTTCCCGCGAGCGAAAATGCTTCAGAAATCGAACCAGGTGCCTGTCCTTCGGGAAGTCCTTCCTGTACTCCACGGTGACCCGGTCAAATGTGAAGCCACTGTCAACTCGGGCAAGCCTCTGAAAATCCATGGTCTCCCCGTCGGACTCAGATGACTCTGCCAAAGCGGCTATTTCTGCGTGCTCTCGGTCTAGCTCCTCCACATTGAGCCATGTGACTGCCGGCACTGGACCCCGCGGAATGAGGTCGGCACCGACAGCAGCAGCAAGGGCGGAAGAGCCACTTGGAGCAGCCATGTGTCTGCAAAGATATGCAAATAAGAAGATCAGAATAAATCACAGGCAAAAGGACTGCAAAGAAACTTTACTACAAGTCAAATGAACAAAATATGGCCAATTTCTGATGAAATTTCGGCAGAGTTTCCCCTAGGCCAGAGGCGTAAGGGAAAACACGGGTGTGCGTCCACAAGGAGTGACGGCCCCAACAAAGCATGGTGGGCCCCGAGAGGCAACACCAGAAGTCCGCCGGTTGAAGGAGTCTTCTCCCCTAAGCTAAAGTCCCCACATACTGCCCGGTGCCCTTCCACGGCACACCCTGGTGCCCCTTCGCCGGCACAGCCCATTAAGGCTTCCCCGGCACAGCCGCGCTTGCCTTCCCCGGCACGTCCCCAGGCGTCCTTCCCCGGCACGCTCTGCACATGGCTTCCCCGGCACGCTCCCCGTGCCCTCGCCGGCACACCCTCCCAGTGCCTTCCCCGGCACACCCTGCTAGTGTCTTGGCCGGCACACCCATGGGAGCCGCTCCCCGGTACACTCCCAGGCTGCCCTCGCCGGCACGCCCCCGGGTGCCCTGCCCGGTACACTCCCAGCAGCCACTCACCGATGCGCCCCCTGGGTTCCCTCACCGTCACGCCCCTATGGAGCCGTTCCCCGGCACACACCCACGGGGGCCTCCCCGGCACACCCCGCGGCGCCTTCTCCGACGCGCCCATGGGGGTCTTCCCCGACGCGCCCCAAACCGTTCTCGCCAGCACACGCCCAAAGGGGCCTTCCCAGCACCATCCCCGCCGGCATGCCCGCTCCCAACGTCACCTCCGGCCACCCATGGCGCCGGAGACGGAGGAGAAGGGGGGGAAGAAGAGAACAGGAGGGAGAGGGAGGAGAAAGAGAGACGGAGATGGAAGGGGCGAGGGCCTCCGGCCGCCGTCCCCTGTGGAGAAAAGAGAAAGAAGAAGAGGACGGGAGAAGGAAGAAGAGAAAAGAGGGGGGGGGCTTCCACGGTGGCGCCCTCACCGGAGCAGCAGCGACGACGACGGCCGCGGCGATGGCCGTGCTCGGAGAAGAAGAAGAAGGACGAAAGGAGGGGGGGGCGGTCCGTCTGGTCACCGGAAGAGGAGAGAGAGAGAGAGGAGGCGAGGGGGTTTGAACGGAGTAGCCGTTCGAATCGCCCCCGCCCCCCCCTATTTATAAAAAAAAAAGAGAGAAGGAAAGAAAAAAAAAGGAGAAAAGGGGGAAAAGAAAAAAGGAGGGGAAACAAAAAAGAGAAAAAAATATATAAAAGAAATAAAAGGGGGGGAGAAAATACAAAAAAAGAAGAAAAAGAAGAAGAAGGAATAAAAAATAGAAGGAGAGACAAAGGGAATAAAAAAAAAGGGAAGAGAAAGGAGGGAAATAAAAGGAGAAGATAAAAGAAGAAATAAAGGGAGGGGAAGCAAAAAGAGAATAAATATATGTAATATATTAAATATATATATATATACATATATATATATATATACCCATATATGTATACATAGTTACATATCCATCCGCTCGCATATGCGGAGGAGTAAGTCGACAGCACACAATAATAAATGCCCCCGGGGAAGACATTCCATCCCACGATCCCAGTCAGACGAACGTCCCCACCAGCAAAGACGACTCTACCCCTGTGGCTCTATCCTTGTCATAGTGTCACTACCCTACCACCAAGACAAGCCCGTCTCTGGTACATCGCCTCGGGCCTCAGCTACCACCCACGCCATACAATATTGCCATCACGGGCCCTACGCCCGGATCGGCAGAACCTCTATTCTTGCGTTGGCATTAATGCCTTGCCAATGAATAAGTCCCTTTCCGGCGCAAGGCCCCGTGCCCTAGCCACCCACTCCGCACAACATTGCCATTACGGACCCTACGTCCGAATCGGCATAAATTCTCCCGTTGCGCTGGCATTCTATTCTTGCCAACGAGTGAACCCTATCTTCCGGCGCAAGGCTTCGTGCCCTAGCCTACACACGCATATCACTCATTCATCAAAAGAAATAATAATAAATAAAAAGGGGTTAAAAATAGAGATACCCCGCCGGACTTGTCCCTACACCGGAACAAGGGTAAAAATGGTGACAACCCGGCTGTGGCGAAAACCCGAAAGGGCGCTACGGGCAAAATTGGGTACCCCGTCACGTGAAAACCCGAAAGGGCGCGTGGGCAAAAGCAAGAGGGGGCCGGTACCGGCGAAAACCCGAAAGGGAGCTTGTATCGGTAATGTGGCAAAAAAAAAGAGAAGAGAAAAAAAAAAGAGAGAAAGAAAAAAAAAGAGAAGAAAAGAGACCAAGAGATCGACAAACCAGGTCAGTCCCCGGCATCCTGTCGGCACTGACGAAGAGACTAAGAGACAACAAACCAGGTCAGTTCCTGGCACCCTGTCGGCACTGACGAAGAGACCAAGAGACTAAGAGATCAACAAAACATGCCAGTTCCCGACATCCCGTCGGCACTGGCGAAGAGACCAAGAGATCAACAAAGCGTGTCAGTTCCCGGCATCCTGTCGACACTGACGAAGAGACTAAGAGACAACAAACCAGGTCAGTTCCCGGCGTCCTGTCGGCACTGGCGAAGAGACCAAGGGACTAAGAGACAACAAACCAGGCCAGTTTCCGACGTCCTGTCGGCACTGACGAAGAGACCAAGAGACTAAGAGATCAACAAAACATGCCAGTTCCCGGCATCCCGTCGGCACGGACGAAGAGACCAAGAGATCAACAAAGCATGCCAGTTCCCGGCATCCTGTCGGCACTGACCAAGAGACTAAGAGACAACAAACCAGGCCAGTTCCCGACGTCCTGTCGGCACTGGCGAAGAGACAAAGAAATCAACAAACCAGGTCAGTTCCCGGCATCCTGTCGGCACTGATGAAGAGACAAAGAAGATCAACAGACCAGGTCGGCTCCCGACGCCCCGTCGGCATCGACAAAGAAAGAAAAGACGAGGACACCCACGGGCACCGCCCGGCTCATCCTTCGCCTGCGATACCCGTTGGTGGGGGGCATTTGTGGACACCGAAAATTGCACATCTAAAAGTCATGCTCGGCCCAGCATCGACAACGAGTGAAGAAACCCCGGAGAAATCAAGCATAAAAGGGCCCCACAGCCCGTGGGCCTCGAAGAAAATCAAATGGGCCACGGCTCATGCTCACAATGGGCTCAAAATCGCCCGTTTAGCCCTTCAGCGGCACGCCCATTTGAGGCCTCAACGGCACGCCCTGCAGGGTCCCCAGCGGCACGCTCCCTTCAACGGCACACCCTGCCGCAGCCTTCACCGGTACGGCCCCTTTGGGCGCTCGCCGGCACACCCCTATTGGGGGTTCACCGGCACACCCCCCCAGGGGGGTTCACCGGCACACCCCCCCAGGGGGGTTCACCGGCACACCCCCCCAAGGGGGCCTTCAACGGCACGCCTCCCCTGGGGGCCTTCAGCGGTACACCCCTGGGGTGGCTTCACCGGCACACCCCTTTGGGGTCTTCAGCGGCACGCCCACTGGGCTGTTCAGCGGTGCACCCCGCAGGGCCTTCAGCGGTACGCCCCAAAGGGCCTTCAACGGCACGGCCCCGTGGCCCTCCAGCGGTACGCCCATTTGGGCTCCCAGCGGTGCGCCCTTTTGGCTCCCCCATGGCACGCCTTTTTAACCCGCCAACGGCACAGCGGTGAATTTTCTTTCAACGTCAATGCGACGTGAAGCCCATGCCCTATACATCCTTGGCGCGCAGTGGAGCAGTCTGAGGTGGCGGCCGATCCTTGGGCCACGCAAGCCTACCCCACTGACAGCCAGGACGGAGCAGGTGAGCCACCATCATCACAGCCGGCTTCCCGCCTTCGACGGTGGTGCTTGAAGTCACCGGCTGCCCAGAGTATAAAAGACGCCCGTTTTCGACAGAAGAGAAAAAGGGCGAGAGGCATCCGACCAGAGGAGGAAGAAGAGAGGCAGCCGGACACACACACACAGACGAAAGGAGGAGAAGAGAGAAGGAGAGAAGGGGTCCTCCCGGCCTGAGCTCCGTCCGACGGCCATCGGGAAGAAACAAGAGTAAGAGAGAGAGAGAGAGCTTGTTGTATCGGGGAGAGGGTTGGGAACGGTGGCCTATGTCTTAGGCCCCAATCCTTTCTTCTGTCTTGTATCTCATTCCTCCTCTTGTTCTCCATCTTGGAGTCTTTTCCTTTCACCCATGGCCTCATTTGGGCATTTTCTCTTGTAATATGCATGTAGGGATACGGTGCTTGGCATCCCACGAATAGAAACAATCGCCCTCCTTGGGGCCTTTCATGTTATTCCTCTTGGTTTGATCCTCACTTCATAGTGCATGTAGTGTGTTACCCGTTTCCTCCGTTCCTTCGGTTTCTCTTGAGCCACCACATCAGTGTGACGCCTCCCCTTCAAAGTCTGGCTTTGGGGGTCCTTCATTCATTTCCAATAACCCTTCCTCCTTTTTTGGGACAATCTGCAAGCCCACACACACTTGGCCCTTTTAATCCTTCAGCGATGCATCCCTTTGGCCCCCGAGCGGTACACCCCCAAGTGCCCTCAGCGGCACACCCCATCTGCCCTTAGCGGCACACGCCCAAGTGCCCTCAGCGGCACACCCCACCTGCCCTCAGCGGCACACCCCGTCTGCCCTCAGCGGCACGGCCCTTGAACCTTCAGCGGCACACCCCTAGCTGGCTCCAGCGGTACACTCTTCTGGCCTTCAGCGGTACACCTGCTGGCCAAGCCCGAGCCCGTTGTTTCCCTTCGTGTTTTCCGAGGTTCTTTAAAGGTGTTGCTCCCCCGGGGGCCCACTTCCAGTTGTCGGGTTCCGCCACCCCATGTGGGCGCGTTCCCTTTATCTCCCTTACGTCCTAGGTCAAGGGGAGATGCTGCCGAATTTTCTGTGAGGAATTAATAAACAATTAAAAGAGGCAAAATGAAGCAATAAACAAGCAAGACAATTGATGAAGCCTTCCAACCTATCAAATCACTGCCGGCATCACGATGAGAACCGACCGAGCTAACTAACCACCCGGCAGCCCGAGCATCTGACCCACAAGAAAAGAGACCGAACCGAACAAAGAGAACAAACACGGGAGGAACTTTGTATAAACTACACGAAAGTTAAGAAAAGAAGAAAAGAAAAGCCTTAAAACAAATAGTTGAAAACTGATCGAGCCTCCACCCTCATTGACCTTCAGCGGTACGCCCCATTGACCTTCAGCGGTACGCCCCCTTGGCCTTCAGCGCACACCCTCATTGACCTTCAGCGGTACGCCCCATTGACCTCCAGCGGTACGCCTGTTTCAGCCCCCAGCGGTACGCCCCTTTGGCCTTCAGCGGTACGCCCTTTTCAGCCCTCAGCGGCACACCCCAAGCCTCCAGCGGTACACCTTGTTTCCTTCGCCGGCACACTACACGCATGCATGTATGTACATCACGATAAGGGCATTAACAATAGCAAATAAATCAATAAAAATTACGCTAACTAAAGGACTCCGAATGCCCAATATTAATCACGATAAAAGAGGTGGGAGGGGTAATAATAAATAAATAATAACAATAAGAATAATCATGAATAAAAGAAGAGAAATCATCCCGATCAAAGGCACGAACAAACGGTAAACATCAAATCAGAAATCCCAGAAGGTATAACTAAAAAAGCTCCAGATAAAAGACGCTAATGCCCACGCCGCAGCCCGCTCTCTCCCCGGGACCCGGGGCAAAAGGAACAACAACGCTGCCCTTTCAGGTCGAGCCCGAGTCTCGGGAATTCCCCCGATATGGCCGGGCTTTGATCTAACCTCGGGCCGACATCCTAATCGGACCGATTTGTTTTCTCGTTCCGGATACCTTCCGAATCTTCATTAAAAATTGCTGCATGCTCGGCAGACATTTGAAGGGATCTACCTCGGTTTCCTTATTGTGACGCTGCCACGGACTTGTGTCCGAATACAAAAGGTCTACGAGTGGCCGACACGGCCGACAGTTTATGGCCTTAATACAACTTTCAGTGTGATCTATCCCTATCTCTCTCGCATTATTAGTGTTACTCCTTTCGGCCACGGGGCCTCTAATTTCGGCAATTAATCAAGGGTATTCCCTCGTATGAGGGATGTAAATGACGCCGTGACCTTTGTGGCGCGGCGGGTTTTGGTCCCGACACGAATCACACAATCGACTGACGAAGTCAGATCGAGCGCACCATGGGCTCTTCGGAGCCCGAATAAATCGTCACCTCGGTGACTGGCACGCCCACGCACTTAATAAACCAACAAACGCCATAAAATGATTGTTAAACGAAAAGTGCGTCCACACTTATCAACTAAATCTTCCACCAGAAGCTGCTATTCAAAACACATTTCACGTGTCTCAACTTAAGAAACTGCATGGAGACCACCTTGTTCATCCGGTACCTTTGCCTCATCTGCTCTTCCTTCACGACAGAGAACCGCGGCAGATCCTGCAACGCCGGATGATCAAGAAAAACAACCAAGCTATTCCTCAAATTCTTGTAGCCTGGAAGGATGCACCCGACAAAGAGGCCACTTGGATGGATTATTCCTCCTTCTCCACCCAATTTCCTCAAGCTAACCTCGAGGACGAGGTTAATTCTCGAGGGGGGAGTATTTGATACGGATGAAGTCGGTTATGGTAGTCGAGCCGGCTCAAATGGAGACCGGTTCAGCGATTCAAGGTGGACGACACTCAACCAACGCAGAAGGAGCTCTCAGGGAAATCGTGACAGCAAGGAATTTGTTAGGCCAGGTGGATGAGTGGGGCCAGGTGGAGAGAATAATCCCTATAAATAGGGATCACTTGTAAGAGATGGAAATTAAGAAAGATATATGAAATTTGGTTTTCCCTCTCACCTTCGGGTTATGTCCTCTTCCTCCTCTCCTCCTTCTTCTCCTGCTCCCCCTGCCTCCTCTTATGCTTCTGTAGTTTCTCTTAATTCCCCTCCTGTTTCTGGATTGCGCCCCAATTCTTCAGGTGTTCTCGGCAGTTTCCCTCTTCTGCCGAAGGCTCCCAGCCGGAAGAAGACTGCAGCGCTTGCATTGGCTTCAGATCGCTTCGCCATTGCAGAGGAAGTTCCAAGGTTAGAATCGGAGGAGCGCAACATGCTTCCCCCCCTGCCCTGCCTGCACCGACGCTGCCGCGTGCGTTCACCAGTCATCGTTGCTTCCACGCCCATCGGTAGCAGCCGCCTGCATCGACTCTGCCTACTTCCTAGCCCGCCGGTAGCAGCCGCCTGCTTCCCCGCCCACTGGTAGCAGCCGCCTGTTACCGTTTGAAGGGCTGCATTTACCAGTGACCTGGAAACCATTCAGTTGGCTTTGGATCTCATTTTGGGCCGTCTTTGGCCTCTAAAATATACGTCCTTGCGCAGACATTCACCTGAAAACTGAAGTATCAATAGACAATTTACGTTACTGTTTCTAATGGCTTTTCCCCTTATTTTTTTTCTCTTTCAACTTTTCATGTTGATCATTTTGTGCTGTTTTTATGTTTATAGGAAAAACGTTTCACATCTTCCAACCTACTTGAATTTGGCTCAGGATAAATCACAAAGTTGCACAGCACGTTGAATCCTACTTTAGGTATTTCTTATTTGAAGTCCTGCAATCTCTGTACAATTTCCGAGTTTTTGTTGAATGATGCTAAGTGTTGTGTTATGATATATTCTTTAGTCCTGCAATCTCTGTACAATTTCTGAGTTTTTGTTGAATGATGCTAAGTGTTGTGTTATGATATATTCTTTAACTTTTATTCATATTTTATTGGTTTAGATACTGTGGCGTGTTTAAAAAGCATGGGTGTTCAGATTCTAACCTGGTGGTGCGCCTGTTGCCAGAAAAGGAAGTTAACTGCTGGGGAAGCCCTTGTGGTTTCCCATTAAACTCATATTCCTGCCAATTGCTGATGATTAACATGCTTTAGGATTTAGTCCTTGGGAAAACCAGGAACCAGGAGACAGCTAGTTCTCCCGTAAAGCACCAAATTGCCTCATCCTGCATTGAGATATAACATTTTCTTTGAATTTTTTTGTTGTTAAGCATGATGCAAGTCAGATGTAATTAATTTGGTGAGATAAGCAAACATTATCACCAGTAAGATTTCTAACATATTGTCACTTTATATTAAACAATCAGGGCATCAAACCATATATGAATAGAGGTGGAAGAGTGAATGTTTGTGAACTTGTGGAAATTTAACTGTATAGCAATGCTTGCAAGGAATGTTGACATCATAGTGATTATATAAATAGGCTTCTTTGAATTACTGGTAGGAACTTAAAATCATTCTCTGTAGAGGGAATGCTATGGTGCCACTCTTTTTGTCACTCAGTTTGCCACCCTCATTTTATACCATCTGATTTAGAAATCAGGTGGCAAGAAGTGCCAAAGATAACGTCGGTGCTCCCGAGAACCAAACTTAAATTTGGCACTTCGCATGTCTCAACCATCCAATCTCAAAAACAGGTGGGCAAGATGAAGACAATGAAACAGGTGACAAATAAGGTGGCATCATATCTGTCTAAAGGAAAACAATAAGTACTCTGCTTCTTTGTGCATAGTAAATCGCTATTGTAACACAATATATGCTTAAAATTATTTGTATAAAGCGACATGACTTGAAACCTATATTGCAGGTAGCATCAGTTGGTTCTTACTAGTGCCCACTGGATCATGTACATCTTGCTTCCCTAATTCTGCTTGAAGCTTATGCAGAGAAATGGAGAAAGAAAAGCATGTATACTGGGAGACGGCATTTGTTTTCTAAATAATGGGCAGAGGGGTATGATCTTACTAATCAATTTGTCTTAAATGTTTCTGGTTGATCTCTCTCTATGTCATGTATGTTTTTCTCGTCTAATGCACAATTCCTGTTTAAAGGATAGAGAACTACATCGACAAACTTAATGGCCTAAAATTAATTTTGGGTAGTTGCAGTAGTCAATTCATCCCACCAACCCCACTCTCCCACCCCTGCAAATCTGGGAAACTCCAGTTTGAAGCTCCTGGTTGGAAGCCAAAAAACCATATAAGTGGCTTCCAATGTTTATGTCCTCTCTGGAAGCCCTAATTGGTATCTGCACCAAACACACCATAAGAATTCTCTCCTTGGCTTTTGGCTGCTTATTGTATCGGGGATTTGTTGTGTGTAAGTATCAATGTCATTTAAACTGGTTTCATTTTGCGTTTCATGATAATGAAACTGAAGGAGTGGAGACTGCTGGATATTTAATTTTCCTAGAGTTTTGATTTCTTTTGGTGTTTTGCTGTTGACTTGGAAATATTTGTGGATTTCAACGCAATACCTGCCAACTGGGAAACTTTCTTTGAAGTGTATCATTTCATTCTGTCTTTCCTTCTTTTTGATTTTAATTCTGCATATCATATTTTCTCCTGCAGTTTGTTGCAAATGTACTCCAAGAAATTTGCAACTATGGCCTTGATTCCCCATAGGTCCCAGGGTGCCGAGCAGCTTACTAATATTGAACTATTGAATGACTCTCCAGTAAGCGATAGACCTACCACAGGAGCAAGCGGAAAGCAACGGTTGCGGTGGACTTCAGATCTTCATGATCGCTTTGTTGATGCCATTACACAACTTGGTGGACCAGACAGTGGGTATTTTATATGCAATTATTTATCTGAAATTTGAATTGGACAACGAGTGGATCATGCTGTAAGATTAGTTTGTGGAACAAATGTGAGTCTAGACCTCAAATTAAATGATGATATATGACATATAACGTTGCATATACTAAAACCTTTTATCTTTCCTGATGATTGCTATATTATCAATTACATAGGCGACGAGACTTGCTTAGGTGATGGGACTAGGTGAGGTGTTTTCATCTCACTTTCTAACTCAATTGCCTCACTTGCCCTGGCAAGAGTGAACTATTTGTCAATCAGCCACAATATGCATTTCTGTTGGTGCATGTACCTTCTGTTGTTTATGTGTAATGAAGGCAGAAGAAATGTGATTCAGCAAAAATAACACATTGTCTAATCAGAAAGAATGTTTTTGCTATTTTCCTTTCTTTTTTTATTTTTTAGTGAGTTTTAGTGCAGTGGTGAACTGGAGCGGGGTTCTGATTCTTTTCTTGTCTAGGGGAGAATTTGCTTCTTACTATTATTATTTGTATAAGCACCATCTGCTCATCAGCAAATGTGGAGTTAATGTAAAGACATTGCTTGAAGGTTGTGTGCATTCAGTTAGTGTCCCATTCGAAATGTTGTTCAGGCTTACATGTTTCTTGTTTCTGAGGTAACTTGTTGGGAAAATGCACGAACCTTGTTCACCTCACTTCAAAAGGTGATGCGATCTTATTTAGATTCCTTACCTTTCTTACGGATTCAGGGGAACACCGACAGGTGTACTCAAAAGTCATGGGTGTACCTGGACTTACTATTTATCATGTGAAAAGCCATTTACAAGTGATGTTACTATTTTTGTTTCATTTCCTTCATACTTCTGTTTACCTTTTATTGCAGATGATAAATACTTTTTGTGTATGGTTTCTGTGGCATAAATATCGCCTTGCAAAATATTTGCAGAATCACCTGCAGATGGTAAGTTTCCTACTCAACGATCTAATGTATGGTTTATTTCTTTGCCACTGCATCTTAGAGTTGAAATTTAGTCACTAGCGACTCTAGATTTTGGTAGTGGTTTCCCATTGTAAATGCATGCTAAATGTAACTGAATAATATTCATTTTATTATTTTTTTGCACTTAAATTTTATTTCAGTTGTTCGAGAGGAATGATTAACTAAGATATATTCGCTATTACTACATGATCTCTTATGTCACTGTAAGTATTTTATAAATTTTATATAAAATATGTCTATTTCATAGTAATTTTTATAATGTCTTTTTAAAAATAGTTGTTGATTTTTTTGTAGATATTTCCAAGAGAAGATGATTAAAAATGTTTATAAAGTTTTGAAGATTATGTGGTTGTTATATTTGGATAGTTGTGAACATTTTTTTTAAATGTATAAATACAGTTGTGTATGTAATAGAGTTGTGTTTGTCAAATGCACTTTGAGTACATATATTATCAAGAATCATATGGATATCATATTGTGGATGTCATATTGTGACTTATGACTTTGTATCTTTTTGTCATCTCATATTATATTTTAAATTTTACAATCTTCTTTTGTGAGAAAATAGTTTTATTCTATATTTGGAAGAAATTTATATTTGTCATTAAATTTTATTTGTGAGCAATTTTTTTAGAAGAACTCACATTAAATATAACAGGTTATATGGAGAACAAGACTTCTTTAAAAGATAATACTTTATATTTTGATGTTAGTATATAAGGCAGAAATTTTTTGCCTTCTAGTGACTTATTTTGACAATTTATAAGGCGAAAAATTTTACCGCTTAAAAGGAATAGAAAGTAAAAATATATGCCTTCTATATAGATCTTAGAAGACATAAATTATCGTCTTCTAAAAAATAATAGAGGGCATATATAAATGTCTTCAATCATGAGTTTATATGGCGAAAATAAATCGTCTTCTATAACTGTCATTTCTGCCTTTTAAAGTTTTGCCTTCTAAAATTTACTTTTCGTCTTCTATTTACATAAAAGATAGTCCAATAGAAGGTAGAATATAATTCGTCTTCTTTCCGCTTTCTAATAGAATAGATGGTGGATTTTGACACTTTAAAAGGCAGAATAATTTTGCCTTATATTATTATTTTTCTACTTGTGGCACCCCTGGTGTGCATGCGCTCGTGCACGCGTGAGAGAGAGAGAGAGAGAGAGAGAGAGAGAAGGGGGGAGGGAGAGAGCGTGAGAGAGAGGGGGGAGGGCATCAGACGTCATCACCCTTGGCATGTGCACACACATAGAGAGAGAAAGAGAACGAAGTGAGAGAGAGAGAGAGAGCATGGGTGAGAGGGGGGTGGGCGCCATAGGGGGTATTCCCCTCTGGCGCTGGCATCTTTGACGTGCGCATAGAGAGGTGTGATGGAAATATATGACCTGCAAATCAATCATATGAAATGTGATGGTGACATTTTTTGTAATATCTCATTCATATTTATATTAATGGCATTTCTTCATTACATTAAATGTGTCTTAATGATTTGAATGTAATGAAGTCCCTGAACCTGTGTGATGATGACTGGATCATAATGAGATCAATCATCCAGATGCACATGTTCTAAAGGTTCCCAGTCGTAGGATCTTCAAGAAGGGACATTGAAGATCCTGATAAACTGGCATATATGATACTTATTCATATGATGGGTATTACTGTTCTCATAGTCATTAGGGTGGAGACACTGAAGTACGTATGCGGGTGCTCATTAGTGAAATGAGTACATTGAACTGACTCGATCTAGAATCCCTACATAATAATCATACTAACTGTCAATCAGGGAAATCTATTGTCTCAGTAGCACAGTTGGATCTTAGACCAGAGTCACTAAATTAAAGATGTCTTGCATGAGAGCTGCTGAGTATTTGATTACTAACTTATGGACTGCAATTAAGTGATCATGTACAGTTAGTTATTCGGACTCAGTGGAACTCTTGCGTAGGTAATTAGTTTGACAACAAGGGGTCATTTACTCTCAATATTATATAAGAAAGAAAATATCCTACGAATCTGTACTAAGGAAACCCCTGGATAGGGTATGAGAGTTCATCATAAAAAATAGTTTTTCTAATGAACCTTTTTGGAGTCAGAGTTCAGTTGAGGTGGGACACAATAGTATTTGACAATTTCACCATACCCTAGTACTGGTAGAGGCATTGGATGAATGAAGATCTATAGCTGTGTGGAATTTATAGATGAAAAGGTTCCAATGTGGGTTGTTTATCCCCAATGTTATTTGGGATCACGGGATGTTACTTGGTACCTTTTGTGATCAGAAAGTCTGTGAATTCTATTAAGGGTTAATGGACTAGATTTATTAAGTTAAGAAGAGTTCTTAGCTTAAGGCTTGAAAATCAAACGAATTATTGGGCCTAGAGAATTACACACAATAGAGTATTGGACAGGCCGGGATGGGTGGACTTTATAGATAATTACTGGGTTTTTATGAAAAACGTCAGAGGTCTATAAATATATGCTAAAGGGAGTGTGACGACCCAAGATCCGGATACCGGGAAGAACCTGATACCATTCGAATCCTGGCCCGCCGCCCAGGAGCCGGAGGGCTCGGAAGGGCTAAAAAGGAGTGTGGAGGTACAAGGAAATAGGAAATAAAGCAGGACAATCTAATAATTAATAGAAATAAACAATCTAACTACAACAGAGTCCGATCCAGCAGAAGTACAGTCTAAGGTAGAAGAACGTACCCAACGCCAAGTGAACACTCGGCCCGACAAGTTGGCAGCTAAGAACCTCTGCACAGCACCCTCGAACCTCGAGGAAGAACCATCGCACCTGAAAAGCAGGGGTGAGCCTCCTATCACTGGCTCAGTAGGGGTCCCGCGGAACCCCAACCGTAAACAATGGCGGTAACGGAAACCAGCAACGACAGCAGGAACAGCAAACTGGTGGCCGGTAAAAACTCGACGCTACAGCTACTCCTACCGGAACAGAAACCAACACCCGAATCTCAGAGAAACCCTGGCTACACTGCCAGAAGAAACATCGTGACAACTCTGTCACGAACCAGACACTGCCTAGGGAAAAACCCTCGGTGACGCTCACCTAAAATCCTACACCTCTATCTCGGGGAAACCACCAGGAAACTACACGCAAGACCACGTCTCGTAGACGTGAAACGTAAACTCGAGTCACGAGAAACTCACGTGACATGACGAGAGTACCTGCCCACCAGAAGCAAGGCCGAATGCGTCCACTGACGACTTAGTCCACAGCCTCAAGTGTCTCTCTGTGACGCCCCAGGCGGAGACAGAGACACCGTACAGTAACCAGGAACACAAAATAAGGACTAGCTAGGGTCGCGCTCGTCAGCGCGGGTCTGACGTCTCCAGCCATATGTGCACACACATACCATGCGCCCTAGGTCTGACCCTCTAGCTGGTTCTTCCCCCGAAGTCCGGACTCGGCTGCGCGTGGGGGCCTTATGGTAACCAGCCTAAAAATCGTCTCTCCGGGTCACGCTCTCCACCACTCCCAAGTGGGTTCGCACACGCGTGCGCAGGAAAGCTACGTCTAGTGGGAGCTCACAAAACGTGATCACTAAAAACCACGCACGCACCTATCGCGAGTAACGTGGAGTAACAGGTGGCTCGTCGCCACCCGACTCTGGACAGTCCACTAGACCTACTAAACCCAACGGTCCTTGAGTTACGAGACTCGGGTCAAGACCGTTGTACAGGAACAACTCCACGCCGTCAATCTGCCCTAATCCCTAGGTCTGAAATCTCGGCACGATGACTCACGAGGCAGTTCACAACTGCCGAGACCATTCCCTCATAAAGGAAACTCAAGAGACCTCCAGCCCTAGGTTGGGAGACTGGACTCGCAGTAAGGCCATACGCTTGGCCCACATGGAAAACACTTCTCGAAAAGCCACTGACGTGCGGGGATGACCCTCCGCACTCACACCGACTCGATCTAGCGATAACACAAAAAAAGCATGGAGCACAAAGGGTCACCCAGACCCTCTAAACCCACGGGCACGCTAATCGAGATAACACGGTATCTCCGAACACCCAAAAACACAGTCGCAGGTCCCACGGGGTGTCTGGGACACTTACGGGGCCATAGGGTGACCAACGGGGTACAACCGGCTCGTCCGGGGCCCAGAACGGACAAGAAGGGCAGGGATCGGTCGACCAACCCAGCTGGTCGGTCGACCGGCCACCATGGGGGCGGTCGACCGAACCAGCACGGTCGCCCCCCCCCCCCCCCCCACTGCGGGCCGGTTCAGTTGACCGAACCTGTTCGGTCGGTCGATCGAACACGGCCTAGACCCAACCCGTGACCCCATGCATGGGGTCCAAACCACGCCAGTTCGATCCCGATCGATAGGGAAAACATAGGGGATCATTCCCCTGACCCCGAAACCCAAAATGGGAGGAAGAAACAGAGAAAACGACGCTTGATCTGACGAATCCATCGCACCCCCTAGAAACGTGATTTTTCCCCCAATGGCAATAAGTCCACGCTCGACTCACCATGGCCTACAAAATTCGCGGGAAATGAAGTGCTCGAATTAGGGAACCATCCCCCTACCTCCACCGAAGATTCCACGGGCCGTGGACGACATTCTAACGTGAAACGCCCCACGAAACCCCCGTCGGGCACCCGAATGTGACCGACCTCGCCACGTGCCATCGCCTCGTCCCTCGACCCGTCCCTCGCCCCACGGACCTCGCCACCTCGCCCCCGTCCACCTCTGTCGGCTGCCGGGGAAGAGGGAGAGAAAGGGAGAGCGTGAGAAGAGAGAGAGTGAGGAAGAGAGAATGAGAGAAAGAGAGAGGGGTGGGGGGTTTATTTATATAAGAAATTTTGGGATTTAAGAATTTTAAAAATAGAAAAATAGAAAAAAGTACTCCCCACGATCCTCAAAAAATGCACAACGCAGTGGTAACATCCCGGAGTCGGAGAACGCAACGGTTCACCCTACACTGGGTTCCGAAGGTCCGACAGACAAAAATATGCTTAAACCGTAAAACTCAATCCGAGACCCACAAAAGCGATCCGAGACCCACGGATCTTGATCTGATAAATAATCCGAAAAATCTGGGGCGTTACAGCCCTCCCCTGTTAAAGAAATTTTATCCTCGAAATTCAGGACAAGCACCAAGCCACAGGGGGAGAACACCTTAACCATCTGACAACGTTGTCAGAGCCCCAGCATAGAAAACCTCGTTTCTCACGAAGGCACCGATCATGAGGGATACCGCCAGACCTTAATCACGGACAATGCCACGCTCCTCACATCGCACACACATCGGCCATCAGAGCAGGCATAACACACGAAAGCACAAGTCTGGCATCACCTCAGACAACATGAGAACCATTCACGGCATTGCTGTCACCCTCTCGCTCACCGAGGAACACAGTCCTTGTTATGAGAAGCAGCCATCAGCTTCACCCCCAGCTGACCAACTTCACACCCTACACCTGGGATGACCAACACTGAGCTTCCACCAACTCACACCTGGCAAACCAAATGCTCACAAAAGTACCGGACCAACTCTGCCAGAAGACAAACTTCGACAAAGCCGAGGTCCCATCGAAAACACATCATGAAAACGGCCACCAAAGGCCTCACTGATACACGGCTCTCATCGTTCTCGATGCACAACCACCAGCATCTCCTGTCTGTGAAAGATCACACGCCGGTCACCAACTGCTCGTCAACAGGAAACCCTTCTCTTACTCAACTTCTTCCTTCTTTCCTGGTCCTCCACCAAATCCGAAGGGCACATTCTAAATCTCAACAGGCTATCTGCTGACTTCCGCATAGACCAACACCACATCCAGACCTATCATCATGCCAACTCTACCCTCTCAGGGGAGCACGACGAAACCAAATGACAATATCACGGTGTCTTCAGTCTTCACCACACTCGACTCAGAATTATAGGGGAACCATCCCATACTGGTCACAGACCACGGATCACCATTCCAATGCCAACGTCCCATCAAGGACCTCCACACACAAGCATCGACCACCGTCCTATTGTGGACACCAAAAATTGCACGCATAGATATCCTGCTCGGCCCAGCATCAACAACGGCACCGAGTGAAGAAACACCTGAGACACTAGTCACCCAGACTCCCCAAATATGCACACTGCCGTGAAGCCGTCTCCGGAGTCACGACAGTGAAGAGAAATCAACCACCAAGAGCCCCACAATCTATGGGCCTCGAAGAAAATCAAACGGGCCACAACTCGTGCTCACAATGGGCTCAAAACTGCCCATTTAGCCATTCAACGGCACGCCCAAGGCCCTTCAGCGGCACGCCACTGGCCCCTCTCAGCGGCACACCCCCAGGGTGTCTCCAGCGGCACACCCCCTGGGGAGCCCCAGCGGGGGTGTGCCTCCAGCGGCACGCCCCCTGGGGAGCCCCAGCGGCACACCCCCAGGGTGCCTGCAGCGGCACACCCCCAGGGTGCTTCCAGCGGCACGCCCCCTGGGGAGCCCCAGCGGCACACCCCCAGGGTGTCTCCAGCGGCACGCCCCCTGGGGAGCCCCAGCGGCACGCCCCCCAGGGAGCCCCAGCGGCACACGCCCTCCTGGCCTTCAGCGGCACGCCCATTTGCCCCTCCAGCGGCACAGCCCTTGAGCTCTTCAGTGGCACGCCCTGGCAGCCGTTCAACGGCACGCCCCCTGCAGCCCTTCAGCGGCACGCCCTCCTGGCCGTTCAGCGACACGCCCTTTGGGCTCTTCAGGGGCACGCTTGCCATGTCTTCCAGCGACACGCCCTTTGGGCTCTTCAGCGGCACGCTTGCCATGTCTTCCAGCGACACACCTTTTGGCCCTCTCAGCGGCACGCTTGTTGTGACTGCTAGCGGCACGCTGTCCAGGCTCTTCAACGGTACGCTCCGGCAGGACGACGTGATGCCCATGCCCTATAGAGCCTTGGCGCGCAGTGAGCTGTCCGAGGTGTCGATCGGAGGCTGAGCCACGCATGCTACTCCTCTGCCACCAAGGAGGGGGAGGTCAAACCCCATTCAATGCCCGTCACCTCCCGCCACCGTCGTTCGCGCCCGAACTCTCCCGCCGCTGGGGTATAAAACGCCCCCCTTCTTCGGCCAAAAAAAACTAACAGAGGGGAAGGGAGAGGCATACAGACACAGACAGATACACGCAAAAGAGAAGAAGAGAAGAAGAGAAGAAGAAGAGGGAGTCGTCTGCCCTCCGGCCGCTCCACCCACCGCCGCCGTCTGTGCGAAGAAGAGAAGAAGAGGAAAAGAAGAAGAAGAGGAGGGGAAGCTTTGACACCCCCCCCCCCCCCCGCGCTGCTCCATCCACCATCGTCCGCACGAAGAGAAGAGAAGAAGGAGGGAGCTCCGCCGTGAAGCCCCGACGACCATATACAAGCTAAGCAAAGTAATGCCAAGAAGTTATGATCGTACCTCCACGCACCCGGTGTGGGGAAGACAACCCCGGCCAAAACTGGACTCTCGGTTAACAAAGTTTTACTGTGGTACAACAATTTGACCCACTCCACGCAGGGAGGTAAAAGGTCACGTGGGGCCCGGGAGTCACACTAATTGGGTTGACGGGCAGCATCTTGATGTCGCTTCGTCGGTGCCGAAACCCGCGTTTAGTGCTGTCCGGATGGCGCGATCTACGGGTTCGTGGGGCCCACGGACCGCTCTATCCTTCGGGTCTGCTGGGGTGGGTCCCGCTGTGATGGAGACTCCTGGTGGCGTGCCTCCCTGGATGACGGTCGGGCGGGAACGCAGGTCGGAGGCCGATCGGCTCCGATCTCCAAGCTTTGGAGTTGCTGCCCACGGACTGGTTGCTTCTGTTTTACAGTACGCGATCCGGCGAGATCGGCTGCTGCGATCACTCCCGACGTCGGATCAACGCACAAGAGGTACCATTGAAAAGCTCTCTCGAAGTCCTTCGATTCTATGGGGCTCATAAAAATTCACCGGAGCCGTGCTTCTGATGGGCAATTTTAGAACCGACATGTTCCCAGTCTCACATCTGACTGGGCAGAAACTGAGTTTCCTGAGAGTTGGCATTGACCGTAAGGCAAACCTCCGAATCAGACCTCGAGCTCTTCATGAAGATTGTAGAGGGGAGAGAGAGGAAAACTGTAATATTTCTTATGACTGATTTGGTGGAGATTTGGATGGGAAAAGTTATTTTATACTGGTAGGTGGTCGGATCTGGACAGAAGCAGACAGAACTGAAGGGGATCTGAAAATGATTTTTAGAAAATAGGTGGCGGCCTTTTGAAATTCCACGAAAATTCATGGGTGGAGGGGATGGTGGGTAGAACCTCCAGTAATTTTGGGGGTTCCAGAAAAAATCAAAAGGTGGTCCGGAGATGGGAAACTCAGGGTGGCTGTGGATCTAGACTGAAAACAGGCAGATCTGGAAGGAAAAGATGGACGAAAATGGAAAAATGGAAATCGCAATCTAAAGGCCAAACCAATTTTTCTAGAACTTGGAGGGAACCTCTGGAACACACCCTGAAAGTTTGAGCTCAAGAAGATTTCGTGGCTTGGAGCAGAAATTCGTGGAAGGGCTTGCTGTTGGATGAAGATAGAACTCCGATAAGGCGGCGGTGGCGGTGCGACGGCGGCTCGATGGCGGCGGCGGCGATAGATCTGAGCTTCCCACTCAGAAGAGACTTGAAGAGAGGCTTCACACCTCTGGAAGCAGCCTTCACAGCTGCAAGAAGGGGGAGGAGAGAGGAGGGGTGCGCACCAAGCTTGGAGGCTCCAAAGAAATTCTGAATTTTTTTGGCATTAATTGTGTAAGAAATGAAAATTACAACTCTTTATATGACTTGACCTCCCATGGCAAATGACCTTCCATGCCCTCAGATCTAGGGTTGATGAGGGCATCTTGGGAAAGCTAGGAAAATATTTCTCCCATGTGGTCAAAAGAGAAGAAAGAAAAGAAAAGAAAATAAATCAACTAGCCTAATAAAGCCAAAAGAGGGGGCGCCCCCTTCATGGGCCTCTCTTGGGCCACTATGATCCAAGACCATCAAGGCCCATCCACAAGCCCACTCTATTCCAACTTAGGTGGCCCATGAGAGAGAGAAGCTTAATTGGGCCTTAAGTGGCTTAAGAACCCAATATGAAGCTTAATGAAGCCTCATAGCCCAATATGGCAATCACCCCTTAATAGACTCTAAAGGGCTTAACCCAAATGGCTTATTAAGAGCCTTACAATGAGCCCAAAATGAAAAACCCAAATAAAACACACATTACAAGCCCAAATACAATGCAAACAAGTGCTAAAACAATGCAAGTAAATGCTAAAAGTGTCCAAGACTCAAGGCGGAGATTCCAGACTATCTCCGAGCCAAAGAGAAGCTGATGTAGCTCGAGTGGTGCTCCGCGTACGGTACCGACGGCTCGCCGGTTCGTGCTTCTCGCTCGCTCTGGTGTCCGCACCAATTCTCCCCGGGTGGGAGAAACTCGACCCTGTCGAGTAAGGGTCTGCATCGCTCTGGTAGCGCTCCAGTAGGTCCGGATCTATCCGCTGCAACTCTCCACGGGTGATCCAAGTATCCTCGGTGGCGGGTCGCCCTCTCCAACGCACTAGGTAGCGCGGGTAAGATCCACTCCTGGTAACTGTCACCTGCTCATCCAGTATATGATCGATATGCTCTCGCTGCTGCGGAATGGGGCTGGTGGTGGACACTCAGGTGTGGGATCACTCTCAATGGGAGGAGATGGCTCGAAAGGCTCACTAGGGATCACCGCTGGGTCCCTATATGCAACTAGATCCGACACATTGAAAGTTGAGCTTATACCATATTCCTCGGGCAGGTCCACAACATACGCATTGGATCCAACACGTTTCAACACTCTAAATGGACCGGCTCCGCGAGCTTGCAATTTCTTTACGGTTCCAGAGGGAAACCGTTCAGGTCTTACCCTGATCATGACATATTCACCCTCTTGGAACTCACGGTGGTGTCGATGGGCATCGGCTAACTCATTATATCGTGCATTGCTGGCCTCAATGTGACGACAGATGTCATCATGCAGACTCCTAACATGCCTAGCAAATGACTCGGCAGACTCCGACACTCGTGCATGAATGGGCATGGGAATAAGATCCACTGGCTTCCTAGGCCTACGACCTGTGACAATCTCGAATGGACTCATACCGGTAGACCTATTAATCGAATCATTATATGTAAATTCTGCCAATGGTAATATGATATTCCAATCCCCTACACGATCCCTGACAAGACACCTCAAAAGGTCACCCAGACTCCTATTGACCACCTCGGTCTGACCATCTGTCTGGGGATGATATGCAGTGGAAAACTTGAGATTTACCCAACATATGTCACAGTGTCTTCCAAAAATAACTGGTGAATCTAACATCACGGTCAGACACTATGGTACGAGGCAACCCGAACTTGCACACCACATGAGTAAGGAATAGGCGGGCTACCCTCGAAGCATCCGAAGTCTTCGAGCAGGGAATAAAAGGGCCATCTTCGAGAATCGGTCAACAACCACATAGACCGAATCATGCTTCCTGGAGGTACGTGGCAATCCCAAGAAAAAGTCCATGCTAACATCCTGCCACGGGCATCAGGCACGGGAAGAGGTGTATAAAGGCCCGAGCTTTGCTTCTTCATTTTGGCCGTAGCACATGTACGGCACTGAGCCACAATATGAGCAACATCGCGCTTCAAGCTCGGCCAATAAAATCTATGCTCAACAACCTCGATAGTCTTGTTCCGACCAAAGTGACCGGCTAGACCTCCCGCATGTAGCTCCCAAACTAAGAAGTCTCGAACCAAAGTTTGGGGAACACAAAGCCTGCCTCCTCGAAAGAGGTAACCCTCCTGAGCACATAATCATCAAGGTCTCTCGAGGGTCCGGCCTGGAGAGTGGTATAAATCTGACCGAAGTCAGGACAGTCAACATAGGCCTCTCTCATCTTCTCTAACCCTATGACCTCGGCACTCATGGTGGTAAGCAAACACGGTCGTCGACTCAAGGCATCGGCCACCTTGTTCTCCACTCCAGCCTTATGTTTTAGCACAAATGTGAACTGCTGGAGATACTCAACCCAACGACTGTGACGCGCATTAAGCTTCTTTTGGGAATGGAGGTACCTCAAAGATCAGAGTATAAGACAAACTCCTGATGTAATAGATAGTGCCTCCAATGCCTAAGAGCCTGAACAACTGCGTAGAATTCCTTATCATAAGTGGAGTATCGCAGTTTCGCGTCATTCAGCTTCTCACTGAAATATGCGACCGGGTGGGTCTCCTGACTCAACACTCCTCCTATCCCAACACCCGACGCATCACAAGAGACCTCAAACACCTTCGAGAAATCTGGCAATCGAAGGATAGGTGTCTGGGTCATGCGCTCCTTGATGTCCTTGAAGGCAGCAGCTGCGGCCTTCGTCCATACAAATGTGCCCTTCCGAATACAGTCCGTGATCGGGGCAGTGACGGAGCTAAATCCGCGGATGAAACGACGATAGAACGTCGCAAGGCCATGGAAGCTGCGGACATCATGGACCGTACGGGGTTCCGGCCACTCAACAATGGCCCGGACCTTCTCCGGATCGGCGGAGACCCCAGTACTAGACACAATAAAACCCAAGAAGGTAAGCTGAGGTGTCATGAAGGCACACTTCTGTGGGTTCGCAAACAACTGCTCTCGCCTCAAGAGTAGACAGACCTGCCGAAGGTGGTCTAAGTGGTCCCCCGTGGTGCGACTATAGATAAGGATATCATCGAAGTACACTACCACAAAGACTCCAATGAAAGGTCGAAAGACCTGAGTCATGAGTCGCATGAAGGTGCTAGGGGCATTGGTCAACCCAAAGGGCATAACCAACCACTCATATAGACCATCCTTGGTCTTGAATGCGGTCTTCCACTCATCACCTGGCCTAATCCTCACCTGATGGTAGCCACTCTTAAGATCAATCTTCGAGAAGATAGTGGCACCAGTCATCATGTCTAGCATGTCATCCAGGTGGGGAATAGGGAACCTTTACTTCACGGTGATTTTGTTGATGGCACGACTATCAATGCACATTCTCCACGTGCCATCCTTCTTCGGGGCGAGTAATGCGGGAACAGCACATGGACTCATGCTGTCCCGAACAGACCCTCTCTGCATCAACTCATCGACCTGCCGTTTTAGCTCGGCATGTTCCGTGGGACTCATGCGATAATGAGGAAGATTGGGCAATGAGGAGCCCGGAATCAGGTCCATAGCATGCTGAATATCCCGCATGGGTGGGAGTCCCTCGGGAAGCTCCTCGGGAAAAATATCAGCGAACTCCTGCAGAATAGGAATGACATCGGGTGGGAGTTCACCCTCGGAGTTCGGCTCCACCTCTCGGACCGTAATAGCAAATACAGGGCAGCCCCGACTAGCCTCCCGCTCCATTTCCCGGGAGCTAATCATCATCAACCTCCTAGTCGAGGGCTCGCCTGGGCCAGATGTAACGGTCATAGCCCGAGCTGGGGATGGGGTACTGGGCCCGGGGACGGAAGGCTCCGGAGTACTAGGGCCAGTAGGACCCCTAACTGATGGGCTCTTGGGCTGATGGGGGTGGAGAGTAATCCGTTGGCCAGCATGGTCGAAGGTACAGGTGTTCGACCGGCCATGGAGTGTGGCATCCCGATCAAATAACCACGGCCTACCAAGAATAATGCTGCCCACCTCCATGGGGAGGACATCACACCAGATATCGTCACGGTAGGCACGGAACTGCAGTGGGACCAGACACCGCAGCCTGATCGGAATGGAGGTGGAATCCACCCATGATACTCGATAGGGGCAAGGATGATCCACGGGTGTAAGACCAAGACTGGAGACAGTGCCCGTGGAGATTGCATTGATGCAACTCCCACTATCGATAATCACCTTACAAACTTGCTTGCCCAGCCGACAGAATGTATGAAAGATAGTGGTCCGTCGCCAGTCATCACTGGCCTGTGGCTGGGTGAGAATACACCTGACGACCCCCAAGTGGGTATCGTCCGGATGCTGGGCATCCTGGCCATTACCTTCGGCCTCATAGTACTCGTCAGCTAGCTCCGGATCTGCTTCATAGCTGACTAACTCGAGGTCCGTAGGGGTGGTATCCTCGGCCTGTGTGTCCCCAATGACAAGAGACTGGCGGGTGGGACACTGGTTGGCAAAATGGCCAAACCCATTGCAGCGATAACACTGCTGCCGTGATCCACTAGGCTCCCCAATCATGGGTCCTTTCCCCTTATCCTCCCGACGGATAGGAGGTGAAGGCAACAAAGGACGGGCAGGAGGTGCGGGTGCCGGTGGACGGGCTGTGGGTGCCGTAAGATGTTGGGGACGAGGAAGGTCCCTCGGGGGTGGAGGGCGAGGCCTAGGAGCGAAAGGCTCGGGACGAGTGGGCTCCTGAGGTCGGGCCATGGGGGCCCTCGGATACGTGCCAGAAGAGCCACGGGGCTCGACACTACGAAGGGGAAAGGAGCCCAACCGATGGGGAGACTCGAACTCGGCCTCGAATTGCTCCAATTCGAGAGCAACCTGATACGCTTGTTCCAAAGTGGTCGCATTGCGGCGAAAAAGTTCGTATTGATAGTTTGGCCGCAGACCTCTCCGAAAGCGTGATATGGTCATGGTGCTCTCTTCCGTAACTCCACACCGCAAATAATACTCATCAAACTCGGCGGTGTACTCGGTCACGGATCGGTTCCCTTGGGAGAGACTTTGCCATTTGTCTATGAGACGTTGGCGATATGAGGCAGGAAGGTACTTCTCCCTCAATTTCATTTTCATGTCATCCCAAGTGCCGATCGGGGGTTGACGTCGCTGATTTAGCAGGCTCTCCACATTGGTCCAATAAGTTTGGGCCTGCCCATGCAGCTTCATCTTCGCGTATCGAACTCTCGGTGGTCCGTCATCTCAAACCACTCGAAGTACCGGTCCATGCCGGCCTCCCAATCTAAATAGACCTTCGGGTCCAAGGACCCGCTAAAAAGGGGAGGGTCCGCACGCACGCTCCGAAGAACGCGGTCGTCATCATCGTCATCACGATTCCGTCGTTGGTTACGACGACCATATCCCCCTTGCTCATTATCAGATGCATAGTCAGCCACCTCATGCACCTGTTGCCTCCCAACATCTACCGCCTGAGCTCTTGGCGCAGCAGGTTGCTGAGCCGGCTCTGTTGACCATTGGTCGGCGCGGGTTGCGCCGCCGCTGGGGCCCTCTCGAGGACGGCAATCCTCCCTACAAGACCCTGGATGGACTGGTCCGAAGTTTCGGCCCGATCCTCGAGGGCTTTCATCCTCCCTTCTAGACGCGTTCCTACGCCATCTAGACGCGTACTAAGGCCATCCATACGCGTATCGAGACGATCCATGATGGCTCGGAACATCTCGGCCGTCGAGGCTCATCGGAGCTACGGGCTCGGGAATCCGCCATAGGTGGTGGTGGCGAGTATTGGGTACCTCGACGGGTGGGCATGCAAAGACACACGAACTAGGAGACACAAACTAATGCAAACACCGACTAATGCACCTAGACCTAAACCAATATCCGGTACGTGGCGGAGTTAATCGATCGAAGATCACTCCCGCAAGTGTGCGGCCTTCCCGATAGGCGTAGCCTAACGTTCGGACAACACCTTTTAATATACCGAATTATCGGGATGAAATGCAATTTTAAAACACTTTTTTTTTTTAAAATAATGATGATCCTAGACTCGACTTAGACCAGTGCAAGACTTATGCAACGACTACCCTAGACTCGACTCGCTCTGATACCAAACTGATGCGGGACGGACACGGGGACCGACTCTAAGTGATATGGACCTCGGACTCTAAATGCACACACGACCAGCAACATACGATGGAGAGACATTAGGCCCGACACTAAGAGCTCCTATGGGCTATACGTCGCTAACAGAAACGCAAGCTCACTCGTCGTCCCAAGCGAGGGAAACGCGGATCGTGCACGGTTGAGGAACCGGCAGAGTTAAGGGTAGTCCGACTCACTTCCGTGCTCGGATCGAGCCACGGGACGGGTCACTCTCTCGCTCACAGCGGTGACATGGACTCACGGGCTAGAATCCTACGCTCTCACAGCGGCATACGACCATATACTAGCTAAGCAAAGTAATGCCAAGAAGTTACGATCGTACCTCCACGCACCCGGCGTGGGGAAGACAACCCCGGCCAAAACTGGACTCCCGGTTAACAAAGTTTTACTGTGGTACAAAAATTTGACCCACTCCACGCAGGGAGGTAAAAGGTCACATGTGGGGCCCGGGAGTCACGCGAATTGGGTTGACGGGCAGCATCTTGATGTCGCTCCGTCGGTGCCGAAACCCGCGTTTAGTGCTGTCCGGACGGCGCGATCTACGGGTTCGTGGGGCCCACGGACCGCTCTATCCTCCGGGTCTGATGGGGTGGGTCCCGCTGTGATGGAGACCCCTGGTGGCGCGCCTCCCTGGAAGGCGGTCGGGCGGGAACGCCGGTCGGAGGCCGATCGGCTCCGATCTCCAAGCTTTGGAGTTGCTGCCCACGGACTGGTTGCTTCTGTTTTACAGCGCGTGATCCGGCGAGATCGGCTGCTGCGATGACTCTCGACGTCGGATTGACGCACAAGTAGGTACCGTTGGAAAGCTCTCTCGAAGTCCTTTGACTCTATGGGGCTCAGAAAAATTCACCAGAGCCGTGCTTCTGATGGGCAATTTTAGAACCGACATGTTCCCAGTCTCCGATCTGACTGGGCAGAAACTGAGTTTCCTGAGAGTTGACGTTGACCGTAAGACAAACCTCCGAATCAGACCTCGAGCTCTTCATGAAGATTGTAGAGGGGAGAGAGAGGAAAACAGTAATATTTCTTATGACTGATTTGGTGGAGATTTGGATGGGGAAAGCTATTTTATACTGGTAAGTGGTCGGATCTGGACAGAAGCAGACAGAACTGAAGGGGATCTGAAAATGATTTTTAGAAAATAGGTGGATGCCTTTTGAAATTCCACGAAAATTCGTGGGTGGAGGGGATGGTGGGTAGAACATCCAATAATTTTGGGGGTTCCAGGAAAAATCAAAAGGTGGGTCGAATATGGGAAGATCTGAGTTACTGTCACAGTAGACAGAAACCTGGCAGATCTGGAAGGAAAAGATGGACGAAAATGGAAAAATGGAAATCGGAATCTAAAGGCCAAACCAAATTTTTTGGAATGTTGGTTGGATCCCTAGAACTCACCCTGAAATTTTGGCACTCAGAAGATCTCAGGTCTGAGAGTTAAAATTCGTGGAAGGGGCTGCTGTTGGATGAAGACAGAACTCCGATAAGGTGGCGGTGGCGGTGCGACGGCGGCTCGATGGCGGCGGCGGCGATAGATCTGAGCTTCTCACTCAGAAGAGACTTGAAGGAGAGGCTTCACACCTCTGGAAGCAGCCTTCACAACTGTAAGAAGGGGGAGGAGAGAGGAGGGGTGCGCACCAAGCTTGGGGCTCCAAAGAAAATCCTGAATTTATTTGGCATTAATGGTGTAAGAAATGAAAATTACAACTCTTTATATGACTTGACCTCCCATGGCAAATGACCTTCCATGCTCTCAGATCTAGGGTTGATGAGGGCATGTTGGGAAAGCTAGGAAAATATTTCTCTCATGTGGTCAAAAGAGAAGAAAGAAAAAAAATAAAATAAATCAACTAGCCTAATAAAGCCAAAAGAGGGGGCGCCCCCTTCATGGGCCTCTCTTGGGCCACTATGATCCAAGGCCATCAAGGCCCATCCACAAGCCCACTCTATTCCAACTTAGGTGTCCCATGAGAGAGAGAAGCTTAATTGGGCCTTAAGTGGCTTAAGAACCCAATATGAAGCTTAATGAAGCCTCATAGCCCAATATGGCAATCACCCCTTAATAGGCTCTAAAGGGCTTAACCTAAGTGGCTTATTAAGAGCCTTACAATGTGAGCCCAAAATGAAAAACCCAAATAAAACACACATTCCAAGCCCAATTACAATGCAAACAATTGCTAAAACAATGCAAGTAAATGCTAAAAGTGTCCAAAACTCAAGGCGGAGATTCCAGACTATCTCCGAGCCAAAGAGAAGCTGATGTAGCTCGAGTGGTGTCCGCGTACGGTACCGACGGCTCGTCGGTTCATGCTTCTCGCTCGCTCTGGTGTCCGCACCACTGGCCCTCTAGCTGGTTCT
Source organism: Amorphophallus konjac (assembly GCA_022559845.1). NCBI lineage: Eukaryota > Viridiplantae > Streptophyta > Magnoliopsida > Alismatales > Araceae > Amorphophallus > Amorphophallus konjac. Next base: position 111,409 of record JAHNEJ010002545.1, on the reverse strand, counting down.
TCCCCCGAAGCTCGGACTTGGCTGCGCGTGGGGGCCCTATGGTAACTAGCCTAAAAACCGTCTCTCCGGGTCACGCTCTCCACCACTCCCAAGTGGGTTCACACACGCGTGCGCAGGAAACCTACGTCTAGTGGGAGCTCACAAAACGTGATCACTGAAAACCACGCACGCACCTATCGCGAGTAACGCGGAGTAACAGGTGGCTCGTCACCACCAGACTCTGGACAGTCCACTAGACCTACTAAACCCAACGGTCCTTGAGTCACGAGACTCGGGTCAAGACTGTTGTACAGGAACAGTTCCACGCCGTCAATCTGCCCTAATCCCTAGGTCTGAAACCTCGGCACGATGACTCACGAGGCAGTTCACAACTGCCGAGAATATTCCCTCATAAAGGGAACTCAAGAGACCTCCAGCCCTAGGCTGGGAGACTGGACTCGCAGTCCAAGGCCATACGCTTGGCCCACACGGAAAACACTTCTCGAAAAGCCATTGACGTGCGGGGATGACCCTCCGCACTCACGCCGACTCTGGGCGACTAGATCTAGCGATAACATAAAAAAAGCTCAGAACACAAAGGGTCACCCGGACCCTTTAAACCCATGGGCACGTTAATCGGGGTAACACGGTACCTTTGAACATCCAAAAAACATGGTCGCGGGCCCCACGGGATGTCTGGGACACTTACGGGGCCATAGGGCGACCTACGGGGTACGACCGGGTTGTTGTGCCCCTTAGGCACAAGCATGTGCTATGTTGATTTGATGATGGCAATGCTATTTTGTTTTGATGATAGCAACAAAGTGAGTGCATTTCTGTGCATCCTTTATCCTTGAGATCCTTGAGCATTCTGCATATGATAGCAACATGAATGATGATGAAATGATGTTTTGAATGCATTATTCTGTTTGAATAGATTGCATTAATGTGTTCCAGCATACATTGCATTTCCCCAGTTTTGCATGTCTGTACATTGCATTTGCTCATGCCTTAGAGTCTGTACATTCATGTGCAGAGTTCATGCTACCAAGTCTATACATTGCTGGTGCGAGCAGTTAAGTCCATACATGGCTAAGTCTGTACATTGGATGTGTCACAGACAAAGTCTGTATAGTGAGCGTCTCATTGGTGAAGTCTGTACACTCACCAGTTGAACTTCAAAGTCCATACATTGGACTGTAGCTTGCACGAAGCTAAGCCCATACATCGCTCAAGTCTGTACAGAGTCCAGCGTCTTAATTTGCGTCTCAATGCACCGTCTCTCAAAGTATGTACAGACTTAGTCTTGATCGTCTTGTGCATGCATTACATAAAGTCTGAACATTGGTCAAGTCCACACATTGTGCATTCTGACTTGAAGTCTATACAACGCTGCATTGGCCAAGTCTATACACTGCATTGTTGATTGTTGGCAAAGTCTGCACATTCTGTAGTTCAACGTCTGCATGCATGAAGTCTGTACACTGCATTGTCTCAACTTGCGTCTCACGCATCTAAAGTCTGTACAGCCTATTGTTTCAGCCAACGTCTCATTCAGTGTTAAAGTCTATACAGACTTCAGCGTCTCGTTCATGAAGTCTATACATCGGACTGTTCATGCCTTCATCGTGAAGTCTGTACATTGCATGCCTTCCACCAAGTCTATACATTGGTCGGTGTCAAGTCTGTACATTGGCTTCTCATTTGCTTCCAAGTCTATACATCACTGTAGCTTTCACGAGACGAAGTCTGTACATTGGACTATTGGGTAAAGTCTATACATCCTCTAGCTGGAACTGTGCAAGTCTGTACATCACTGCTTTGCCAAAGTCTGTACATTGGCATCTTTTCCTACGTTGCACTTCCAAGTCTATACATTGGGACTTTTACCTACGCTCTGTTCAGCAAGTCTATACAGTGGTTGCTTTACCGACGTTGCCTTGCCAAAGTCTACACACTGTGAACTTCCAAGTTTGTACAGACTTTACCTTGTTCAAGTCTGTGCATCGACCAGTTGTCTTTGGCATGTCTACGCACTGGAAGTCCACACAGTCAATTGCTTTGCTTTGATCTAGTGTGTACAGAGTTTCTTTTGGCAAGTCCATACATTGAATGTCTCTGCTTCTTATTCTGATGAGTTGACGCTGCAATAGCGTGGAGTCGACGCACTGACATTATCTCGGTGTTTTATATTGTTGCCTCTTCAACTGATGAAATTGTCTGTACATCGAGTGAAGTCTGGTGAAGTCTATACAGCGCCCATCTCTTTTAAAGTCTCATGCATATGTGAAGTCTGTACATTGCATTTGCATTCACAACGTCTTCACACTTGAAGTCCATACATCGTTAGTTGTCTGTCAAGTCTTCATATTACTTAAGTCTGTACAGCGGCTGCTTCACATATGAAGTCTGTACATCATGTAGCTTCATGTATGAAGTCTATACATTGTCCAGTGCATTGCATACATCATTTCATGAAGTCTGTACATTGTGCATCACTTGAATTCAAGTCTGTACATCGTGCTTCTATTGGTTGAAGTCTGTACAGCCTTTGCTTCGCCAAAGTCTGTACATTGGTCTGCATTGCATTGCATGAAGTCTATACATTCATCTGCATTGCATGAAGTCTATACACTGGCTGATGCATTCTCATGAAGTCTACACATCCGATAGTGTAAGTCTATACATCGCCCAGTGTCATGCTTGCATAGTCTGTACAACGCTTGCTTTACAGACTCAAAGTCTACACATTGGTAGTCTGTACATCATTCGTGAAGATTGAACATTGAGCAAGTGTATACATTGGACGAGTCTGCATCGTGCCTCAGTCATGAAGTCTATACATCGTCTGTCTTCATTAAAGTCTCACGAAGTTTGTACATCGTGGCTTTTGTGCTCCAAGTCTACACATCATGGCAAGTTCGAAGTCTACACATTGGAAGTATATCTCATTCATGCATCAATGGGTCGACCCCCTGATTAGATGAGTCGACGCCCCTTTAGACTTCTAAGTCTATACACTGTGTTCATGCATTGTTCTCATCCAAGTCTACACATTGAATGTTAGCATGCTCGCACACACTAAGACCATACATTGAATAAAGTCTGTACGTTGCTGTTGAACAAAGTCTGAACATTGCTTCAGCGTTAGCTTCAGCCAAGTCTATGCATCGACTGGTTCTTAGTTGGGCCAAGTCTTTACATTGCCCAGGTTGCATAACGTCAAGTCTTTACATTGAACTCTATACATTGCATGCAGTTGCGCTTCACAAGTCTACACATTGCTGTTCTTCACAGCAAATCTATACAATGCATTGCTTCCTTAAAGTCTGTACACGGTTTATACTTAACCTGATAAGTGTTCTCGTCTGTCTGACAGCTGCTCTGCTCGTGGAGGTCAATGAAGGGCACGTGATCCGAGGTTGGAAGGGCTGACAGGAAGACGACACGTGGCCAAAAGTCCTAGGCGAGAAATGTGGAGAACACACGCCCTAGCTGCTGCTGCTGCTGCTATATATACGAGTCTTCTTCATCAAGAGAAGTGAGATCGAAGCCTGTGAGTTGAACTAGAAGAGCAGAAGCAGAGAGCCCTTCGATCCAGAAAAAGAGAGGAAAAGGAAAAAGAAATAGGAAGAGAAGAGAAAGAGAAGAAGAGCAGAAGATAAAGAGAGAGATAGAGAGCTCGAGCTGAGAAAGAGAGAGAGATAGTCTTTGTCTGGCTTTTGGATCAAATCCAAGCCAGATCTGCTCCTTCGAGAGCTACAGTATTTATGCTTCATTGTTTCAGCTTTTCGTTGCTGCATCATTTTCTGTTTTCATTTTATACTTTCTTCAAGCTGTTAGCCAGCGACTGCAGAGGTGGACTCCTCTGGACGGCTAAGCTGTAATCCCCAGCGATTTGCAGAGGTGCATCCTCTGGACAGCAAGCTGTGAGGCTCAGCGGGCGAGGAGGATTCCTCGGACGGCAAGCTGTGTTGCCCAGCGGATTGTAGGCAAGCTGTGATGCCCAACGGTTCAAGCTGTGAGTCAGCAGTAAGCCACACTCGGGTTGAGTGTGGGGTGGATGTAGGTCTGCTGGACCGAACCACCTAAAAACTCCTATTGCATTGTGGTTTGTTTTGTACAATTGTGCTTCCGCTAGATGAATGCATAGGGGCACTCCAACTGTTTGCTAACTGGTTGAACAGAATATTTGATCAGCTTGTTTCATTTGTCTAAATCTGTCTAGTGAGCATTAGATTTTAATTGAGCGAAAGTTTTATAAGGTCTATATTCATTCACCCCCCCTCTGAATACTGCACCGAACCCAACACTTGGTATCAGAGCAGGTTGCTGTGCATAGGATCTAACAATCCGCAGCAGATCCTGCTAGCTGTTGGTGCATTTCAGAGTGGGTCTCTTAAGATCGTGTTTTGTTTCACTGAATTAGTGCATTGCTTTGCTCATCTATTTTAGTGCATCTCTTGTCAATTGTCCTGTGCTTTGAATCTGGTTGTTATCTGCTTCGATGGCTAATCCTCCGATATTCAGAGGTAATAATTTTGAGTCTTGGTTTGAAAAGTTTCATCAGTATGTGAAATCAACTGATCAGAATCTCTGGAAGATAATGACTCACGGTCCATACAACCTATCAAAAGATAAATCTAGATGGTCTGAAAAGGATAAATTGAACGATTCTGTCAATACTAGAGCATTAGTTTTAATGAAAGAATCAATTGACAGAGATTTAATCTCATGTACTTCTTTTTGTAGGTCTGCCAAAGAAATTCTGGAAAAACTAAAGCTCACTAGGAATCACAACAAATGCTTGATGGTCGATCGGAGAAATGACGATGATGAAACCTCATCTCAGGTAAGCTCTGAATCAGATGGATACTCTTTTGATGAATTGATAGTGATGTATGAAAATTTGTTAGAAGTATCCAAGAAATTAAAATCTGAAAACAAAAAGTTGAAAAAGAAATGTGATAAAATAAAATTAAAAGATTCCTGTGAAAACTGTCCAAATATGAAACAATCTTATAATGCATGTACACTAGACGTTCAGAACCTTAAGAAACAAAATGATTCTCTAGAAATTGAAAAACAAACATGCTTGGACAAAATGTCAGAAATTGAGAATCAGCTGAATGATAAGAAAAATGAGCATCTAAAAAGCATGCAAGAACTTACTGAAGTCAATTCTGAATTAGACAAACTGAAACTTGAGAATAAATAATTTCAAAAGAAAAATGAGAACCTTATGGCTAGAATAAATGAAATCAATGGGGAAGGTTCACATTCCTCTTCTGCTGAATCAAACTGTAATATGTGCTCAGCTCTAAGAGAACGTAATGAAGATCTTTATAGTGAGAATGAATGGCTGACTAAACAAATTATCTCACTTAAAGAGGATCACAAAAACTTGGTGGCTGAGAAAATTAGAGTGGAGGAAAGAGAAGAGGAGCTAGTTGAAAAGCTGGAGCTGGTGTCTGGAAGTGGAAAATGCAATGAAACAGTCATGAAGCTATCTGAAGAGAACAAAGAACTGAGGGAACAAAATAAGAAACTGATGGTTTTAAATACTATTTTCTCACATAGGTTTCTGACTGTCGAAAAAGAAAAATCTGTTATTAAGGAAGCTCAATCACAAAGACTTGAGGAGGAAAACACTGAACTGAAAGCTGAAGTTGAAAAATTAAAGTTGTTAAATACTAGCTTATCTGAAACACTTCTTACCTTAAAGAAGGGAAAGCTCACTTGTGATGAAGAATCACAAATGTTGAACAGTCTAGAACAAGAAATTGAGAAGTATAAAACTGTAAATAAAGTCTTAAGTGAATGTGTCAATTGCAGTGAACAGGAGATAGCCAGTTATGAGCTTCATATAACATCTTTGGAAAATAAGATTCAAGAACTAGAAAAATTAGCATCCAATTCTGTCAAGAATGAAAGAAAAGTAAAAACTGGTGTGAAAAGGAAGGATGGCAATTCAAGAAAGGGGACAAGCTGTAGTCCCGATGTTAAGGAAACTACCAGCAACCAGCTATATACTACCTTTGTGCATAGTTCTGATGTAGCTGGTACCTCAAGGCAATCCCCAAAATAAAATGAAAATCAGAAGTCACCTTCAAAATCTATCTTTCAGTTCAAAGTCCAGAAAATTGAAAAGCAAACAAAACCTGTTGAGAATAATCAGAAATTGAAAAGAAAGAGTCAAACAAAGAAGGCAAAGAATAATTCTGGTTATACTCTGAAATTTGTTAGCTCTGCTGAATCTGATGGGTCAATGCAAAATGCGCATGCTTCTTGTACTCATTCACATGCATCTGTGAATTCATCTGATAGAAACCATGCCCCTAGGAAATCTGATGCTTCTTGCTACTACTGTGGTAGGCATGGTCATTATATGGATGACTGCAATGTGATGAAAAGTGATGATATGATGCATGATAAATCTTTTTCAAATACTCATCACCACCCCAAAAGAAACATGTCTGCTTCAAACCAAAACATCATTTGTTATAATTGTAACAAACGTGGTCATAAAGCTGTTGAGTGTTGGTTTAGGCCTTCATGGGGATATAATGGCTCAAGAGGTAAGCACCTAAGGTGCTTCGAATGTAGAAGGCATGGCCACACAGTCAAAGACTGCTGGCATGCTCAGGGAAGTAGATTCAATTCTAAATCAGTAAAATTTTCTGCTCCCAATGCTGTTGATAAGAAGAAAATTGAATTCATGAAAAAGATTTGTTACTGCTTTAATTGTGGAAAACCTGGCCACAAAACTTCTGACTGCTGGATGGCAGGTTATGGAAAACAATATGTTCATGCCAACAATAGAAAATTTCATGTTAATGCACAAAGACTTCATGCTAATAACTGTGTGCATAACAAGAAATCAAAGCATGTTGCTTCCTATTATTATTGTGGGCTATTTGGACATTCTATGGTTGATTATTTTCTGATGGAATATGATGATAATTCTGCTAAGAAACTGTTCAGAACACCTGTCAGGGTAAATGTAGGACTCAAAGCTGCTTGGGTCCCTGCAGGATCAAAATGATCATAATGTTGCAGGTGTGCCTTGGGTCAAAGAATAAACATGGGTTAACAAACCAAGGCACTCAAATGGAAACCCCATGATTCAACTCTTCAGGTTAGTTCTAAACTTTGTTTCAAATTCATCATCTGAAATTGTTGTTTTGCTTGGTTGATTTTTGGTGCTCTCTTCTTGTCTAGCTGATCAGTCTGCATTCCAGACTCAGCTATAGAATTCATTTCTGCATATATCTGATGCTCTTCTCTTGCCATATGTTGAACTGAGTTTGAATGATTCTTTAGTGTAGACAGTTGATGCATTATATAGACTTTGTGTCAATGCATATAGGACAGCTTTTGTAATATCCCGGACCTTTCGGATCCTTCTTCGTGGGTCCCAGATCTGGTTCTCAGAGCGTCCAGCTCCGTTGTGTCTGAAATTTCGTTTCGGACATCTTTCGTGTTCGGATCGGCGCGATCCGGAGTGGTTTCGGAGGCCCGGAGGCGTTCCGCGGCTTTTCCGCGTGTGTTTTCCGATTCCCGGTGTGTGTTTCGGCTTTTCCTTCGGAAGCTCGCTGCGGGCGAACCGGGCAGTTCCCCCAGGCACGAGTGGTACCGTTGCGATCGGTACGTTCCGAGGATTCCGGAAATGTATTTTTCTATTTTTTGGTATTTTTCTGAAAATTCGGATTTTCTATAAAGCCCTAATTCTTTTCTTTTTCTTTTCTCCTTTCTCTTTCTTCCTCTTCCTCCGTTTCTTCCCACCGTGACACCCTCTCTCTCCCTCTCTCCCATTCGGGCGCGGCGAACCCCTCTCCGGCTACGGACGGCGACGGGGCGACGGCGCGGACGCGTGGGCGGCGGTGAGACGATCTCGTGGGCGTGCGGCGAGCGTGGGAAGCGTGGGGAGTTCGTGAAGCTTCGAGCATTCTTCGTGATTCGTGATCGATCCGGCGGAGCATTCGCTCCATTGAGGTAGGGTGACGTTCCTTAGCCTCATGCCGATCTTTTCCGCGATTTATAGGCCGCGGGGAGGCCGAGAGGGGATCGTTTGAGCGTTTTTGGGTTTTTCCATGATTTGGGGAGAGCTCGCCCGATCTATGGATTCATGCATGATTTCGTGTTTTGATGGCCTAGAATCATGCTAGGGGTCCCCAGGGGTCTTCCCCTTTGTTTTCCCCCTCTCCTATGGAGGCATGGGGGCGTGGTTAGAATTTTTGGGCGTTCTTACCGTTTTCGGCCGCGGACTGAGAACGCGCTATACTCCAGTAGCGCGTTCTTGGAGGTCGCGCTGCCCCGACCGAGCGCGTTCATCGGAGAAGATGAACAGTAGGGCGGTTCGTGTCGCGCTATGGGGTCCTAGCGCGATTATCCTTGTCGCGCTAGGAGGACCTAGCGCGATGGTCCTTGTCGCGCTAGGGTTCCCTAGCGCGATGGTCCCTGTCGCGCTAGGGAGACCTAGCGCGATCTTCCCTGTTGCGCTAGGGTTCCCTAGCGCGTTCTTCCGTGTCGCGCTAGGTATCCCTAGCGCGATCTGGCTGTTGTTGGGTGTTCCCCTTGGGCCGTGTGTGCGTCCCGGGCACCCCGTGGAGTTCCGTGACCGTGTCTTTGGTGTCCGGAGGTTCCGTTTGCCTTGGTCATGAGTTTGGCCGTGGGCGGTGCGTCCGTTTTTCTCCGACCGTGGCCCCGTTGACGGAGCTAGTGCGTGGGGTGATTCCCACACGTTGTCGGACTCGGACGTCGTTTTCCGTTGACTTGAGAGTCTACTCCTTCAGTGACCCTCCACTAGTCGTAGCCCACCAGTACGAGGTGCTGGTCTCACCTGGGAGTGGTGTACGGGCACCCACCTTTCGAGACGGTTTGTGGACCGGTTCCCGTAGGCCCCTCGTCTTAGCCAGAGTCCGGCTGCGGGGGAAAACCGGTCAGAGGGCCAGACCTAGGACGCGTGGTCTGTGTGTGCACACGTGGTTGGGGGCGGTTGGACCCACGTCGACGGGCGTGACCCCAGCTAGTCACTTGTTGTGGTTACTTGTACGGTGTTTGCGCCTCGGGTAGGACCTACCACGTCAGGCGGTTCACCTGCGGTGCGGTGTAAGACGTCAGGGGACGCTACCGGCTGTGCTTCTAGTGGGTGGTACTCCTGTCGAGTACGGAGTGTCAGACTGTCAGTCGTGTGTTTCCGACCTTCGGGTTTTACGATTCGACCGTTGGTTTCGGTCTTCTCGTACCGTGGCACGTGTGTCGGTTTGCGTGCCGTAGGGTCTAGTTCTGTAGAGTGCAGGGCTTTCCTTTCCGAGGTACTTTCCTACCGCTAGAGTAGTGGTTTCTCGTTTTACGAGGTAGGGTTCGAGTGATCCCTACTGAGTCTTGTTCCGAGACTCATTCCCTGCGTGTTTTCACCGTGTTTCAGGTGAGACGCCACCTTCGGGGAGCGCGTCAGGAGCGCAGCGTGGTGCGGGTGCCCAGAGGTAGTGCCAGAGGTCAGAGCCGGGGATGCCCCGTGTAGCTGTACTTTTCTTTCTTGTCACTGTACTAGTCGTGGACTACTGTCTTGTTGTTATTTTATTGTGGACCATGTAAAATGTTAATTTATTTCCTGCTTAATATTATAACTGTTTAATTTCTGCAATTATCTGTGATGCTTGTGTAGTTTCCACACCATCCTTTTAACCCTTCCGAGTCTTCGGGCTCGTGGGTGGCGGTACGAGTCTCGGGTTATCGGGCCTTCCCGGTAATCGGATTCTCGGGTCGTTACAGCTGGTATCAGAGCGCGGTTGTGGAATTACATGAGAATCATAGGTAATTGTAGTGGTCCACTAGTCCACAACGATGATGTACATGTGACGCTGGCATTGGGCACCGCGTGTTTTATTCTGACATTGCCGTTTTCGTGTTTTCTGTCTTGTGCTTCAGGAGCGAGGATGGCGCCGAGGAGGAGTTCTCGCTCTCAGCAGGGGCAGTCGGCTGGAGGTCAGGAGATCCAGCAGGGGGTCCAGAGGGACCAGGAGGAGCATAGCAGAGTTCCGGGGGCTACCGAGGCCGCGGATGCTGCGAGAGCTCCGGGGGCCGAGGATTTCTTCCGTGGCATGTACCATCTCATGTCTCAGCAGTTCGGCGGAGAGACTGGTGAGGGCTCGTCAGTCAGGGGTGGGCCGGGCCGAGCGGTGAGGGACTTCATGCAGTTCCATCCACCTTACTTTAGCGGCCAGGCAGACCCTGATGCGGCTCGTGATTGGCTTGATGAGATGGAGCGGGTGTTCAGTTCTGCGAAGAGTACTGCCGAGGACAGAGTGGTGTTGGCCTACAACCAGTTGCAGGGTACGGCTCGGAGGTGGTGGTCTTCCGAGTGGAAGACGTCCTTTCAGCTTCGTCCACTTGAGCAGGTCGAGTGGGGTGACTTTGTCAGTGCTTTCGAGCGTACGTACTGTCCAGACGTCGTTGCTACGCAGCGGATGCGGGAGTTTCTGGAGCTGGTGCAGGGTGACATGTCCGTGTTGCAGTACAGGGCCCGATTTGTCGAGCTGGGTCGGTACGCACCTCATATCATGGAGCATGAGAGGGTGAGGACGACGCAGTTTGTGCAGGGCTTGAGGCTGGAGCTGAGGCACCATTTGATCGCGAATGGGGCCACTGATCTAGAGACAGCGTCTCGTGTTGCGATTTCCTTGGAGATGGATATGCAGAGGACTCGAGGACCGATCAGCCAGGGGCAGTCCTTGTCAGGTCGCAGCCAGCAGTCGGCTACCCAGCAGCAGGGTTCCTTCCAGCATGCGTCGGGTGGTTCAGGAGTACCGGCATCGGCAGCTTCGGTGACAGGATCTGCGTCCTTTGGCTCGAAGGTCAAGAAGTTCTTGAAGAAGAATTTCGTAAGAAGCACAAGGATCAGGGGCAGGCTTCATCGGGCAGTGTACAGCAGCCGTTTCCTTTGCAGCGTCAGGGATCGGTGGGTGGATCGCGAGGACCTTGTCCACGGTGTGGTGGGACCCACCCAGGCAGGCAGTGCACGGCGCCGATCATCTGTTTTCGGTGTGACCAGCCAGGGCATATGGCGCGTGACTGTCCTCAGAGGCCGCCGCAGCAGTAGGTTCCCCAGCAGCAGCAGCAGCAACAGGGACAGTATCCGCCGCTACCCAGGTCAGCTAGTGTGGGAGGCAGGCAGAGAGCTCGTGGCCAGATCACGCACTTGACCAGGGCAGAGGCAGTGGCGTCGCAGCTCGTGGAAGGTACCGTTCAGATTTTGGGTTGTGCGGCTCGGGTTTTATTTGATTCTGGCGCGTCTCATTCGTTTATTTCGGAGGATTTCGCGTCGAGCGTCGAGGAGCCGGTGACCCAGTTGTCCTGTGATTTGGCAGTGGAGTTGCCTTCGGTGATTTTATGGTCACTCCGTATTGCTTCGACCAGGTTCCGGTGTGGATCGATGGGTGGAGTATGCCAGGCAGGTTGTATGCGTTGCAGCTTCGGGATTACGACGTGATTCTAGGCATGGATTGGCTCGAGACTCATGGAGCGGTGGTGGATTGTGGAATGAAGAGGGTCTACTTCCAGCATCCGAGCAAGAGGACCTTCTATTTCCAAGGTATCCGTTCCACCTCTTCTCGATTCCTTATCTCTGCTATTCGAGCCCGTCGATTGCTTGATTCAGGTTGTCAGGGTTTTCTCGCGTCTGTGGTTGTGTCTGACCGGATGGAGCCGGATGTCGAGGACATTGCGGTGGTGTGCGAGTTTCCGATATTTTTCCTGAGGAGTTGCCTGGATTACCTCCCCAGCGGGAGATCGATTTCGTGATCGAGGTTGTACCTGGTACGGGACCTTTGGCGAAGGCTCCCTACCGTATGGCCCCCGCTGAGCTGAGGGAGTTGAGGGCGCAGTTGCAGGAACTGTTGGCCAAGGGGTACATTCGTCCGAGCTTTTCCCCTTGGGGTGCGCCCGTGTTGTTCGTGAAGAAGAAGGACGGTAGTCTGCGGCTATGCATTGACTATCGGCAGCTGAATGAAGTGACCATTAAGAACAAGTATCCGTTGCCGCGGATTGATGATTTGTTCGACCAGCTTCAGTCTGCGCGAGTGTTCTCGCGGATTGATTTGCGGTCCGGTTACTATCAGCTGAGAATTCGCGAGTCCGATGTGGAGAAGACTGCATTCAGTACGAGGTACGGGCATTATGAGTTTCTGGTGATGCCGTTTGGGCTCACCAATGCCCCAGCAGCCTTCATGGACTTGATGCAGAGGGTGTTCATCCGTATTTGGACCAGTTCGTGGTCATCTTTGTGGATGACATCCTTGTTTATTCGCGGTCTGCTGAGGAGCATGCGTACCATTTGGGTGTGGTGCTGCAGACGTTGCGAGATCACCAGTTGTATGCGAAGCTCAGCAAGTGCGAGTTTTGGCTCAGCGAGGTGCACTTTCTGGGGCACGTGATTTCTGGTGATGGCATTTCCGTGGATCCCGCCAAGGTCGAGGCTGTGATGCAATGGCCGAGGCCGAGGTCGGTGACGGAGATCCGGAGTTTCTTGGGGCTTGCGGGTTATTATCGCCGGTTTATCCAGGATTTTTCCCGCATTGCGACCCCGATGACGAGGCTCACGCGGAAGGATGTGCCTTTCGTTTGGTCCGAGGAGTGTGAGCAGAGCTTCAGGGAACTGAAGAGATTGCTCACCTCGGCTCCGGTGTTGGTTTTACCTTCTGGATCGGGAGGTTTTGTGGTGTGTACAGATGCTTCCGGCGTCGGATTGGGTGCTGTTCTGATGCAGCATGGTAGAGTGGTGGCTTATGCATCTCGGCAGCTAAAGCCCCACGAGGAGAACTACCCTACCCATGACCTTGAGTTGGCGGCGGTGATCTTCGCGCTGAAGATCTGGAGGCATTATCTGTACGGCGAGAAGTTCGAGGTGTTCACTGACCATCAGAGTTTGAGGTATGTGTTCTCGCAGAGAGATCTGAACCTCAGACAAAGGCGTTGGATGGAGTTCATGAAGGACTATGACTTCACCCTGTCTTATCAGCCGGGCAGGATGAATGTCGTCGCCGATGCCTTGAGTCGGAAGGTGGCGGTCAGTACCTTGATGCTGAGGAAGTGGAGGCTCTGGGAACAGTGCCCGAAGTTTCTTCAGGCTCAAGATTCCCCAGGAGCCAGGGTTGGCAGTGCTTGCGAGTCTGACTGTCACTCCTGCTATCCGTCGTCAGGTGACAGAGGCTCAGCATGCGGACCCTGAGTTGCCCCGGATTCTGGCTTTGGCTGACGTGGAACTTGGCGAGGACGGTGCTGCGAGGTTTCGTGGCAGGTTGTACGTCCCAGCGGAGGAGCAGGTTCGTCGTGCGGTGTTACGCGAGGCTCATGGGAGCAGGTACACTGTACACCCGGGTGCGACGAAGATGTATCGGAACTTGCGGAGGCAGTTTTGGTGGCCTGGCATGAAGAGAGATGTCGCCGAATTTGTGGCCAGGTGCCTGATCTGTCAGCAGGTGAAGGCGGAGCATCAGCGACCAGGAGGTACTCTCCAGCCCTTGGATGTTCCTGCTTGGAAGTGGGACCATGTGACCACAGATTTTGTGGTGGGGTTGCCAAGGACCCCGAGTGGGCAGGACAGTATTTGGTTACTGGTGGATCGGCTGACGAAGGTGACGCGGTTGCTACCGGTCAAGGTCAGCTGGAGCGTGTCCAGGTTGGCTCGTTTGTATGTGGAGCGGATCGTGCCGTTGCATGGGGTTCCCATTTCGATCGTGTCGGATCGGGATCCGCGCTTCACTTCTGGGTTCTGGAGGAGTTTCCAGCGAGCTCTTGGCACGGAGTTGGCATTTAGCTCGGCGTATCATCCTCAGTCAGATGGTCAGTCTGAGAGGACCATTCAGACTTTGGAGGACATGCTGAGATCCTGCTGCCTGGAGTGGCAGGGGAGTTGGATTCATCACCTACCGTTGGTGGAGTTTGCCTATAACAACAGCTATCATTCGAGCATCGGCATGGCTCCTTATGAGGCACTGTATGGGCGTCCTTGTCGGACTCCGCTTGATTGGTTTGAGGTGGGTGAGCGTGTTTTGACGGGACCGGAGTTGGTGCAGCAATGTGTGGATGTTGTGCACCTGGTTCGTCAGAACATGTTGGCGGCCCAGAGTCGGCAGAAGAGCTATGCTGACCGTAGGAGGCAGCCCCTCGAGTTCGCCGTGGGCGATCATGTGTTCTTGAGAGTTTCTCCGATGAAGGGGGTGATGCGTTTTGGACGGCGTGGGAAGCTGAGTCCCCGCTATATTGGTCCTTTCGCGATTGTGGAACGCATCGGTGAGGTTGCTTACCGGTTGCAGTTACCTCCTGAGTTGGCGTCGGTGCATGACGTGTTCCACGTCTCGATGTTGCGGAAGTATATGCCCGATGACTCTCATGTGCTCGAGTTTTCTGTTTGGCCTGAGGTGACTCCAGATCTTTCTCTCCCAGAGTTTCCGATCCGCGTGGAGGATAGGCGAGAGCAGCGCCTGCGGAACAAGGTCATTCCCTTGGTAAAGGTCGTGTGGCAACGACACTCTGGTGGTGAGGCTTCGTGGGAACGTGAGGACGAGATGCGTCAGCAGTTCCCGTATCTGTTTGAGTGAGTCTTCCTCTTCTTTCCCCTTGGGTTGTTCTCAATTTCGAGGACGAAATTCCTTAAGGGGGGAGGGCTGTAATATCCCGGACCTTTCGGATCCTTCTTCGTGGGTCCCGGATCTGGTTCTCGGAGCGTCCAGCTCCGTTGTGTCTGAAATTTCGTTTCGGACATCTTTCGTGTTCGGATCGGCGCGATCCGGAGTGGTTTCGGAGGCCCGGAGGCGTTCCGCGGCTTTTCCGCGTGTGTTTTCCGATTCCCGGTGTGTGTTTCGGCTTTTCCTTCGGAAGCTCGCTGCGGGTGAACCGGGCAGTTCCCCCAGGCACGAGTGGTACCGTTGCGATCGGTGCGTTCCGAGGATTCCGGAAATGTATTTTTCTATTTTTCGGTATTTTTTCGAAAATTCGGATTTTCTATAAAGCCCTAATTCTTTCTTTTCTTTTCTCCTTTCTCTTTCTTCTTCTCCTCTTCCTCCGTTTCTTCCCACCGTGACACCCTCCTCTCTCCCTCTCTCCCATTCGGGCGCGGCGAACCCCTCTCCGGCTATGGACGGCGGCGGGGCGACGGTGCGGACGCGTGGGCGACGGTGAGGCGATCTCGTGGGCGTGCGGCGAGCGTGGGAAGCGTGGGGAGTTCGTGAAGCTTCGAGCATTCTTCGTGATTCGTGATCGATCGGCGGAGCATTCGCTCCATTGAGGTAGGGTGACGTTCCTTGGCCTCATGCCGATCTTTTTCGCGATTTATAGGCCGCGGGGAGGCCGAGAGGGGATCGTTTAAGCGTTTTTTGGGTTTTTCCATGATTTGGGGCGAGCTCGCCCGATCTATGGATTCCATGCATGATTTCATGTTTTGATGGCCTAGAATCATGCTAGGGGTCCCCAGGGGTCTTCCCCTTTATTTTCCCCCTCTCCTATGGAGGCATGGGGGCGTGGTTAGAATTTTTGGGCGTTCTTACCGTTTTCGGCCGCGGACTGAGAACGCGCTATACTCCAGTAGCGCGTTCTTGGAGGTCGCGCTGCCCCGACCGAGCGCGGTCATCGGGGAAGATGAACAGTAGGGCGGTTCGTGTCGCGCTATGGGGTCCTAGCGTGATTATCCTTGTCGCGCTAGGAGGACCTAGCGTGATGGTCCTTGTCGCGCTAGGGTTCCCTAGCGCGATGGTCCCTGTCGCGCTAGGGAGACCTAGCGCGATCTTCCCTGTTGCGCTAGGGTTCCCTAGCGCGTTCTTCCGTGTCGCGCTAGGTATCCCTAGCGCGACCTGGCTGTTATTGGGTGTTCCCCTTGGGCCGTGTGTGCGTCCCGGGCACCCCGTGGAGTTTCGTGACCGTGTCTTTGGTGTCCGGAGGTTCCGTTTGCCTTGGTCATGAGTTTGGCCGTGGGCGGTGCGTCCGTTTTTCTCCGACCGTGGCCCCGTTTGACGGAGCTAGTGCGTGGGGTGATTCCCACACGTTGTCGGACTCGGACGTCGTTTTCCGTTGACTTGAGAGTCTACTCCTTCAGTGACCCTCCACTAGTCGTAGCCCACCAGTACGAGGTGCTGGTCTCACCTGGGAGTGGTGTACGGGCACCCACCTTTCGAGACGGTTTGTGGACCGGTTCCCGTAGGCCTCTCGTCTTAGCCAGAGTCCGGCTGCGGGGGAAAACCGGTCAGAGGGCCAGACCTAGGACGCGTGGTCTGTGTGTGCACACGTGGTTGGGGGCGGTTGGACCCACGTTGACGGGCGTGACCCCAGCTAGTCACTTGTTGTGGTTACTTGTACGGTGTTTGCGCCTCGGGTAGGACCTACCACGTCAGGCGGTTCACCTGCGGTGCGGTGTAAGACGTCAGGGGACGCTACCAGCTGTGTTTCTAGTGGGTGGTACTCCTGTCGAGTACGGAGTGTCAGACTGTCAGTCGTGTGTTTCCGACCTTCGGGTTTTACGATTCGACCGTTGGTTTCGGTCTTCTCATACCGTGGCACGTGTGTCGGTTTGCGTGCCGTAGGGTCTAGTTCTGTAGAGTGCAGGGCTTTCTTTTCTAAGGTACCTTCCTACCGCTAGAGTAGTGGTTTCTCGTTTTACGAGATAGGGTTCGAGTGATCCCTACTGAGTCTTGTTCCGAGACTCATTCCCTGCGTGTTTTCACCGTGTTTCAGGTGAGACGCCGCCTTCGGGGAGCGCGTCAGGAGCGCAGCGTGGTGCGGGTGCCCAGAGGTAGTGCCAGAGGTCAGAGCCAGGGGATGCCCCGTGTAGCTGTACTTTTCTTTCTTGTCACTGTACTAGTCGTGGACTACTGTCTCTGTTGTTATTTTCTTATTGTGGACCATGTAAAATGTTAATTTATTTCCTGCTTAATATTATATCTGTTTAATTTCTGCGATTATCTGTGATGCTTATGTAGTTTCCACACCATCCTTTTAACCCTTCCGAGTCTTCGGGCTCGTGGGTGGCGGTACGAGTCTCGGGTTATCGGGCCTTCCCGGTAATCGAATTCTCGGGTCGTTACAGCTTTGCACTGCATCTCTTTGCATAACCCTGGTATATCAAATGGTAAGTTACTAAAAGGCAGGGAAATCTACCCGGAGGTTCTTACTATGTGTGAGATGGTCGTCCTTGAGACCAGGTACTCTGCCAAGTACCAAGGGTCTAGTTTTCATATAGAGCAGTGTATTGCATAGCATTAAATTTGAAAAATCTGAAAAAGGATAAAAATGCTCATGACTTGGATGCATAAACTTGAATTGATTGCTTACTTGCCTCATGTATCATTGGTGCATAATCTGCATGTAGAACAGTCCATTGCATAGCATACTGTTGCATCTTGTTGTCATGGGGAGCTGAGAGTTCTGTTAAATTCATTGAATCCTTGCTACTTCTCACTGTCCCCATTTAATTCATTCACATTCTTTGACATCAGTTGCTTTTGGACCATAATGCCTATTGCTATCATTTCCCTAACCTTCACTGAACAACAGTATTGCCTCTGGTTTAGTGAATTGAGTTATGGTTATTACAATTGTTCATTTATAAGAATCATTCTTACCAATTGAAAGGAACTAAAGGTTTAACCTTTATAAATTGAAGAGTTAAGTGTCTGCCTTCAGAATTTGAGATAAAGGAAAACTTTTATAGCTCTTAATCTTTGTCTCATGATTAAAATAGAAAAAGTTTTTTTAATACCTGAAAATGGTAAACTGGAAATGTCTAGAACAGGTGAATAAGAGTATGTAATATTTTTTAAACAATCACTCTAAAAGAAATAAGGGCAGCAGTAAATAAGAACATTAATGTAAAGAACTGAACATTGTGATAGAGCAATGGCAGATTGCGCTGAGAAACTGTGATATCTTCCAAAGAAGCAGGAGAACTCACATGTCATGAAGTGCTTCAAACTAACTCTGTTCATAGGGTCAGATCTATAGGGGGAGTCCTCACCAAGTAACTGGGGGCACTGGCCTCTGATCAAGGTGTGCCCTTAATGTCAAAGGTGAAGATAGTCCCTTGTAGGTTTTGATCTGAAATAGATCTAGTAGATTATGCCTAGTAACTGGGGGTACCTACCTCTGATCAAGGTGTACACCTAATGTCAACAGCATAAATGTCACTGGTCTATTCACTAAGCTCAGTTTCTGAAAAATTAAAAAAAAAATAAAAAATTAATCTACTGTAACACTTCGAAAATCAAAAGTCATTGAGTGAAAACTATTTTTCTCAATACATATTCAAGTTGCCTTTCTTGATCTTCCATGTTTAATCACAAAAGGGTATTATTTCTGACTTCTCAATTAAAACCATGTGCCTCAGATTCATTGCTATAAATGGAATCTAAAACTCTTTTTGAGGAGTCAGCTGTTTTACTCTAGATTTATCACTGTTAAACCTGAATTTTTATCAAAATTATATATTGCTGATTCTTATACTTTAACAGTTGTTTATAATCATGCTCCCTTTCTGAACCAATGCTTATGCTGTTGTCAAGTGACTCTCCTACCTTATCTACCTTTGTATATTTGTCCATATTCCTTCTCAAAGGGGGAGCAATTATTTAGGGGGAGAACTAGTTCAGGGGGAGTCATACATTCATGGGGAGAATGAGGTGCTCTAAGGGAAAATCAATCTTGGTGACTTACTGTCACTTTGTTGCCATCATCAAAAAGGGGGAGAATGTTGTGCCCCTTAGGCACAAGCATGTGCTATGTTGATTTGATGATAGCAATGCTATTTTGTTTTGATGATAGCAACAAAGTGAGTGCATTTCTGTGCATCCTTTATCCTTGAGATCCTTGAGCATTCTGCATATGATAGCAACATGAATGATGATGAAATGATGTTTTGAATGTATTATTCTGTTTGAATAGATTGCATTAATGTGTTCCAGCATACATTGCATTTCCCCAGTTTTGCATGTCTGTACATTGCATTTGCTCATGCCTTAGAATCTGTACATTCATGTGCAGAGTTCATGCTACCAAGTCTATACATTGCTGGTGCGAGCAGTTAAGTCCATACATGGCTAAGTCTGTACATTGGATGTGTCACAGACAAAGTCTGTACAGTGAGCGTATCATTGGTGAAGTCTGTACACTCACCAGTTGAACTTCAAAGTCCATACATTGGACTGTAGCTTGCACGAAGCTAAGCCCATACATCGCTCAAGTCTGTACAGAGTCCAGCGTCTTAATTTACGTCTCAATGCACCGTCTCTCAAAGTCTGTACAGACTTAGTCTTGATCGTCTTGTGCATGCATTACATAAAGTCCAAACATTGGTCAAGTCCACACATTGTGCATTCAGACTTGAAGTCTATACAACGCTACATTGGCCAAGTCTATACACTGCATTGTTGATTGTTGGCAAAGTCTGCACATTCTGTAGTTCAACGTCTGCATGCATGAAGTCTGTACACTGCATTGTTTCAACTTGCGTCTCACGCATCTAAAGTCTGTACAGCCTATTGTTTCAGCCAACGTCTCATTCAGTGTTAAAGTCTATACAGACTTCAGCGTCTCGTTCATGAAGTCTATACATCGGACTGTTCATGCCTTCATCGTGAAGTCTGTACATTGCATGCCTTCCACCAAGTCTATACATTGGTCGGTGGCAAGTCTGTACATTGGCTTCTCATTTGCTTCCAAGTCTATACATCACTGTAGCTTTCATGAGACGAAGTCTGTACATTGGACTATTGGGTAAAGTCTATACATCCTCTAGCTGGAATTGTGCAAGTTTGTACATCGCTGCTTTGCCAAAGTCTGTACATTGGCATCTTTTCCTATGTTGCACTTCCAAGTCTATACATTGGGACTTTTACCTACGCTCTGTTCAGCAAGTCTATACAGTGGTTACTTTACCGACGTTGCCTTGCCAAAGTCTACACACTGTGAACTTCCAAGTCTGTACAGACTTTACCTTGTTCAAGTCTGTACATCGACCAGTTATCTTTGGCATGTCTAACACACTGGAAGTCCATACAGTCAATTGCTTTGCTTTGATCTAGTATGTACAAAGTTTCTTTTGGCAAGTCCATACATTGAATGTCTCTGCTTCTTATTCTGATGAGTTGACGCTGCAATAGCGTGGAGTCGACGCACTAACATTATCTCAGTGTTTTATATTATTGCCTCTTCAACTGATGAAATTGTCTGTACATCGAGTGAAGTCTGGTGAAGTCTATACATCGCCCATCTCTCTTAGAGTCTCATGCATATGTGAAGTCTGTACATTACATTTGCATTCACAACGTCTTCACACTTGAAGTCCATACATCGTCAGTTGTCTGTCAAGTCTTCATATTGCTTAAGTCTGTACAGCGGCTGCTTCACATATGAAGTCTGTACATCGTGTAGCTTCATGTATGAAGTCTATACATTGTCCAGTGCATTGCATACATCATTTCATGAAGTCTGTACATCGTGTAGCTTCATGTATGAAGTCTATACATTGTCCAGTGCATTGCATACATCATTTCATGAAGTCTGTACATTGTGCATCACTTGAATTCAAGTCTGTACATCGTGCTTCTATTGGTTGAAGTCTGTACAGCCTTTGCTTCGCCAAAGTCTGTACATTGGTCTGCATTGCATTGCATGAAGTCTATGCATTCATCTGCATTGCATGAAGTCTATACACTGACTGATGCATTCTCATGAAGTCTACACATCCGATAGTGTAAGTCTATACATCGCCCAGTGTCATGCTTGCATAGTCTGTACAACGCTTGCTTTACAGACTCAAAGTCTACACATTGGTAGTCTGTACATCATTCGTGAAGATTGAACATTGAGCAAGTGTATACATTGGACGAGTCTGCATCGTGCCTCAGTCATGAAGTCTATACATCGTCTGTCTTCATTAAAGTCTCACGAAGTTTGTACATCGTGGCTTTTGTGCTCCAAGTCTACACATCATGGCAAGTCCGAAGTCTACACATTGGAAGTATATCTCATTCATGCATCAATGGGTCGACCCCCTGATTAGATGAGTCGACGCCCCTTTAGACTTCTAAGTCTATACACTGTGTTCATGCATTGTTCTCATCAAAGTCTACACATTGAATGTTAGCATGCTCGCACACACTAAGACCATACATTGAATAAAGTCTGTACGTTGCTGTTGAACAAAGTCTGAACATTGCTTCAGCGTTGGCTTCAGCCAAGTCTATACATCGACTGGTTCTTAGTTGGGCCAAGTCTATACATTGCCCAAGCTGCATAACGTCAAGTCTTTACATTGAACTCTATACATTGCATGCAGTTGCGCTTCACAGGTCTACACATTGCTGTTCTTCACAGCAAGTCTATACAATGCATTGCTTCCTTAAAGTCTGTACACGGTTTATACTTAACCTGATAAGTGTTCTCGTCTGTCTGACAGGTGCTCTGCTCGTGGAGGCCAATGAAGGGCACGTGATCCGAGGTTGGAAGGGCTGACAGGAAGACGACACGTGGCCAAAAGTCCTAGGCGGGAAATGTGGAGAACACACGCCCTAGTTGTTGCAGCTGCTGCTATATATACGAGTCTTCTTCATCAAGAGAAATGAGATCGAAGCCTATGAGTTGAACTAGAAGAGCAGAAGCAGAGAGCCCTTCGATCCAGAAAAAGAGAGGAAAAGGAAAAAGAAAGAGGAAGAGAAGAGAAAGAGAAGAAGAGCAGAAGATAAAGAAGAGAAAGAGAGAGATAGAGAGCTCGAGCTGAGAAAGAGAGAGAGATAGTCTTTGTCTGGCTTTTGGATCAAATCCAAGCCAGATCTGCTCCTTCGAGAGCTACAATATTTGTGCTTCATTGTTTCAGCTTTTCGTTGCTGCATCATTTTCTGTTTTCATTTTATACTTTCTTCAAGCTGTTAGCCAGCGACTGCAGAGGTGGACTCCTCTGGACGGGTAAGCTGTAATCCCCGGCGGTTTGCAGAGGTGCATCCTCTGGACAGCAAGCTGTGAGGCTCAGCGGGCGAGGAGGATTCCTCGGACGGCAAGCTGTGATGCCCAGCGGTTCAAGCTGTGAGTCAGCAGTAAGCCACACTCGGGTTGAGTGTGGGGTGGATGTAGGTCTGCTGGACCGAACCACCTAAAAACTCCTATTGCATTGTGGTTTATTTTGTACAATTGTGCTTCCGCTAGATGAATGCATAGGGGCGCTCCAACTGTTTGATGATTGGTTGAACAGAATATTTGATCAGCTTGTTTCATTTGTCTAAATCTGTCTAGTGAGCATTAGATTTTAATTGAGCGAAAGTTTTATAAGGGCTATATTCATTCACCCCCCCTCTGAATACTGCACCGAACCCAACACGGGTCATCCGGGGCCCAGAACGGACAAGAAGGGCAGGGATCGGTCGACCAACCCGGCTGGTCGGTCGACCGAACCAGCACGGTCGCCCCCCTGCTGCGGGCCGAATCGGTAGACTGAACCTGTTCGGTCGGTCGACCGAACACGGCATAGACCTAACCCGTGACCCCATGCATGGGGTCCAAACCACGGCCGTTCGATCCCGATCGAACGAGAAAACATAGGGGATCATTCCCCTAACCCCGAAACCCAAAAATGGGAGGAAGAAATGGCGAAAACGACGCTCGATCTGATGAATCCGTCAACGCCCTATAAATGTGATTTTCTCCCCAACGGTAATAAACCCACGCTCGGCTCACCACGGCCTGCAAAACTCGCGAGAAATGAAGTATTCGAGCTAGGGAACCATCCCCCTACCTCCACCGAAGATTCCACGCGTCGTGGACGCCGTTCCAACGTAAAATGCCCCACGAAACCCCCGCCGGGCACCCGAACGTGACCGAGCTCGCCACGCGCCACCGCCTCGTCCCTCGACCCGTCCCCGCCGTCCCTCGCCCCACGGACCTCGCCCCCGTCCACCTCCGTCGGCTGCCGGAGAAGAGAGGGAGAGAAAGGGAGAGCGTGAGAAGAGAGATAGTGAGGAAGAGAGAATGAGAGAAAGAGAGAGGGGTGGGGGGTTTATTTATATAAGAAATTCCAAGATTTAAAATTTTCAAATATATAAAAATAAAAAAAATACTCCCCATGATCCTCGGAAAACGTACAACGCAGTAGTAACGTCCCGGAGTCGGAGAATGTAACTGTTCACCCTACACTGGGTTTCGAAGGTCCGACAGACAAAAACATGCGTAAACTGTAAAACTCAATCCGAGACCCACAAAAGCGATCCGATACCCATGGATCTTGATCCGATAAATAATTCAGAAAATTTGAGACGTTACAGGCAGAAACCCTAGCCCAAGCTCCAGAAGAAGCCCTGGCCGCCCTCTCTCCTCTCTCTCTCTCCTAGGGGCGCCCCTTCCTTCTCTCTCCTCCCTCGATGGTGGATGGTGATGCTGAGATCGGGTCGGCATCTGGAGATCTCGTCTGCTTCCTCTGCTCGTGTGGATATGTCTAGAAGCCAGACGTTTGGATGGCTCGCGACTCCGGGATCCTACTCTCGTTCGTCTTCAAGCTTTTGGGAGATTCTCGACCCCACAAAGGTAAACAATTGTTCTTCACTCCACGAGATTTACCATTCTTGTTCAATTTTAAAAAAATTAGCAACGATATACATCTAAGGTTTCGATGTTTTCCGCTACGTTTCCTAGTCGAAATCTTACAAGGAGGGCATCGGAAGGGTTCCTCTTTGGCTTTGGCACCCCGGCATATGCACATACATACACACACACACAGAGAGAGAAAGAGAGAGAGTGTGTGCATGTGTGTGTCTCCCCCTCCAGTGTTGGCATCCCCGAGAGAGAAAGCGAGAGAGAGAGAGAGGGTAAAAGAAGTATATGCCCTGTAAACCAATTACTTGTTAAGTGACGACGTCTTTTCTTGTACATTCTCATTTGTATTAAATATATTTATGGAATTTTCTTCATTATGTCTCATTTATTATATTACGTATTTCCGCTTGTTGTGATGAAGCCCTTGAATACATTCTATGAATTTTAGATCATATATAAAGAGATTATGATCGTGAGACCAACCTTCAAGATGTATGCGTTCTAAATATTCCTGGTCATAAGATCTTTGAGATGGGACATCAAAGAAACTGGATAGATCAGTGCACATGATATCCTCTCATATGATGAAGGTGACTGATCGCATAGTCACGGTGTGGAGACATTAAGATATATATACATGTGCCCATTACAAGAATAGGGTTTATTGAACTGATTCAATTATAGGATTTCTTCAGTCATAGTAGCATCGTTGGTCTTTAGACATGAGTCACCAATGATACCTTGCATGGGGACTCCTGTGTTTTGATTCATGGCAAAGGGACTTTAGTCATAAGCTCCAGATGCTCAGGTATTTGGATACAATGGAATACATGCAAAGGTAATTGAGTGACAATAATAGATCATTCACTCTCAAATATAGTATGAGAGAGAATATCTTATGAACAGTACTCAGAAAAATCCCTCGCTAGGATTACACTGTTCATTGGAAAAAAGATTTTTTTAGTTAGACTTAAGAGTATATTCATCAAGTCATAAATAAGAAGAGTTTGAGTGGAAAGAAAAGTTGGCAGAATTAAGATTCGACATGAATAAAGAGCTTTGTGTCGATCTAATTATGCAATCTCTCCCTAGTTCTTTTTCTCAATTCATCATGAATTTCAACATGAACAAAATAGAATGTTCTTTAATAGAGCTTCTAAACATGTTGAAGACTGCTGAGAGCACTATGAACAATGGGAAAACTCCTATGATACTTGTTGGTAAGACCAGCAAGAAGAGGAAAAGTGATCAACAGCCTTTAAGAAAGGCAAGACAAAGAAAAAAGCTAAATAGATAAAGGCTGTCAAGAAGGAAGAGGCTAGTAAGGAGAAGGGCCAATGCTTCCATTGCCATAAGGATAGCAATTGGACAAGGAACTGTAAGTTGTACCTTACAGAGAAAGCAATGTAAAAGTTTGGAGAAGCTTCTGATATGCTCATGATTGACCTTAACTTGTCATATAGATCCACATCATGAGTATTAGATACTGGATATGCATCTCACAATTGCAATGATTGACAAGTTCTGACAAGTTGTAGGCGACTGAATAGAGGAGAGATTAACTTGCGACTAGGTATGGAGCAAAAGTTGCTGCACTTGCTATCGAAAGTGTGAACCTGAAGCTATTATCAGGAGCTACATTAGAGTTAACAGACTACTATTATGTTCCTTCAATAATTAAGAACATTATTTCCATTTTATGCTTAAATAAATGTGGATTTATTGTAAGCTTTGGGAATAAGAGTTGCTCTTTGATATTAAATGGTGAATTGTTTACCAGTAGGAGCTTAATAAATAGTTTGTTTTTACTAGATGTGGATACTCGTATTATGTGTGTGGATGGACCTCTTAAGAGGAAGAGGAATGATGTGAATCAAGCATATCTTTGACATTGTAAGTTTGGTCATATAAGTGAGGAAAGAGTGAAAAGGTTATACAAAGATAGATACATTGATCTATTTGATTACGAATCATTTATAACCTGTGAATCATGTCTCATGGGAAAAACGATCAACTCTCCATTCACGAGACATGGAGAGAGAGTTGGTGGGTTACTAGAACTCATACATTCTGATGTATATGGACCTATGTCCATTCAAGCCAAAGGGGGTTACTCGTACTTCATTACTTTCATTGATTATTTCTCTAGGTATGGATATGTGTACTTAATGAAGTACAAATTTGAAGCCTTTGAAAATTTTGTGGAGTTCAAGAATGAAGTAGAGAAATAAACATAAAAGAGTATTGAAACTCGTCGATCTGATCGAGGAGGGGAGTACTTGAGTATAGAGTTCACACAAAATTTAAAGGATAATGGAATATTATCCTAGTGGACTCCTCCTTACAGACCTCAGTTGAATGGTGTGGTCGAAAGAAGGAATCATATCTTATTATATATGGTGCGATTAATGATGTGCTTTGTTGGATTGCCTTTGTTACTCTGGGACTATGCCCTAGATACTGCTGCTCACTTATTGAATAAAGTTCTGTTTAAGTCAGTACCTTCCACTCCATATGAGATATGGAAGGGAAAGAAACTAAACCTTAATAATGTTAATGTTTGGGGTTGTCCTGCCCATGTTAAGAGGCACAACCCTAATAAATTGGCATCCAAGACTGAAAAATACAGATTTTAGTGAGATATCCTAAGGAAACTTATGGATATTATTTCTACCAGCCTAGTGATCAAAAGGTGTTTGTAGCTAAGTAAGCTGTATTCTTGGAGGAAGAGTATATCTTTGAAGGAAATAGTGGGGCCATGGTAGAACTATAAGAAGTTCTAGAACCACAAACTAGGACTGCATCTCAGGAATCAGTTTAGGTTGACACACAAATTGTTCGTAGGTCTTGCTGTGTACCTATCTAACTAGGTAGATATGTGGGGCATATCTATGATGGTGGGAACAAAACACAATGTACTAAGGATGATAATCCTAAGACCTATGATGAGATGATAAGTAGTATTGACTCCTGGAGATGGCAAGAGATCATGAAATCAGAGATGGATTTCATGTACTCCAACCAAGTTTGGAACTTGGTAGATCCACCTGAGGGTATTGTATCCATCGGATATAAGTGGATATTCAAAAGAAAAGTTGGAACATATGGAAAGGTTGACACCTATAAGGTAAGGTTGGTTACGAAGGGATATCGTCAGAGACAATGAGTTGACTATGACGAGACCTTCTCACTAGTTGCCATGACTAAATCCATCAGGATTTTACTTGACATCACTGCATACCATGATTATGAGATCTGACAGATGGATGTAAAAACTGCTTTCCTCAATGGGTATCTTGAGGAAGAGGTGTATATGATACACCTTGAGGGATTCACATCCAAGGAGCATTCAGATAAGGTATGCAGACTGTTGAGGTCCATTTATGGATTGAAGCAAGCATCTCGCAGTTGGAATTTAAGATTTAATGAAGTTATCAAGTCTTATGACTTCGTTAAGAATGAAGATGATCCATGTGTGTATAAGAAGACGTGTGGCAATGCAATCACATTCTTGGTACTATATGTCGATGACATATTACTCAATGGGAATGATGTAGGTATGTTGTCATCAGTTAAAGCCTAACTGTCTAAGCACTTAACCATGAAGGATTTGGGAGAAACATCCTATGTATTGGGGATCATGATCTATAGAAATAGATCAAATAGAATGTTAGACTTGTCCCAATCAATGTACATAGATTCCATTGTCAAAAGGTTTAACATGGAGGACTCCAAGAGAGGTCTCATACCGATGAGACATGGGATTTACCTCTATAAGGAAATGTCCCCTAAGACTCTTGAAGAGAGGGGGCGCATGAGTGTGGTGCCCTATGCTTCTGTCATAGAGTCTATCATGTATGCCATGCTATGTACGAGGCCTGATGTAGCATATGCTCTAAGTGTTACGAGCAGATTTCAAGTAGATTCAGGTAAACAACACTTGATAGCCGTGAAGTGTATCCTTAGGTATTTGCAAAGGACTAAGAATATGTTTCTAATTTATGGAGGAGAGGACTTGAAACTTCGAGGCTATACATACTTAAGTTTTCAGTCTGACAAAGATGACAGCAAGTCAACTTCAGGATTTGTGTTTATCCTAAATGGTGGGACAGTGAGTTGGAAAAGTTTCAAACTAGACACCACTGTTGATTCTACGACCGTGGCTGAGTACAATGCTGCTACCGTGGCGGCCAAAGAAGCGGCCTAGATAAAGAAGTTCATCGAAGAGCTGGGAGTTGTTCTAAGCATCTCTGATCCAGTCCCATTGTTATGTGATAATAATGGGGCAATTGCATAAGCAAAGGAGCCGAGGTCTCATACAAAATCGAAGCATATTTTGTGGCACTACTATCTGATCAGAGAGATTATAGCTAGAGGAGATGTTATAATTGATAGTGTGTCTTCCAGTGATAATATTGCAGATTCACCAACTAAGCCTTTAACTCAAAGTATTTTTTAGCGTCACCTTGGGCTGATGGGGATCAAGCATGTGGGTGATTGGCTTTAGTGCAAGTGGGAGATTGATGGAAATGTATGCCCTGCAAGCTAATAACATGATATGTGATGGTGACATTTTATTGCAATATCTCATTTTTATTTATATATTAATAGTATTTCTTCATTACATTTAATGTGTCTCAATGATTAGAATGCAATGAAGTCCCGGAACCTGTGCGATGATGACTGGATCATAACGAGATTATGATAATAAGATTTATCATCTAGAAGCACATGTTCTAAAGGTTCCCAGTCGCAGGATCTTCAAGAAAGGACATTGAAGATCCAGATAGACTGGCACACATGATACTTATTCATATGATGGGTATAACTGTTCTCATAGTCATCAATGTAGAGACATCGAAGTATGTGTATGGGTGCTCATTAGTGGAATGAGTACACTTAACTGACTCAATCTAGAATCCTTAGATGGAAATCATACAAACGGTCAATTAGGGAATTCTATTGTCCCAGTAGCACAGTTGGATTTTGAATCTGAATCACTAAGGGCCACTTTGGTAACGGGTTGGGTTAAGGGCGGGTGGCTTACCCGGGGTGGCTCACCCTCCCTTAACCCAACCCGTTACCAAAGTGGCCCTAACCCGGGTGGAGTAACTCATTCCACCTATTTAAGTGGAATGAGTTAATCCACTTTAACCCTATCCGACCTGGGTTAAGGAAAAAAGTATCAAACAAGGAATAAATCACTCGACCCCAGTTAACCCACCTTAACCTGTTACCAAAGTGGCCCTAAAGATGTCTTACATGAGAGCTACTGAGTATTTGATTATTGACTTATGGACTTCAGTTAAGTGGTTCTATATAGTTTGTTATTCGGACTCAATAGAACTCTTACAAAGGCTTGTTATTCGGACTCAATGGAACTCTTACAAAGGCAATTAGTTAGACAATAAGGGATCATTCACTCTCAGTATGATGTAAGAGAGAGAATGCCCTATAGATCTGTACTCAAAAATCCCTGGTCAGGGTATGAGAGTTCATTATGAAAAATGAATTTTTCTAATGAGACTTTTTAGAGTACAGAGTACAGTTGAGCCAAGACATAATAGGGTTTGACAGTAGCACCTTACCCTACTCTTGGTATGGGTATTAGATGAATGAAGATCTATAGCTGTGTGAAATCTATAGACAAAATGGTTCCAATGTGGGTTGCCTATATCCAATGTTATTTGGGATCACGAGATGTTGCTTGATATCTTTCTTGATCAGAAAGCCCGTTAATTTCATTAAGGGTTAATGGACTGGGTTAATTAAGTTAAGAAGGGTTTTTAAGTTAATGGGCTGGAAAATTAAACAGATAATTAGGCTTAGAGGGTCACACACAATAGAGTATTGGACAGAGCAGGATGGATGTACTTTATAGATAATTACTGGATTTTTATGAAAAGTACCAGAGGTCTATAAATATATGTTGAAGGGAGAAACCTGGCCCAAGCTCTGTGGGAAAACCCTGGCCGCCCTCTCCTGTCTCTCTCTCTCCCCCTAAGGGTGCCCCCTCCTTCTCTCTCCTCCCTCCATGGTGGATGGTGGTGTTGAGGTCTGGTCTGCATCCGGAGATTATCGCGGAGGAGATCCCGCATGCTTCCTCTGCTCGTGTAGATACATCTAGAGGCTGGACGCTTGGACGACTTGCGACTCTGGGGTCCTCCTCTCGTTCGTCTTTGAGCTTTTGAGAGATTCTCGACTCCACAAAGGTAAAGAATCGTTCTTCACTCCGCGAGTTTTTCCATTCTTGTTCGATTTTGAAAAACCGACAACGATATGCATATGAAATTTTGATGTCTTCCGTTGCATTTCTGATTGAAACCTTACAGAGGAGAGTGAGAGGGAGGGGACGACGTTGGTTGGGGCCTCTCTCTCTCTCTCTCTCTCTCTCTCTCTCTCTCTCTCTCTCTCTCTCTCTCTCTCTCTTCTCTCTCTCTCCGATGCCTTATGGTTAATGTCTCTCCTCCTTCCAAAAAACAAATGCCATGGGTTGGTTAGTAATTTACCTCGTGCTGACACACCTCGAGTTAACTGACGTGATAGTTCAATATTGGTAGGGATACAGAGTGTCTCTCATAATGATTTGCGGGGTATTATAGTAAATATCATAAAGGTGGAGATATAGGAGTAGTTCTTAAAGATTTTAGGAGTATACAAATAATTTTTCCATATATATATAATGGATGAGTAATGCTTATTGCATCGTAGGTCAGTACATCTAATTTTTTTTGAAATATTTTATACATAGGGGTCACGTCACTCTATCTTAACATAAGACCCACGTCACAAAATAGTTTGTCTTATATGAAAAGGGGAAAAAAGAAGCTCGTTGAATAGAATTTTTTTTCAAATTTTCACTATTCATATAGCCCCACCTTTTTTTGTTGGGTTTCTTAGGCTGTGGGATGGGGGATTAAAAAAAACTAGCTGCATCGACCTGCAAGCGATGCAAAAGGCATTACTCGTAATGATTTATCCATCAATCCTTGGTCACACAACAAAAGTCAGTGCTTTTCAATTCAATAAGGGTTTTTTTGATATGAACCATTACTAAATATTTAATTACAAAAATATCATTCCTAGAAAGGCATTAGCAGAGATATCCTTACTTTAGTCAAAATAGTGCAAAAATGTCACTGCGGTTAACTTTTGTTGATAGAATGGTGAATATTTAATAATGATTCAAATATTCTCTCTATTTTATAATTAAAGGATTAAAATATCCCTTACAAATCTCAAATTCTCCACCCTTAACAAAAGAGAGATGAGAGAGATCGACCTAGAAAAAGAGAGGGAGGTGTCAGAGGGGAAGTCCCATCCGGCACCGGCAACCCACCCTATGGGAGGGTGAGTTGCATAGAAGAGAGAGAGAGACTATAAGAGGGAGAAAAGGGAGTGGGGGAGAGAGAGAGATGAATCGATAGTGGCAGAGGGCTCATGGCTCAGGAGGGCGGCTAACAGTGGCGAAGGGCTCATGGCTTAGGAGGGCACCCGATGGACGGTGGCGGTGGGCCCTTCCCCCCATGGTATTCTCATCTGACATCAAGTTCCCAATTGGCCTTGGTAGTAAAGATCGCAAGAGCTCAGCCGCAGTTGTGGTGGCATCTCCTGGTGCCTCCTGAGATGACGGCGAAAGTGGCTGGTAGCAAGTGAGTGAGATGGACTTCTTTTCAATGAGAAGAAGAAGAAGAAAAAGGTCAGGCCAGCAGGGAGGTCACCAGTGAGCGGAGATCTGCTCAATCTCAGGGTACACGTTGTGAGCATCACGAAGGAGGAGTTCGCTCAGGCCGTTGACGTGAGTGATCGGTGACTTTGCAGAGCCTTCAGAGATGACAGGCCTTTGAGTTTTACTACTATTACTATCTTTTTAAGAGTGACTTGCTAACACGAGTGATTGTAACATGACATGCGTGATTGCACTTGCTCACTGTGAATGCGACTAGTGACCACTTGATGTGATGCCACCAGAGGATGGGAAGGAAGGCAAGAGCAAAGTGAGTAATAGTGCCACCATGAACCCCATGACATGTTGGAACCCACCCCGGACCACCAGAGGCAGACTATGGTGGAGGCGATTACGGCGATGCCTGCAGGAGGGGGGAAATGCAACGGTAGTGATGTTGGTAGCGGAGGTGCTGTCGGAGGGTTCGGGTTGCCATCCCTGATTAGGGGGTGGGGTTACCCCCTACTCTCAATCCCCATGCACCACCCTGATCCTCTCCCCTAGTTCGCGATAGAGTTTCGCGGCCCTCGAAGTCACGTCGTTGGCCATTCCATCATCTCTGGCTTCCTCCGACCCTCTTCCCCAGCCATCGTCTGCGATCCTCCAAATCCAAGAACTCCCTCTATCTCTCTTTCTCTCCCTTTATTAGCTCCTCCACCACCAGTGGCCACCCTGGTGATCTCCCTCCCCCCCCCCTCACCCCCTACAACCCCCCTCTTGCAGGATCCCCCTCCCTGCAGGAACCCCCACCCCCTGCGACCTCCTCTCCCTATTGTACCGTCCTCTCGCGGGAGTCCCCTCCTGTATGCACCCCCCTCTGAATGCCCCGCTCTTCCAGGCACCCATGCACCCCCGTGATTCCCCTCCTACACGCCCCCTAATCCCGCTCTTGTACGTAACCCCCCTCCCCCCTCTTCCAAACGCCCCCCTCCCATCTGGTACCCCCTGTCGTTCCTAGTTAATTAGGGTTTCTTATGAATCGGACTTAGAGGTGAGAGAGGGGCAAAGTTGGGAAGGAGATGAATCTTTTTTTCTTTAAGCCATGAACATTATCATATTTTCTCACGTTGAGTTAAATATAATCAGGGTTATATTTACAGGGGTTACAACAAATAGTATTTTTACACTATTTTGACAAAATTAAAGATCACGTTACTACTATATTTTCAGACATAATATTTTTATAATTAAACGTTTAGTAATGATTTGTATGCAAAAAAAACCCTTTCAATAATAAAGAAAGGAAAGATGTTACAATCAAATCAATGGAGTGGGGAGCAAATGAAAGAATCAGAGGAAACCCACGAGAGAGAGAGAGAGAGAGAGAGAGAGAGACCCCTGGTGATGCTAGGTGTTACGGGGTGGCAACTCGGGGGAGAGCAGCCGAGATGCTGACTGCGAGTGCGAAGAGGAGGATGAACAGGCCTGTGAAGTTGACCAGCCGGGACTCCATACCGGGCTCCGCCGACTTCTCCACGAGCCCCGTCTCTGCTGTGCAGACCGTCAAGAGGAAGATCGCCAGCCCAGCGTACGCGTGCAGCGGCGCCATCGTACGCCTCGTCGGCTCTGGCGCTCTGGGGAACCAGAAGAAAAAGAACCCGAACAACCACTGCAAAAGTGCAGAGTCGATCCATTAACAGTAATGGGAAGAAGAAGAAGGAGAGGAAGGGGTCTGTTGAGCTAACCTGAAGGCCGAACAGGCAGATGGTCACGATTCCCAGCCATGAATGCAGGCTGGTCATGTCCAGTATCTGGCTCTCCCTGTGGTACTTGAAAGCAACGGAGACGCCGAAGATGCCGAAGGAGAGGGCGACCAGTTGCAGCAGCATGTGTACCAGCTTCCGCACCTTCTTCGGCGCTGGGACGATCTTGAACGCCATGACCGCTGCCACCATCACCACCCACAGTCCACGTAGATACGCCAGGCGTCAGAAACACTACGCCGGCTCAAACAAGAAGAATTCGCGTCTGCATTAATCAAAAACCCAGTTCCAGAAGGTTCGAAATGCGTATACCTTCCCCAGCTACGAAGATGAAACCCATGAACATCACCACGGGGTGCACCTGCGACAAAGCCCGCCCAAACAGCATCGTCAGAGCCATGGCTGGAACTCGAAAGAGGAGGGAAAGAAGGTGAGAGGACGAGAGCGTCGGTTACGTTAAAGACGCGGTCTTTGTTGGCGGAGTGGAGGCCGAGCCCTCCCCCGAAGTGTATCGTCCACACCAGGAGGAGGATGGCGGCGATCAGCGCAAAGAGGTGCGCCGCCACCGCGACGTGGGTGGCCATGACAGGGAACCCCGCCCGCCCTACCACGTCCATGAGGGCAGCAGACAGATAGATAGATAGATAGATAGATAGATAGAGAGAGAGAGAGAGAGAGAGGGACGAACGGCTTCAACCTTCGTGGCTGAAACATGGCCGTCTCCCCCATCTGTGGGGAGGGGTATATATATATCTATGGCTCGCTGTCCCCGCCGGTGATTGGAGCAGGGGAACATGGGCAAGGGATAACTAAGCCATGGGTCTCTTGGTTGGGTTTGGTATCCGGAGCTTCCTCCATGATTGGGGAAGCTACGTACAACTTTTAACAGGATTAACGGAGAAAGCGAGCTACTCCAACGCATGTCACCAAACCTCGGAATTAATAGTCTCGCGTTAAAGTGCTGATCGAGACGTACGAAATTGGCCAGGAATTCTGATCCTCTAGGTTAATTACTGGGTCGATCTCAGCGCTGCAGATTCTGGACGCCAAGACGACAGGATCTAATTACCTGAGTCCGCTGATCTCAGCTTGCTATCAGCAACTTCCATTGCAGGTGATGCATGTTGGAGTCTCGAACGAGAGATAAATCGAAAAACGTATATGAATTTCTTAAATTTATAATCTTGAACCCCTTCAATCTTAACACCTAAATTTTAAGATCTGTAAGAATACATGAAATTAGTACTGCATATATATGATTGCCTCCTATGTAAAAGCGTGATCTTGTACGTACATCTGTAGATGTAAATCCTGTTGAACTAGGCATCTGTTCCTACATAGACCTCGGTACGTACGTACCTGATCACAATCATGAGATGGAGAACGCCAAAGATTTTAAAGCTTAACTCCCCCCCCTTTATTGAATAACTTTTGTTAAAGTATTACGATCAGTAGATTTATAAATTATAAATATATATAAATTATTGTTAAAATTGAATTTGTAAAAAAATCATTCATAAAAATATATGAGTAGACTTATTATCCAGTTAATCCAAATAGCTAGTGTAAAAATGTCATTTAAACGTGAATTTTTATAAATTTTTGATAAAAAAATGATATGCATATAAATAAATATGACATTTTTACACAATTCAGATTTACACGGTACTATGTCTGTTTCCTGTTAATATATTTGTAGGAATGATTTTTTCATAAATTTCTATTTAACAATGCAAAAAAACTCTTATAAAATTTATCTTACGTATTTTCTATAAGTTACATGATTTAGAGGTTGTTTGTTTCACCGTAAAATACTATAAAATGTCGTAAAGTATTATATTTATTTATATGAGACATAACATACAATATTTTATAGCCCAATTTTGCTATAAAAACTGCATGTCTTAAGGACATTTGGTTGTCATGGGCCTACTCAATAGACCAACACTCAAAGATGTGGGTGCCTTGCCTCCACTTACTGCCAAACGGATGCCCAGTCATGAGGAGAAGATGAAGGCCTAGTTGGATAACAATTGCAGGGAGGGATCCCTTAGCATTCTTGCGTATCACAGCTGGTTGCCGATTCTATTTGGTTCTTCTATCTGTCTGTTGTCTCTCATATGTTAATTTGCATGCATGTCCATCCATATCTTTGTCTTCTCTGCATCATTTTCCATGTATCATGCAATGGTTTAGGGCATCGAATTGTTTCCTGGCCTTCGTTCTTTTTTCATTAATTCTCGTATTTAATGCATTCAGATTCAGCTCATCGTGAATTTTTTCATGCTTTGTGTGGATGTGCAGTACGCGAAAGTGTCTTGATCAATTGGCTATACATAACTTTCTATTTATTTTCATAAACCAAGTACATGTTAAGCATCTCTAATGACCTCATTTATCATGAAACATTCTTGTATGTGTTTGTGCACGTACGTGTGTTAATTATGTGGTGGGACTTGCATCTACATCCCCCATTTAGACTTCACTAAGTATACATTTGTGGGGATTATTTCAAGACTTCAATATAGTCATCAATCTCAGTAGAACAGTACTTCTTTGAAGCTTCGACACCCAGTACTTTATCTAAAAGGAATGGGTTATCCTTCTAATGACCACATTAACCAAGGCACTTAGTTTTGAGATCTTTTAGGCCTTCTTTGTTAGTCGGGCAGAATATCTCATTCGACCCTTTTCGGTCGAATGAGATATTCGACCCCGTATAACTAGGTTGTGTGTGAGAGATTTTAGTGGACCCCACAAATCTCTCTCTCATGGGATGAGTAATCCGGCGGCGTTATTCGATTACCAAAGAGGGCCTTAGGCTGCAACAACTTATAATATATATAATTCTGACCTCGTCGCCAAGTTTAGCCTCATTCACCATCCTTGTGACACATTCCACTAGGGTGGCTTTGAAAACGGGGTGAGATGACTTACTCACGCCCCACCGCCCGAGTAAGCCACCTGACCCCGGTTAGAGGGGGTTAGGTGTGAGGAGAGCGGGTGGGACTCATCGCTCTCTCTTATCGGGTGAGATAACCCAAGCAGTTATCAAACGGCCCTAGTGAACAAGATGGAATATGGCTCATTTTCTAGTAACGACCTTTAAGGAATTTTAGGCTTCCGCCAAAAGACCAGATGCTTCTCCCTAAACAAAAATTAAGAAATTCAACACAAAGATGTTAGCCGGATGCAAATTGCATAAAGTCCTGAGATCTTCTTTTATAATTAATGGCTTAATACCAAAGGTGCCCTTAACATCTATTTAAGTAGCATAGTAATGTATCGGCTTGAGCTGCCTGCAAAGTATGCTCTTGGACAATGAGTTATCGTTTAGAATAGGTTAAAAGTAGCCACATTCATGAGGAAATATGAATTTATTTTTCACAAGGTAACCTTATGCCTGATAGAAATTCGCAAGGAATGTGTTATAGATACCTGGATCACTACTCAGTCTTTCATAGAAAGAGGGGGAGAAAAGAATATGCTCAATAGTGAAACTGGAGCCTTTTTGATAATTGGATTAGAGGGGAATAGATTGGGTTATCTGATCTTATTCCTCTCTTTCTGTTTGATTGTCTGCATGAATTTCACTATAAGAAAAGGTAGAAATAGGGATGAAAATTTCTGACGGATAATATTTCGTTCAAAAATCCATCGAAAATTTCGACAGATACTTGTTCGTCGTTTTTCGACGAAGATCTTTTCATCAGAATTTCCAACGGATTTTTGAATGGGCAAAACTTCGTGTGACATTCTGTGTTAATCCGTCAAAAATTCTGATGAATTTTTCGACGGATAGGTCTTCGTCGGAAATTCCCGCCACTGAATTAGAATCTAGATGGTATTTTCAATGGGATTTAATTCCGTCGAAAATCCATCGGAAAACATTTCTTTCTTCCCATCCTTAACCCGCTGCGAAACTCTCTCTCGCTCTCACTCTCTCTCTCGTCATCTCTCACACTCTCTCCCATGCTCTCTCAGTCACTCTCTCACGGTGGCCGACGGTGCTCTCTCTTCAGTGAGCGGCGACGGCGGTGACGACGGCGTCTGGGACGCGGCTCGAGAACCCCTCTCAGGTAAGCGTCTCCCTCTCCCTCTCTCGCCATCTCCTTTCTCGCCGTCCCCCTCTCCCTATCTCACCGTCTGCTCTCTCACCATCTTCCTCTCTCACAGTGTCCCTATGCGTCTCTCACTGTCTCCTTTCTCGCCGTCCCCCTCTCCCTATCTCACCGTCTGCTCTCTCACCATCTTCCTCTCTCGCAGTGTCCCCCTTCCTCTCTCGCAATGTCCCTCTACCTCTCTCGCCGTCTCCTTTCTCGCCGTCCCCCTCTCCCTATCTCATCGTCTGCTCTCTCACCATCTTCCTCTCTCGCAGTGTACCTCTCTCTCTCTTGGCGTCTCCTATCTCGCCATCTCCCTCTCCCTCTCTCTCTCTAACACACGCACACATAGAGGGAAATTCAGCTTCTCTCCCACTCTCCTTCTTTCACTCACTCACTCTCTCAATCTACCTCTCCCTCTATTTCCCTCTATTACTCTCTCTTTAACACACGCACTTACAGAGAGGGAGGGGCCGAGCCTCTCTGTCTTTCTCTCCCTCACTCTGTCTCCCTCTCTTACTCTCTCTCACTGTCGCACACATGCACACACAGAGGGGCAAGGTCCCCCTCCCACTCATTCACCCTCTCTCTCTCTCTCACAGTGACGAAATTTTCGAGCAGGGCAATTAGTGTCGGAGACAATAACGGGCTTTGTTCTATCGATCGGGAGAATTTCTGCCAATAAATAGTCAGTAAAGTATATTTTTTAAAAAATATATTATTTGATTTTATTTTTATTTAATTTTATTTAAAGTTATTATTTAAATTCATTATTTATTATTATTATGTGTGTATTTAAATTTATTATTTATTAGATGAGATAGAGAAGGGAGAGAGAGTGAGTTGGGCCAGGTTAGGGTGGACTTCCGCCGTCCCGTGTGTACGCGCGCGCGCGTGTGGATCAGTGAGAGAATTCCTTATTACACTAAAGAGGTCAAATTGATTCTCCTTATTAGAATAGGTGGTCCATTTTAACCTGCACTATCTTTATTCAACTCTTTTATCAAATCATTGGGATGGCGTCACCTTGTTCCTTTTAATCTACGTAGAATAACAGTTAATATTATCAAATTAAAAATTAAAGGATTACAGATAAACTGTTGTCACAACAAAGGTTATAGATTTATCACAGTGGAACCAAAGTCCACCGCATGACTTGGTAGTCCACCTATTTCTCTCAGCGGAAGTATCTATTCTATCCTGTTGTTATCTCTATCCGTTGTAACCACAGGGTTTATATTTCCCTTTAATCAGTAGACCATTCGCATATATAATGGTATCCAGAGCCCTTGCCTCGGGGCATCTCTCCCACTGCCCTTCTGCTGTCATCAACTCATTCCCTGAGTAGCCTCTCCACTGAGTCTGCCAGCCGCAGTGCATAAACCCGTCGACAGTACTCTTACGTCTCTGAGTAATTTAAAGGTGGATGGAATCCGTTAACAGTATGACAATATGTGAATAATTTAGAGATGAGATGAGTGAATAGTGATCCTTCTCCGCACGATGGGGAGTGG
This sequence comes from Amorphophallus konjac, assembly GCA_022559845.1. Taxonomy (NCBI): domain Eukaryota; kingdom Viridiplantae; phylum Streptophyta; class Magnoliopsida; order Alismatales; family Araceae; genus Amorphophallus; species Amorphophallus konjac. The sequence continues at coordinate 72,816 of JAHNEJ010002545.1, read as the reverse complement.
AATCAAACACAGGTCCTCTTCGTCACGGGAGGAGGTGATGAACCGTCGAGACACACCTCGGGTTTTTGTTATAGACATGGTCGGCTATTGATTGCTACCGACCTCAGCGCACAGACCCCTTTGACATACATGACGCGGCCGCCCTTCCCCACCCAAACTTAGGCAGACCTAGCCCACACCAGTTCAACGAGACATTGCCCTACGACGTCAGTGAGGAGGCTGCGGTGGACACCCCCCCACCCCTTCCCCGCAGACCCCCTTGCACCCCTCTTTGTCCCACTTGACCCCTCTCGACTCCTCATAGAGAGAGAGAGAGAGAAACTAAAGGTAGGTTAGTCAATTTTCTATCTTAACTCACGTTTGAGAGAGAGAGAGAGAGAGAGAGAGGTTAATCATTTTTTATTTTAACTCACGTTTCACTCAAGTTAAGTAGAAGGGAGTTATGACGAAAGTATAACCATAACATTTAGAATTATTTGGAGTATATGTTTGATAATAAGTCTAATTGAGATGTTTATTTGACATAACTATTATTTATAAAAATATTTATGCCAAAAACCCTAATATTTATCTTTATCAGTTGTAACCTCATCGCCTGGTTTATCTCTTTTGTAAACCATTCACATATGAACACACACATGTATATATGCTGACCGGAGTTGGAGGGGGAGAGAGTGTAGGGAATGATGTGGGCACAACTCCCACTCATCGGAGTCGGAGGGGGAGAGTTGTTGGGAGGGGTGGTGGGTGGACGGCTCCCGCTCACCTGAGCTGGAGGGGGAGAGGGCTTAGGGAGGGGGGGGGGGGGGAACCTGCTCGCCTAAGCCGGTGGGTGAGAGGGCTCAAAGGGGGTTACAGGGAGACGGCCAGAGGAGGGGCAAGCCCACGACACCGCGGGTGTTGATGCTCGCCATCACCGTGGACGTCGAGTCAGATAAAGAGGGGCCGTAGCTCTCCTTGTCGCCGTCGATGGTGATTAACGGTGCCGTGGACGAGGAGGGGAGGGAGGGTGCCTACTGGGAGGTGCTCATGAAGGGGTATCTCAGTGTTCAGGGAGAGGGTCAGAGGGGGTCAAGGGTGTTCGTCGACATCACCACCGTCGCTGTCCTCATATCCTCCATCTTTTCCTCCTCCAAGTTGGCGTCGTCTCCGCACCAATGGACTAATAGCGCTGCTGTAAGACCCCAAATTCTTTAGAAATTTATTTAGAAAGTTATTTGTAATTATTTAGAATTTATTTGAAGTTATTCGAATTAATGAGAATTATCCAAATTAATTAGATTAATTAATTAATTAATAGAATAAGTCATTTTTCTACTATTTTCTAAAAATCCCCAAAAATCACATCTTGTAGAACTAATTTTGTTTAGCAACTTTGTCTTCTTCATTTAAGCCTAAGAAAATCATTTATTATGCCGGAATTAGTGAACTTAGTCTTCCGAACTTAACATTTAATTAATTACGGAATAGTATAAGTAATAATTCGACTACCTCAGAAAAATCTGTAAAAATAGTAAACATGTTAATATTGATGTAGATAACAACTTTTCCTTCTGGCTTTAAGCCATGGTAAATCCGTGTTAAGATCTATTTAGAATTCAAACCCAAATGTGCACACTTTTGACCTATACCTAACCCTTAGATTAAAACGCGAAATTCGACCTGATTACTCAACCAAATGATATGAAATCAAGGGCAAATGGAAGGCCACAATGTAAAGAACATTTACCCTCAATCAATTTGAGGTGAACTTAGCCCCAAAACGTGCTGCCGACATAGTTTGGTCAAGTCAAGGATTTCGGCGCCGTTTCTAAACACGTAGCTTGCAGCAGCGAATACTCCCAATTCCGAAGGCTCCAGAAGCTCTATGAGCTATCAAAATGAAGCCCTACGAGTCTTCTTTCATTTGGCTGCTGTGAGGTTCGCTGAAATTTCGGATCTGGAGAGATCTAGCTCGATTTGTGGAGGTGGGTCAGCAGGCCGTTGGCTTCCCTTCATCCTTCTTTGATCCATCGATTGAGGTAGGAATTCTCAACCAAATCTTGATCATGAGTATAGCAAATTGTTCCTCTCATCGAGCTCTATCCATTGGTGGCAAAAGTCCCAATTTTCATTAGGTATCCGTGGAGAAATCGAGCTTTTTGTAAGGTGCTATCCAAGTGTTCTTCATCCTAGGGTTTGAGTTTTCTCTCTCCGATTTGAGGTAGGATCTAACAACCAAACTTTAATTAATTCACATGAAGTAATCAGCATGTTATTATCTTTCATTTAACTTAGAAAGCCCCAAATTCTATTGAGCATGCATCGTGAATTTCGAATTTTTGTAAGAGCATATCTAGAACATGTTTCATATAGTTTCCTTTAGGCCAGAGCTTGATTTCGGGCTAATTTTGAGCCCTGTAACTTGATCTTCATGTTGCATATCATATATGGTTGGATTCATGATCGAGTTAGCTTTCTTTTGACACCAAAATCCCTAAATTCCGTTGAGTATGTTAAGAGAATTGTATGATTTAGTAGAAGTAGGTCAAGAACTAGGGTTTTCATGAATTTATCATATATAAGTTGAGATTCAATCAATTTCTGTAACAATTCGTGGTTCAAAATTGTAGTTTTATGACCCTAAAATGTCCATTAACATTCCTAGATCATATGGCTTTAATTTCAACTCAATTGGACTTCAATTGGGTGAGATTTCACGTTTTCCGGAAGCAACAGCTGTTGCTGTTCTTGCAGGGGTCGACCCATCATCTGGCAGCCCAGGCAGGCCCGAGGGTCGACCCCTGGGGTCGACCCATTTGGCCCAGGCACGAGGGTCGACCCCAGGGGTCGACGGCCCAGGCGCGAGGGTCGACCCCAGGGGTCGACCCATGCAGCCAGAGTGTAAGGGTCGACCCCAGGGGTCGACCCATACAGCGACCCCTGGGGTCGACCCATCCAACTGGCAGACCCCATTTCTGAAGGGGTCGACCCCAAGGGTCGACCCATATACCAGAAAACCAGTTTTTCATCGTTTTGCGATCCGAGATGGATCCGAGTCAGTGGGGAATCAACCCATTTAATTTAGACCCACTGAAATTATATTTTTGAAGAACAATTGACCTAATCTTGTACCCCTCTTGATTTCAAATTTTGCATTGGTCTTTTCTTGCAAACATAGTACAAAAACACACCGTTTATCATCTTCATTGCAATGCAGACAAGATTAAATAGAAACCCACATAATTAGTGGTTAATGGTGTAACTAAATCTCTGTTAATACATGCTATTTCATTCCTGTGAGCTTGTTCTTTACTTATCATCTTGAATCAGCTTCTTGGCAATTGTCTTAATGCAAATGATAATGGTTAATCATGATATCTTAACTTGGTGATTAGGATTAATATGTTGATTAGCTTGTTTGATTGCTGCTGTTTTACAGTAGCGCAGCACGATTAACTCTTGTTATGACTTGGTTTCGATCTCCTTGATGATTATACTTACCTTGAAATTCTGGAAATGAATCTCTTTCCTACTTGAAGTTGTTATTGCTACTTAGTTTAAACCTTGAAATTCTGGCCATAAACTGTGGAAGTCTAGATTCGTGGGATCTTTGATCCAAAGAAATCAATGCCTGGCAAACAATTAAGGGCTCGGTCTGGTCCTGGGAAGAGCGCCCGAACACTACGTGTACCCCCGGGGAGGTGAATGACTAGGTGTGGCATTTGGCACCAGTACTTGACATGTGTTAAATCTAGGACTGTCCACTACTCTCTCCACTACTCTCTACATTACTTTCTACTACTTTTCACTTTCCACTCTTCACTGTTCTATACTCTACTTGTGGTTACTTTACTTGCTTATTACTTGGACGTGGAAATGAAATTACATGCGTGCTTGACATGACTTGAATTGACTTGATATGGCCAACTTCTTATCGTTATCTCCTGTAGTAAATTCTTGTCTTACCATTCTATTCAGTATATTTCTTGACCTTGCAAGATCTTCGAATTTTGTTTCGTGTTATCATCGTTATCTTTTTAGTGTTTTATCATTCGTAGCATGACATTTTAAAATGTAATTAAACTGTTAATCACTTATACCTGTCTGTTATTTCCTACTGAGCGTCAGCTCATAGTTGTGTTTTCCCCCCTTTCCAGGCTTTTCAGGTGACGCGCTTACCGATGGGGAAGGGCATGAGTGATGTCTTGAGTGTATCAGTTCTAGTTGTATTTTGGAGAGCATTTAGTTTCAGTTATGTCTTTGAGTTTTAGTGGTTGATTATTCCAGTTGTATTAAGTTGAACTTGAGGTTATTGTATCAGTTGTGGTTTGTTAATGATCATTTAATATTTCCATCTTGTAGCACTTGTGTATCATTTTAGATTTAGTTCCCTCTCTTGCCAGCTTGTCCCTAACTGTACGTCCCGATATTTCCGCCTTGTTCGGGGCGTGACAGTTTAGTTGGTATCAGAGCCTAGGTTTCACATTCCTAGGTTTTCCTAAGTTGTAGGTTTTCTTACATTGCATCCCAATAATCGGTATATCAAAAGGTGTTGTCCGAACGTTAGGCTATGCCTATCGGGAAGGTCGCACACTTGCGCGAGTGGTCTTCGGACTGATTACCTCCGCCAGGTATCGAGTTTTTGGTCGTGTCTAGGTGCATTAGATCCCTAACCTTGTAAAAGTCTAAGACCTAACCTGTGAGATTGGGTAGAACTTGGGTTAAGTTCGTTTCTTAATCGTGTAATTATTTATCTTGATTAAACCTAAGTAATCTATTTCTCGTGTAGATGGCAGCTGATCGTGCTGAATGGAGGAACCTGCAACGTACAGTTCAAGGCCTTACTCAGGCCCTTCAGCAAGTAGCTCAGGCAGGAGCAGCACCACATGGCACCGGTGATCTATACCGGAACTTCCGCGGAATGAATCCGCCTAGATTCGCTGGTTCGACTGACCCCGACCAAGCCGAACACTGGCTAGACGAGATGGAGAGAATCTTTGAAGTTATGCAATGCACCAACCAGGAGCGTGTCCTTTTGTCCACATTTCAACTGGAACATGATGCACGTACTTGGTGGGATTCTATCAAGGCAACTCTCGGTGATCGGCAAGTTATGTGGGAAGAGTTCGAGGAATTCTTCAACAGCAAGTATTTTTCTGATAGAGTGCAAGAGAAGAAAGCGGCAGAGTTCGCGGCCTTGAAACAGCGAGGTTTGTCCGTGGCAGAGTATGAGGCTCAATTTGCACGGCTTTCTCGATATGCTACACATCTCATTTCCACCGAGAAGATGAAGGCGAAGCGCTTTCTCAATGGATTGAAGCTTCATTATATCAACCAATTGGCACCGATGGAGATTTCCACTTATTCTGAGATGGTAAGGAAAGCACAAGTTCTGGAGGATACTCTTGAAATGACGGAGAGAATCCGTGGGAAAGGCACCAAGAAAGAATTACCTACGGGTTCCGGGAGTGTCAAACCCGGGTATACCAAGAAGAGACCTGTTAGTGGACCTGGTTCGTGGAGCGGGTCCGGATCATGGAAGGGCAAGATGTCGAGGCATGAAGATAAGAAGCCTGGCCCTATTGTTCCATTCAAGGGCGTGTGCAACTATTGTGATCGTCCGGGTCACAAGATAGAGGAGTGCTGGCGCAAGCAAGGCGCATGTTTGCGATGTGGAAGCAAGGAGCACCGTATCCCCAATTGTCCTCTCATATCGGAGCAAGCTACACCGGCAAAACCTCTAGTCTTCAAGAAACCACAAGGCAAGCTTCAAGCTTTACATGCAGAGGAAACTGGGATTTCTGATGATGGCGGACTCGTCGAAGGTACCCTTACTATAATCGATAAGCCCGCATTTGCTCTCTTTGATACTGGTGCAACACATTCTTTTATTTCACGGAGATTTGCTAAGTTATTAGCTGTGGAACCTGTTTTGATGAATACTCCGTTAGAGATTTCAACCCCTATTGGCACTAGATCATCAATCCAGTATTTCTATCCTTCTAGTAAGGTTATGATTGGTGAGCAAAACTTTCCAGCAGATTTGGTCTGCATGGATATGAAGGATTATGATGTAATCCTAGGAGCAGATTGGTTGGCCAAGTATGAGGCCAATGTTCACTGTAGTTCTAGCTCAGTGACTTTTACTGGACATTCTGGTTTATCTTTTACGGGAGTCAAGCACCATAACTCTGTACCGCTCATCTCGGCTCTTCGAGCTGATAAGCTTTTGAGGCATGGGTGTGAGGCTTTTCTAGCCTTTGTTTGTGCAACTCCTGAGCAGCAGATGGAGATCAAGGACATTCCTGTTGTCCGAGACTTTCCTGATGTCTTTCCAGAAGAACTACCAGGACTTCCGCCTGAGCGGGAAGTTATCTTTTCTATTGATCTTATTCCTGGCACAGCTCCTATTTCTAAGGCTCCTTATCGTATGTCTCCTGCGGAACTGAGGGAACTAAAGCAGCAACTGATGGAATTACTTGAGAAGGGTTTTATTCGTCCTAGTACTTCTCCGTGGGGAGCCCCTGTGTTATTCGTCAGGAAGAAAGATGGTTCGATGAGGTTGTGCATTGACTATCGGCAAATAAACCAGCAGACTGTCAAGAACAAATATCCCTTGCCGAGGATTGACGAGTTATTTGACCAGATAGCAGGAGCTCAATATTTTTCTAAGATCGATCTTCGATCTGGATATCACCAGTTGCGGATTAAGGAAGAGGATATTTATAAAACAGCTTTCCGCAGCAGGTATGGTCATTTTGAATTTGTCGTTATGCCTTTTGGTCTAACGAATGCTCCAGCAGCTTTCATGCAGTTGATGAACAATGCATTTCGGCCCTATCTTGACCAATGGGTCGTAGTCTTTATTGATGACATCCTGATTTATTCTAAGAATGAGGAGGAGCATGCTGAGCATCTGAGAATGGCATTGCAATTGTTGAGAGATCATCAACTATATGCTAAGTTCAGTAAGTGTGAATTCTGGTTGCAAGAGGTGTCCTTTCTAGGACATATTATTACGAAGAACGGAATTTCTGTTGATCCCTCGAAGGTCGAGGCAGTGAAGAATTGGGAACAGCCTACCAGTGTGACAGAAGTTAGAAGTTTTCTAGGCCTGGCAGGTTATTATCGAAGATTTATTCAAGACTTCTCTAAGATTGCAGTACCTATGACAAGATTAACCCGCAAGGAGAATAAGTTTGATTGGTCAGATGATTGTCAGCGAAGCTTTCAGACTCTGAAGGAGTGTTTGACTACTGCACCTGTTTTGGCCTTACCTTCTGGTGAAGGAGGATTTGTTGTTTATACTGATGCTTCAGGTATTGGCTTAGGCTGTGTACTCATGCAACATGGGAAGGTGATTGCCTATTCCTCTAGGCAGTTGAGGAAGCACGAAGATAATTATCCTGTTCATGATTTGGAACTTGCTGCAGTCGTGTTTGCTTTGAAGATATGGAGGCATTACTTGTATGGAGAAACCTTTACAGTGTTTTCAGATCATAAGAGTTTGAAGTATTTATTTTCTCAGAAGGAACTCAACATGAGGCAGCGGAGATGGTTGGAATACTTGAAAGACTTCGACTTCTCGATTGAGTATCATCCTGGCAAAGGTAATGTTGTGGCAGATGCTTTAAGCCGGAAGCCGGTAGCGAGATTGTCAAGTCTCATGTTACAAGAATGGAGATTGTTGGAACAATTATCTAGTCTGGATCTCAATATTGACAATGATCGGGTCATGATTGCTCAGATCCAACTTAAACCTGAATTATTGATAGAGATCAAGTCCTTGCAAAATAATGATCCCGAGTTGGTAGAGATCAAGGGAAACTTGAGCAGCAGACCTGACTTCATGTTGGCCGATGATGGTAGATTATTATTTAAAGGCAGAACTTGTGTTCCGGATGAGGCTACAATAAAGAACAAGATTCTTGAGGAAGCTCATAGATCCAGATATACCATTCATCCTGGAGGCACTAAGATGTACCGAGATTTGAAAAGGTCCTTTTGGTGGCCAAATATGAAAAGAGAAGTTGCAGATTTTGTGAGCAGATGTTTGGTATGTCAGCAAGTTAAGGCCGAACATTTCAGACCAGCAGGGAAATTGAAACCACTCGACATACTCCAATGGAAGTGGGAAAGCATTGGCATGGATTTCATTATGGGTCTACCTAGGACTCGTGGTGGATTTGATGCGATATGGGTGATTGTCGATCGTTTGACAAAGTCGGCTCATTTCTTACCAATTAAGTCCAAGTGGACGATTGATGTATTGGCTGCTTTGTATATAAAGGAAGTGGTGAGATTGCATGGTATTCCAGTGAATATAGTATCTGATCGAGACCCCAGATTTACTTCACATTTCTGGAAGGGACTGCAAGAGTCTTTGGGTACTCGTCTAAATTTCAGTACTGCTTTTCATCCACAGACAGATGGACAGACTGAAAGAACCAATCAGATAGTGGAAGATATGTTGCGAGCTTGCATGATTGATTTCGGTGGTAATTGGAGTGAGCATTTGGCATTAATTGAATTTGCCTACAATAACAGCTATCAGTCTAGTATTCAGATGGCTCCTTTTGAAGCACTATATGGTAGAAGTTGTCGTTCCCCGTTGTGTTGGGACGAGGTAGGTGAGAAACAGTGGCTTGGACCAGATCTTGTTTCGGAATCATCACAGAACATCCGTGTTATCCGATACCGGTTACTAGTAGCCCAGTCAAGACAGAAGAGTTATGCCGACAGCAGAAGGAGAGCATTGGAATTTCAGGTTGGCGAGCATGTGTTCTTAAAGGTCTCTCCGACGAGAGGGATCCGAAGATTTGGCATCCATGGCAAGCTGAATCCGAGGTACATTGGTCCATTCGAGATTCTAGATAGAGTGGGAGAGGTGGCATACAGACTGGCTTTACCACCGCAATTGTCTGGCGTACACAACGTTTTCCACGTGTCTATGTTACGGAAATATGTGTACGATCCCACTCATATCATTCAGCATGTGGATTTTGAACTGAAGGAAGATTTGACCTATGAGGAAAGACCTGTCAAGATTCTAGACCGGAAGCATCAGCAACTCCGGAATCGTTCGATACTGATGGTCAAGATTCAGTGGAGTCGGCGTGGGACCGAAGAAGCTACATGGGAGTCTGAAGAGACTATGCGAAAGTGGTATCCCGATCTATATTCTAGGTGAGTGATCTTTTTCTACTCTCAGTTTTAGTGCAGTGAATTTGGAGGACCAAATTCCTTTAAGTAGGGGAGGGTGTAAGACCCCAAATTCTTTAGAAATTTATTTAGAAAGTTATTTGTAATTATTTAGAATTTATTTGAAGTTATTCGAATTAATGAGAATTATCCAAATTAATTAGATTAATTAATTAATTAATAGAATAAGTCATTTTTCTACTATTTTCTAAAAATCCCCAAAAATCACATCTTGTAGAACTAATTTTGTTTAGCAACTTTGTCTTCTTCATTTAAGCCTAAGAAAATCATTTATTATGCCGGAATTAGTGAACTTAGTCTTCCGAACTTAACATTTAATTAATTACGGAATAGTATAAGTAATAATTCGACTACCTCAGAAAAATCTGTAAAAATAGTAAACATGTTAATATTGATGTAGATAACAACTTTTCCATCTGGCTTTAAGCCATGGTAAATCCGTGTTAAGATCTATTTAGAATTCAAACCCAAATGTGCACACTTTTGACCCATACCTAACCCTTAGATTAAAACGCGAAATTCGACCTGATTACTCAACCAAATGATCTGAAATCAGGGGCAAATGGAAGGCCACAATGTAAAGAACATTTACCCTCAATCAATTTGAGGTGAACTTAGCCCCAAAACATGCTGCCGACATAGTTTGGTCAAGTCAAAGATTTCGGCGCCGTTTCTAAACACGTAGCTTGCAGCAGCGAATACTCCCAATTCCGAAGGCTCCAGAAGCTCTATGAGCTATCAAAATGAAGCCCTACGAGTCTTCTTTCATTTGGCTGCTGTGAGGTTCGCTGAAATTTCGGATCTGGAGAGATCTAGCTCGATTTGTGGAGGTGGGTCAGCAGGCCGTTGGCTTCCCTTCATCCTTCTTTGATCCATCGATTGAGGTAGGAATTCTCAACCAAATCTTGATCATGAGTATAGCAAATTGTTCCTCTCATCGAGCTCTATCCATTGGTGGCAAAAGCCCCAATTTTCATTAGGTATCCGTGGAGAAATCGAGCTTTTTGTAAGGTGCTGTCCAAGTGTTCTTCATCCTAGGGTTTGAGTTTTCTCTCTCCGATTTGAGGTAGGATCTAACAACCAAACTTTAATTAATTCACATGAAGTAATCAGCATGTTATTATCTTTCATTTAACTTAGAAAGCCCCAAATTCTATTGAGCATGCATCGTGAATTTCGAATTTTTGTAAGAGCATATCTAGAACATGTTTCATATAGTTTCCTTTAGGCCAGAGCTTGATTTTGGGCTAATTTTGAGCCCTGTAACTTGATCTTCATGTTGCATATCATATATGGTTGGATTCATGATCGAGTTAGCTTTCTTTTGACACCAAAATCCCTAAATTCCGTTGAGTATGTTAAGAGAATTGCATGATTTAGTAGAAGTAGGTCAAGAACTAGGGTTTTCATGAATTTATCATATATAAGTTGAGATTCAATCAATTTCTGTAACAATTCGTGGTTCAAAATTGTAGTTTTATGACCCTAAAATGTCCATTAACATTCCTAGATCATATGGCTTTAATTTCAACTCAATTGGACTTCAATTAGGTGAGATTTCACGTTTTCCGGAAGCAACAGCTGTTGCTGTTCTTGCAGGGGTCGACCCCAGGGGTCGACCCATCATCTGGCAGCCCAGGCAGGCCCGAGGGTCGACCCCTGGGGTCGGGTCGACCCCAGGGGTCGACCCATACAGCCAGAAAGGTGGGGGTCGACCCTAGGGGTCGACCCATCCAACTGGCAGACCCCATTTCTGAAGGGGTCGACCCCAAGGGTCGACCCATATACCAGAAAACCAATTTTTCATCGTTTTGCGACCCGAGATGGATCCGAGTCAGTGGGGAATCAACCCATTTAATTTAGACCCACTGAAATTATATTTTTGAAGAACAATTGACCTAATCTTGTACCCCTCTTGATTTCAAATTTTGCATTGGTCTTTTCTTGCAAACATAGTACAAAAACACACCGTTTATCATCTTCATTGCAATGCAGACAAGATTAAATAGAAACCCACATAATTAGTGGTTAATGGTGTAACTAAATCTCTGTTAATACATGCTATTTCATTCCTGTGAGCTTGTTCTTTACTTATCATCTTGAATCAGCTTCTTGGCAATTGTCTTAATGCAAATGATAATGGTTAATCATGATATCTTAACTTGGTGATTAGGATTAATATGTTGATTAGCTTGTTTGATTGCTGCTGTTTTACAGTAGCGCAGCACGATTAACTCTTGTTATGACTTGGTTTCGATCTCCTTGATGATTATACTTACCTTGAAATTCTGGAAATGAATCTCTTTCCTACTTGAAGTTGTTATTGCTACTTAGTTTAAACCTTGGAATTCTGGCCATAAACTGTGGAAGTCTAGATTCGTGGGATCTTTGATCCAAAGAAATCAATGCCTGGCAAACAATTAAGGGCTCGGTCTGGTCCTGGGAAGAGCGCCCGAACACTACGTGTACCCCCGGGGAGGTGAATGACTAGGTGTGGCATTTGGCACCAGTACTTGACATGTGTTAAATCTAGGACTGTCCACTACTCTCTCCACTACTCTCTACATTACTTTCTACTACTTTTCACTTTCCACTCTTCACTGTTCTATACTCTACTTGTGGTTACTTTACTTGCTTATTACTTGGACGTGGAAATGAAATTACATGCGTGCTTGACATGACTTGAATTGACTTGATATGGCCAACTTCTTATCGTTATCTCCTGTAGTAAATTCTTGTCTTACCATTCTATTCAGTATATTTCTTGACCTTGCAAGATCTTCGAATTTTGTTTCGTGTTATCATCGTTATCTTTTTAGTGTTTTATCATTCGTAGCATGACATTTTAAAATGTAATTAAACTGTTAATCACTTATACCTGTCTGTTATTTCCTACTGAGCGTCAGCTCATAGTTGTGTTTTCCCCCCTTTCCAGGCTTTTCAGGTGACGCGCTTACCGATGGGGAAGGGCAGGAGTGATGTCTTGAGTGTATCAGTTCTAGTTGTGTTTTGGAGAGCATTTAGTTTCAGTTATGTCTTTGAGTTTTAGTGGTTGATTATTCCAGTTGTATTAAGTTGAACTTGAGGTTATTGTATCAGTTGTGGTTTGTTAATGATCATTTAGTATTTCCATCTTGTAGCACTTGTGTATCATTTTAGATTTAGTTCCCTCTCTTGCCAGCTTGTCCCTAACTGTACGTCCCGATATTTCCGCCTTGTTCGGGGCGTGACAGCTGCCATTAATGTCTTCACGCCCTTTGTCTTCCACTCCTCTCTCTCTCTCTCTCTCTCTCTCTCGCGGACAGAGTTTGCCGACCCGGTGCGGGTCGCCCCAACCCGACCCAGGTTGTGGGCGGGACGCCCGGGTCGTGGGTCGTCACCAGGTCGCCCCATTAATTTAATATTATATTATATTATATTATATTATATTATATGTATAAAGTATCTTTTTTATTTTATTCTATTATATATATATATATATCTGTATGTCTTATTTTATCCACACTTGGAACGAGATGGATCGAGACGGACCGAGTCGGGACCGACCCGACCCGTCCCAGCCCGTGACCGGGACGGGCGGGTCGGTCGGTCGAGACGACAAACCCTGCTCGCGGAGGGTGGGTCACCAGTGGAGGTGGAGGGGTACCGGAGGGGGGTGGGGAGGTCGCCGGAGGGGGGGGGGGTGGACCGGAGGTGGAGGGGGAGGGCGGAGGGTGGCTAGCAGTGGAGGGGTAGGGGTACCGGAGGGAGAGGGGGATCGGAGGAGGCCGGAGGGGGTCGGAGGGGGAGGGGGCAGAGGAGGCCAGAGGGGGAGGGAGGCGAGAGGGGGAGGGGGGAGGTCGCAGGGGAGGGTGGCCGGAGGGCCGGGGAGGGGGAGGAGGAGGCCAGAGGGGGAGGGGGAGGGGGGAGGTCGCAGGAGAGGGGGAAGGGAGGGGGAGGGGGGGAGGTCAATCAGAGGCTGCCACCCCCCTCTCTCTCTCTCTCTCTCTCTCTCTCTCTCTCTCTCTCTCTCTCTCTCTCTCTCTCTCTCTCACATTCACACTTAATCCCGGGGTAAGTTAGTATTTTCATTTCCTTTAGTATAAGATAACTATAGTTTAGTTAACTGAATGAACGGTAGGGACTTAAACGTGTTACAACTAAGATTATAGAGATTATTAAAAGAATACTCAGAATGGAGGAACTAATCGATAATTCGATAAATTTGTAAGAACTGATATGTAAAAATCCCTTATCTCTATTGGTTGTAACCTCGGCGCTTGGTTTATCTCTTTTGTAAACCATTCACATATGAACATATATATACATATGTAATAGCAGCCAGCATGGTGTGTGGCATTTTCCCAATTCCTGCCTTAAGTATTATTCACCAACAGGGGTAAGTTAGTATAATCTATGATCTTCCTTGGTGAAGGCTTCTAGTTTGAATATAGACATCATGGGCTTACCTTCCAACGGCACCTAACCTAATGGGTGCTCTTCCTGAAGCGTCAGGGCAACCAGTTGTAGAGTACACTGCATTAGCTTGGATGTAGTAGAATAGAACACATGCACGTTATTGGACAACTGCTCGAGGCACGTGAGTCCCGTATGGGCCAAATGCGATGTCATCTTGCAGGAATATATACATCGTTAATTCGAACAGTCACACGTGTACACCTGGATGATTAGGATGGTTGCCATGTTCATAGAAGTTCATATTTCCAAGCAGTAGGTTAAGTTTCAACCAAACCCATATATATATATATATTTATGTGAGGGCATCCGATGACATCGATTGTCTTGTTAGGTACATCGATCAGGTCGTTAAATGTAGGGTTAAGAGACGAGCTTAACGCCCCCCACGGATGATCATGTCACTAACGGGGATGGTTGCTGCCGAGGAAACAAGTCAAACGATTTTCTTAAACCGATGATTTTTTTATTTTATATATATTTTTATAACATATGAAATATGATATCATCATGGTGTTATACAAGATTACATAACTTACATCAAACCAGATGATACCTTTCTGACGAGAGAAATATTGCACGCTCCGGTCGCGATATTCCCACCTCCGCATGCAGCGCACGTCGTGACGCACTGCGCAGCGGGGACGGGGTACGCGGCCGCACACCACTCGCCCGGGACGTGCCAAAACAGGAGACGCCGCGTCGGGATAAGAAGACCCGAGATTTCGTGGTGGGCAGGGGAAGGGTGGGGTTTGGAGGATGACGTAACACAAAAGAGAGGGAAAAAGCCAAAGATAATTGACGACAAAGAGGACGGGAACAAGAGACCGCGGTTGGTTGGTCCAAGCTGGCGCCAGCTGGGTTCCCTCCCTACGACTCGCCTGTCTCGGAGCGGTGTGTGGAACCCGCCCGGTGAGTTGAGTCCCGACCCCGCCTCTCCGTTCATTAATTATTATGATGTCTCGTAATAATTGGACAGGGATGTGGTGTGGTCCGGTGCTTCGCCCTACATCGCCCTCCCCCACACCCGACAGTCTTTTTCGGACGAGAATATCATGTCGGAGTTTTCCCATATTACCCTTGCCTTAGGATTAGTTTCATATGCACTTTTAACATATAAAATATTAAATTTATCTTTTCTAGTGGTTAAATATCATATGTACTATCGTTATGAGTATAGAATAATTTAAAGTAATATTAAATAACAAAAATGTCCCCCCCCCCATTCGTATCGACTCCACACCTTCCCGCAAAACACCCCGAGAATGATATTTTGAATTTTTTTAATTAATAATGACAGTACATATATGTGATATTTGACATCAATTTTAAGATTTTGTACGTAAGAAGGGCATGTATAAAATTGACCTTTTGTTACGAGGGATCTCTTTATTACCGAATAAGTCTAGAATAGGTCAGATTTTTTTTGGATGATTCGAGTTGATTCGCTTTGATTATCGGGTTAAGATATTCGATAATCGAAATAGAAAAAATCATCTGAAAAAGTGATGTCCAATTTGAGTACAATTTTGAATTAAATATTCCATTGATAATAGAAGTTAATTACTAACTTTCTTTTTTTATTCATTTGGCCACTTTCTAATTATTTGACTTACTTTATTCTCTTTATTCTAGGTAGAATAAAATTATAGCTGTTAAATTAAAAAGGTCACCCATTTTATCCTAACCAGGAATAACTTATCCAGCGTAACTCCCTCAATTGTCTAAGTCTCTCTTTGGTATTGGTTTATCCTGGGATTAGCTCTAAGTTAACTCCGGGATAAGTTTTTTTGTGTTTTGATAAGGAGTTAGTGTTAGTCAAGTTAGGTTAAGGGCTAACCCAAGGATATTCTTGAATTTTGAAACCCACACTCGAGGGTGAGTTAAAGTGGGTTAACCTCCTACCTCAATAAATGCTTAATTAAATATGTCTCTCTCTCATAATAAATGTTATTTCTCTCTCTCATTATTAGTAGGTTAATCTACTATTTATCAAATCATACTCTATTAAAATTAAGTTAGCCCACATCCTTATTCCCCGATTAACTATCCTCCTATCAAATTAAAAATGAGTTAACTCCGGACTATTTTAATCGGGTTGAGTTAGTCCACCTTTAACCTAACTCCATACCAAAGTGAGGCTAAGAGGCCCTAGATCTAGAGAATAAATTTCTATTTCTATAATAAGCATTACCTATTTGGTTGAAAAAAAAAGTACAATATGTTCCTAGATATTTTCTAAAATTAGTAATACTATATTTAACCTCATCTTTGTTTGACAAATGATGACTTAATATAAAGAAATAATCTTGGGATTCGGATTTCACCCCCTCATACAAAATAAAGATCAGTGATAGTATATATACCTAGGATTTGACAATCTAGTTTTGTTTTCTACATCATTTTTCCATGTTATTCGAAGGGCGAAGCTACGACACTTCCTGGTAGATAAATAGTTTTTTTAAGAAATTTATATAAAAATTATTTTTAAACGAGAATTTAAAAAAAAACCATTACAAATATATTAGTATACATATCACTGTTCAAACCTGAATTGTATAAAAATATCATATTTATTTATAAGTATCTCACTTATTTTTGTCAAAAAAATATAAAAAATCACGTTTAAATGATATTTATATATTATTTAAATTAACTCAGTAATATATCTGTTAATATATTTTTAGGAATATTTTTTTTGCAAATTCACCTATAATAATTTTTATATAAAAATCTTTTTTTTCTTATGATTGACTTCTTAATATCCTTCTGTAATTGAACAAAATTTATTGAATAGTCATTATTCCATAGAAGTATGCATTAATGTCGGTGATAAACGTTAACTTATAGAATAAAATTCATCATCTGGTAAAGAACGAAGAACACCAACAAGGATCCCTGCTCAATCCGGTAGTAAAGCTTTGGGATATCGAATCATGGACATTAAAACAAATACCAAAATAGACAAATGCGCAAAATAACAACAAAGATATCTTCTGTTTAATAACTTTAATGTTGTATCCAGGAACTCACCAAATGTGGTGTGTTGTATGCTACAGTCTTATATTCCTTATCTTTTCATGTATGTACATAGGAGAGTGTATCACAGAGATTTTTTTTTACAAATATACCCCCTATAAATATGTGTAATTATAAATAAATTATTTATCTAAATCTATTGTTACATATGTCCCTAATGTATATCAAATGTTTGTGACTACTTACTCGGCGTAACTCGCATAGAGTGTGAGTTAAGAGATATAATGATTAACCATTGCTCAAGTTAACATCTCTCTGCACAAAGTGTAGGTTAAAAGATACAATGATTAACATATACTAAGGTTTCGTTTGGAGACGAGATGGCCTCCATCTCTTTTACTAAAATTTGTCTGTCGTATTGATGTGCAAGATAAGTGAGATTCTTCATCATTTAAAATCTTTAGAAATAACTCTGAGATTACTTTGAGAGATTATGAGAATTAGACACTTTTATCTTCACGAAGGTCAAGAATCACTATGACTATTTGATGGAGATTAAAAGATGTCTAGAGATTCTGGCTCGAAAACTACGTTCACAAACATGCCCTAAGACTAGCATCTCTCTCTCTCTCTCTCTATGTGTGTGTCTATGCGTGCGCGTGCCTGTGCGTCGACAATGGAAGGCATAAGTGTTCAAAGTTACCGAAGGTTGGGGAGTTTGCCATTAATAGTAGGAGAGCTTGACGCCATGTCTAAGAGCCTCCCCATCGTGTCATCCGAGAACCCGTACCGCATCGTTCATGCTCTCTAAACGGAGCACCGACAATGGAAGGTATTAGCATCATCAATCTCTAGTTGACGGAAGTTGGAGCTCGTTGTATTGTCTAAGAACATCCTCGTCGTGTTGTCAAAGGAGAGCATTGCATCATCCATGCTCCCTGAATGGAGTGACGACGGTGGAAGGTGTCGATGTCATTCGAGGGGTGCACCATCATGTTTAAGAACTTACTCCAACAAGATGAATAGGAGAGTACCTTATCCATGGTGTCGATAGCCCCTGCCGTTGGTGCTCACCCCTATCTCCTCGAACAATAGCAGTGCCCACGACGATGTAAACTACAATAATCTTCCCCTGTTCCTTCAATTCCATCTCTCTTCTTCTGTCCCCCTCGCCCACCCCACATCAGTCGAGCAGTGACATTTCGCTATTAGTCCGGTTAGATTTACGGCCGGGAAGGGGAAGGGGAAGGAAGACACGGCATTTTCGATATTTCACATATCTTAATAATTCCTGTGATATATTTTCAAAATATTCATCGACCGTTGGTAGCCTTAGAACCATAGGAGTATAAATTGTAAACATTCTGGATATATCAATATCATAGGTATACGTGGCAATAGCCAATAGGTCTAAATAAATTTTTTTATAATTATATATATTTATAGGGATATGTTTATAAAAAACTAACAAATATTCTAATAAGAGAATACATATAATTGTTGCCTAGTCACTTCAGGAAGTTGAACGAGCGAAGTTTACCAAAGGTTGAAGTCCGCAGAATAACAGATATAACAAGTCTATTCTGTTAAATGCACATCCTTGCATCGACCCCTGTCAAGGAAGCTTTTTTGTCGATCAAACACTACGTCTGGCATCGATGATCGTAAATGTAAACATGATCTTATAGCATCATTTTAGTTTAAAATCAGATCATTGAAAACGATACGAAAAATAAGAGTGACAACTCTGCAAAAAAAAACAGGTGAGATGGTATATTTACAATTATCTCACGAATTAACTTCAGTTGGTGCGTTTTTTATTTCTTTCCGTTCTTCCAAACAGGTGTCATTAGTTGGATACGGCTTCCGTTGAAGAAAAAGGAAAAAAAACGCCATCTGGCCATCTGGACTGCGCGGTCAACCCGCCCGTCCGCGTCAAATAAATTATGTTTTTAATTACCACTCGCTTCCGAGAGAGAGAGAGGGTTGCTAATTTAACACTACACCGCGTCCGGGGTGCGCGGTGGTAGCTTCTAGTGCTGGAAATTGGCCAAACAGCGAAGCTTTCAGCTGAGCTGTCCTCCCCGCCACATGCCCAGACAAGATCTTTCTGTGCATCTTCCAACACTGCACTCAGCCAATGGAGAGGCGCCACGACTCCGGTGTGATCTGTACTCCATCCCGACGTTCTCCATGAACTGCAACGCGCACTTCATCCGGCATCAACGTCCAGCGCCGTCTCTCACTCTGACATACTCCACTTCTCTCTCTCTCTCACTCTGACAGAGTTTCCTCTCATCTCTCTCTCTCATACATCACACACACACACACACACCTCCCAATGTCCCAGCTCTCCCCATCTCTCTCTCTCTCTCTCTCTTTCTCTCCACATAAACAACTCCCCAACCTCAACTCTCTCTCTCTCTCTTCCCCCATGCACCACAACTCTCCCTTTCTCTCTGTCTAGAATCTCTGTCCCTTATCTCATCTATCCCTCTCCACACAAATAATATATTTGTCAATATTTTTATTCCTATATACGTTTGATATGTGAGATGATAAACATGTTAATATTCTTATTATTTATTTGACAAAAAATAAGAATAAAAATGAGAATAAATATTAGAAATAGATTATTTTATCTTTTTTATCGTGAGTTAAAAAATAATGTTATTCTTCATTTCATTGATATTAAAATTACTTAACTTTTTTTTCAAATCTTCAACTTATATTTAATTAATAATAATAAATATGATTATGACTAATGATAAATTTAATTAATTATATTTGATGATTTTAATTTTTAATAATAAAAATATTATTGAATTAATTTTTTTATTAGTTTTGATTAGCACAAATGAAACTATTACTTAAGATATTTTTTTTATTTTTAATAATAATTAATAGGAATGATATTATTATTTTAAAATTATTCTCTCTTATTGATGCCTAATTAACATTATCATAGGATTTGTTAATATGTGTATCTATACTACTCTTGATTATTAATATTGTTAAATTTATAATTTTAACTCATCATCATTAATAAGAATATGATTTTTTTAATAATAATAATAATTATTAATGATATTATTTTATGTGAGACGTAAAAAGAGGGAGGAGAGAGAGAGGGCGGTGATAGAGAGAGGGAGAAAGAATGAGAGTTAGAGGTGAGGGATAACTCATTCTTATTTTTTGTTGGAACAAGTTATCTCTGTATTAATCTCATATTTGAGATTATTCATATTCTTCTTAATTTGATATATTCTCGTCAATTTTTACTATATTAAACGAAGAATGAAATTAAAACGGAGATAACTCCGATTTAACCTCGTATCAAACGTAACCTATGTCTCTCTCTCTCATAATTCATCTATCCGTCTAGAATCTCTATCCCATAACTCATCTCTCTCTCTCCACACAAATAACTCTCCATTCTGAACTCTTTCTCTCTCTCTCCACACTGTAACTCCTTCTTTCTCTCTCATAATTCATCTCTCTCTCTCTCTCTCAAACTTTCTTATCTTTCAAATTCTCTTTCCATCTACTTCTTCTTCCTCTCTGCCCTAAAAAAAAACCCTCATTTTCTTGTCTCAAAGACTCAGACCATCCCTTTCGGCTTTCTCTGTCCCTCCTTCCTCTTCCTCCATCAAAGGCGGAGAATGCGACGCCCGACCAATCCGCCGCATCCCCATCGCCTCCTCCTCCAAACTGCCACTTTTACCCCGCCTCCCCTCCTCCTCCACCGCCGCCGCTGCAACTCCTAGCCCGAGCCCACCCACCCGGTGAGACCCCCACTCCTCCTCCTCCTCCTCCTCCTCCTCCTCCTCCTCCTCCGCCATGGCCAGCACCCTTCCCCTCCTGCTACTCCCCCTCCTCGCCGCCCTCGTCCCGGGCGCCGCCGACGCCCAGGCCTCCCCGGGCGACGCCGCCGCAATGCGGGCCGTGGCCAAGGCTCTGGGCGCCGACCAGTCCCTGCGCTGGTCCCTCTCCGACGACCCCTGCAGCACCTGGGCCCACGTCTCCTGCGTCAACAACCGCGTCGCCACCATCCAGATCGGGAACCAGAGCCTCTCCGGCTCCCTCGCCCCCGAGGTGCGCAACCTCACCGGCCTCGTCCGCCTGGAGCTCCAGCAGAACCGGATCGTCGGGCCCCTTCCCTCCCTCGCCGGCCTCGCCTCCCTCCAGGTCCTCCTCCTCCACGACAACCTCTTCACCTCCGTCCCCGCCGACCTCTTCGCCGGGCTCACCGCCCTTCAGGCCGTCTCCCTGGACGGCAACCCCTTCGAGCCCTGGGAGGTCCCCGCCGGCCTCGCCGACGCCTCCAATCTTGTAAACTTCTCCGCCAACTCCGCCAACGTCACCGGCGCAGTCCCGGACTTCTTCGGCAACGCCTTCCCGGGCCTCGCGCACCTGGCCCTGGCCTACAACCTCCTCCAGGGGGCCCTACCGGCGAGCTTCGCCAGGTCCAACCTGCAGTCTCTGTGGCTGAACAACCAGCGGGGGAGCCCCCGGCTCTCCGGCGCCATAGACGTCGTGCAGAACATGACCTCCCTCACAGAGCTCTGGCTGCAGTCCAACGACTTCTCCGGGCCCCTGCCGGACTTGTCCGGCCTCGCCGCGCTCCAGGACCTGCAGCTTCGGGACAACCAGTTCACGGGGCCCGTACCCGAGTCACTGACTCGGCTGCCGGCGCTGAGGAAGGTGACCCTGACCAACAACCTCCTCCAGGGCCCCGTGCCGGAGTTCGCGAAGACCGTCGCCGTGGTGGACGCCGACCCGAAAGGGGAAAGTTTCTGCCTGGCGGCCCCCGGGAGCTGTGACCTCCGGGTGAGCACGTTGCTGTCCATAGCCGGGTCGTTTGGGTACCCAACCAGGTTTGCACAGAACTGGAAGGGAAACGACCCCTGCGCCGGGTGGCTGGGAATCAACTGCGACATCGGCGGGAACATCACCATCATCAACTTCCGAAAGATGGGTCTTAGCGGCACAATCTCGCCCAGCTTCGCCGAGCTCAAGTCTCTGCAGAGGCTCTTGCTGTCGAACAACAACATAACGGGGACGATCCCCCCGGCGCTGGCCACTTTGCCGAGCTTGAAGGAGCTAGACGTCTCAAATAACGCGTTCTACGGGCAGTTGCCCGGCTTCTCCAGCGGTGTATCGGTGAACACAGCTGGGAATCCGGACATGGGGAAGAATAGCAGCAGTGGTTCTTCGGTTCCCTCCTCCGGCGGTGCTCCGTCTGGTGGCGGTTCAGGTAGTCCGACTGGTTCGGGCAATGCTGTACCTCCACGTAAATCATCTTCGAGCTCAGTTGGGCTTATCGTGGGATCGGTGGTGGGCAGTGTTGTGGGTTTATCCCTGGTTGGGCTGCTGGGTTTTGGTCTGTACAAGAAGAAGCAGCATAGTTTTGGGAGGGGCCAGAGCCAGAGCACCACAGTGATCCACCCCCGCCATTCTGGTTCTGACCCGGATGTAGTCAAGATCACAGTTGCAGGCTCCAACATGAATGGCGGGTCTGGGACTGCGAGCGAGACGTACAGCTTAGCGAGCAGCAGCCATGGAGATTTGCATGTGGTTGATACAGGGAATATGCTGATCTCTATTCAGGTACTTAGGAATGTGACCAACAATTTCAGTGAGGAGAACATTCTGGGCAGAGGAGGATTTGGAACGGTTTACAAGGGGGAGCTGCATGATGGGACCAAAATTGCAGTGAAGCGGATGGAATCTGGTGTAATGGGATCAAAAGGCCTAGCTGAGTTTAAGTCTGAGATTGCAGTCCTCACAAAGGTCCGACATCGGAATTTGGTCTCCCTCCTTGGGTACTGCTTGGATGGGAATGAGAGGCTCTTGGTATATGAATACATGCCTCAGGGTACGCTAAGCCATCATCTGTTTCATTGGAAGGAAGAGGGGATGAAGCCATTGGATTGGAAGAAAAGGCTCGGCATTGCTTTGGATGTGGCAAGGGGTGTGGAGTACCTGCATAGCTTGGCGCACCAAAGTTTCATACACAGGGACCTCAAGCCTTCAAACATCCTTCTTGGAGATGATATGAGGGCCAAGGTTTCAGATTTTGGACTCGTGCGGCTTGCACCAGATGGTAAATGTTCAATTGAGACAAGACTTGCTGGAACCTTTGGGTATCTTGCTCCTGAGTATGCAGGTAGCCTCCATTCTATTCCTTAGGAATAATTCTAAATTTTCCTTTGCTTTCTTTTTCAATGCCTTATGATGAGTACCTTTTCAGGTTGCTACTGAGTTATTGATTTAAGAATCCTTCTGATCTTGAGGAACTTATGAGGTGCCAAAGTACACTATCATTGATAGAAAGTACTTTAGTTGCTAATGCTAGAATCTACTGCAACAGCACTCAGAATCAAAACGTTTTGATCTTGGTTTTGGTGACTACTTTTGTCCCCCACACTTAACACATTACTGGAAATTCCGGAATTCTAGATGTTAGAAACCTAGTTATGTGAAAAGAAAGGATATTTGTATCTGCAGGAAGGAGATTTGTATCTGCAGCTATGTATTCATGAGGGAGAGACATGGGAGATAAAGAGACGGTGGAAAAAGGAATCCAGAGAAATGGGAGGGAAACCACTGCCTCCAGTGCTCCTGACGGACCACCGTGCAGGCCAGTGCAATGGGGCAGTGGATTTTGGGGCCTGCAAAGGGAATGGCCATCTGGCTTGCAACTGTCAAAGGGGTGAAAGGGTTTGGAGATGGGGGAAGCCAGGAACGGGTATCACATCTACTGCAGAAATGTGTAGCATTCAACCACTGACAAGGAAGGCCAGTGTAACCTTAAATATCAACTGAAGTGGTTGACAGGGAGAGGTGGGAAGTTCTCTCCTAAGATCTCTCTCCTAAGATCTTGTACGCAAGAATGTGGAGATGGGCAGAGTGGTACCAGAATCTAGAAGGTTCAGTCCGCTAGGTGGAGAGGGGTTTCTATTGCTTGGACAGTGTAGTGATCAGGAAAAGCAGAACTTGTGGCAACCAGGGTTTTGACAATGTTAGGGTTTTCATATGCAACTTAGGGAAAGGATGATGGGGGAAATTGGCACTGCAAACTCTGGCCCTAATACTAGTTTAACCAGGAAACACACGTATAAGACATCCCTAATCCAAGTAGAACTAGGACAGAGACACAAATAGAAGGGAAATTGTGTAATATATACGATAATCTTAACTTATACTGTTTATTTTCTAGTATTTTGTTACTCTGACCCAATGGAAAGAGCTAAATCTACTAAATTGGTGTTTTTTATTTCAATTCGATTGGTACATATGCTTCCATCAACAGCCTGAACTTTGTCTGGTCTAGTTTTACTATGATCAATACCATGTTTTAGAGAACAGCTAAAAGATATGTCTTATGAATGCTAAGATTTTGTTTTGATTGTTTGAAAATTAGATTTAAAGTTGTCTCCTTACCTGCAGTGACGGGTCGAGTGACCACAAAAGCTGATGTCTTCAGCTTTGGGGTCATACTGATGGAGCTGATAACAGGTAGGAAGGCTCTTGATGAGAGCCAGCCAGAGGAAAGCGTGCATTTGGTAACATTGTTTAGACGCATGCAGCTTAATAAGGAGACATTCCGAAAGACCATTGATCCAACAATTGAACTTGACGAGGAAACTCTGGCTAGCATCAACACCGTTTCAGAGTTAGCAGGGCATTGCTGTGCAAGGGAGCCTTATCAGAGGCCTGATATGAGCCATGCTGTCAATGTTTTGTCATCACTTGCAGAGCTATGGAAACCGGCAGACCCTGACTCAGAAGAAAACTATGGGATTGATCTTGAGATGACATTGCCACAAGCGTTAAAGAAGTGGCAGGCATTTGAGGACAGCCTATCAGATGGGGCATCGTCATCATTCCTTGGCAGTGTGGATAACACCCAGACCAGCATACCTACAAGGCCATCAGGCTTTGCGGACTCATTTACCTCAGCTGATGGAAGATAAATTATTCAAAGCAGGTCTGTTCATTCTCTTTCTTTTGTCGAGTTCCTTCTCTGGGAAATTTGTTTTCCCTTTCAGGTCCAATGCTGTAATTTACTGGTTACTGGAACTGTTAGATGTTTCATCATTTTCCATTAGTTTTCTTTGTTTTTGTGGTTTGCAAATGCTTCTTGGGTTTCAACATATTAAGAAGTTATAATGTGATATCATAGTAATTTCTTGTTTACAAAATATGGTTCTGGAGAAGTTTTCACTGTGACAGGTGGCCGGGTCATTTGCAATATGCAAGGTGCATCCATTGCAAACATAGGAATGCAAGTGGTTGGATGATATCCACATCTCATGGTTGGTAAAACATATTGGTGTTAGCTACTTTCTTCCTTTCTTATCATATATAAACTAAGGGAATTAGCTTAAAGTGTACTCTATACCATGGTTCGACCACTCGTTGATTCGCACCGAAACGGGATCTCCCAGATCCGGTGCGGTACGCCCAAGTCGCCCCTTCCAAACCCCAGATCCATGTCCAGCTCTGCTGCAACCGGTGGCCCTGCCCCCACCGGATTGACCCTTCCCCTGCCAGATTGGCCCTCCTCCCACTGGATTGAGCTGCTCTCCAGTGGCCTTCCAGGGTTCTAGGGTTCAGGTTGAAGGGTTACCTTCGATTTGAAGCTCAAATCGGCTGGAAAACAACTGGATCCGCTTCGAATCAGGTCACATCGGCTTCCTCAAGTTTCTACGGCGATGGATCCGCCTCCAATCCATGAAAAGTTGCCGGAAAACCACTGGATCGCCACCAGCCATGGAAGACCTGTCTTGACATAGTTGTCAAGGTGGGCGCTTAGGCGTCGCTTGGCGCCTAGGCGTCACCCAGGCGCCGCGGTCAAGCGCCTTGTTGACAGTGGAAAAGGCTAGCTAGGCGGTTGCCAAGGCGGGATAGGCCCCAAGGTGGGCCGGCCGTGATCCGTTCGAACCGAATCCGACCCGGTTACGTACGTTGAACTCTTTATTTTTTGTAATTTTCTTGATGTTATTATGTTTTCTTGCAATTTTTTGAATTTTTTACATTTACTTCTGAATCTTTTGCATTTACTTTTGAAATTTTTGTAATTTTTTTATACAATTTAATTTTCTATACTTTCATATAATTTAATTACAATAATTTCTTCATGTAATTTAGTTTTTTAATTTTCTATAATTTTCACATATATTCTTGACTTTTATATTAGAGGATATATATATTTGATTTTTTTAATTAGTGGTCGAAGTGTCGCCTAGGCGATGCCTAAGCGGGCGCCTTGTCGCTTAAGCGTCTAGGGATCCCATGAATGCCTTGGGTCGCCTTGTTGCCTTGACAACTATGTGTCTTGACTTGGCCGATTCAGGGTGTACCACGTATTGGGTTTCCCCAGATACGATGCGGTATGCCCGAGTCGGGCCGAGTCCGCAAACCATGCTCTATACATTTGGAAGACCCACTCCACGTATTATATGTACCTCTTTAAACCTTTTTATCTCCACTCTTGGTCTTCATCCTTCACCTTGGCCATAGACACATGGTTTTAAGTAGGGACTCGTGCCACTATCCTTTCATTCACCTATATTCTACTGAATTGCAAGAAGGTAAATAGTTGTAACATTAAGTGATAATGTTCTGTGTTTCACACATGGGATTGCCAAAAAAGGTCATAAATGTATTTACTACATGATATTTGATGTTGGCTAGTTGCCTTCCCTGCTTCTTTTACCTATAAAGGTCAAATTAATCAATGATTTACTGTTCCAGAAATTGTAGAACCTTGCTCTCTTTATGGCCTTCAAGATATGATGTTAAGGGATGGATGGATAAAATGAATGGATAACTGGCATTTTGGCTTCATAACCTTATCAGAATTGATGAATCTGTAATTTGATGAAATGAACTATCTACACATGTTTCTGAAGGTTCTCTTGTGGCATCCATTTTTTTTTTGGTTGACAAGGAGAGAAAGGGAAATCCTTGTACCGGATTGACATAGGATGGGGGATGGATTGTCGATCTAGTCTGGTGTCTCCTTCATTTCTGGTGCTCTGTGTCTGATGAAACCTCGGTGGTGTTTCCTAGTTGCTTGTTCTCATGTTGCTGCTACTTTAGAGGAAATTTTGTTCAAAAGATGGTTGATGCTGCATAAGGCTGTAAGCAGTGTGGGTCTGGGTGGACTCATGCCCAATGTGGGTATACCTTGAACCACAGTAGACCCAGTCAAGGTTTGCTGGATTGCCGATCTGGCTCGACCGATGTTGGCCTTGATCCAGTACGAGTCAGTCTGACTTAGATTGGATCAGAACGACTCGACCATTCACATAATTCAAGCAATTTGATGGCATTGCTGTTTGCAAAATCAAACTTTCATGAAAATTTTAGAGCTCATTACCCTAGATTTTGACCAAGCCATATGACACATAAGTTATGTGAGACAATAATATAATGTTATAGTCTATTTTGAAACTAATTTTTGAATATTATATCATTATGTAGGTAGCCAATAAATCAATAAACTCGAAAATAGAGTTCCATCCTCTTCATCCATGAAAATGCAAGATGTTTGGTTAATGTTACACCATTATATCATTAATTATGAACTTTTTAAATTTTTAAAATTAAACATTTTTAAAGTTCTACTATTATTTAAATAAGTAATAAATAGGTTCTCCTGGATTGAGGGGTTACACCCTGGAATGTGACTTGGCTGGCCCATGATCCGGTATGGGTTGGTCGTGTCGCACCGATCCGGTACAATATGACAAACTGTGGACCCAGTAAAGTTATTGGGTAAATATGTGAGTCAGATTTTGGGTATACTTCTTGTTCTCTTGACATTAAACTTCAGATAGGCTTAAGAAACAATTCATTTATCTTATTTGAAATGTTATGGTGTCACACCTTTTACCACCCTTTTGCCACACTTTTGTTTTTCCATTCTTTGATTTGAAAAATTGATAGTAGGAAAAGTGAAATTAAGTTTGTTGCTCTTGAGGTAGCTATGCTATCTGATCTCCTGATTGGATGGCTGAGGTGGGAGTGGCAAGAAGGGAGACAAAAAGTATGGCACTATAGCATTGCTCTTATCTTGAAGCACTACATAGTTTGCAGATAGATGGTTTTGCTTTCAGATTCACAGAAACCTGATCATAATTTTCAGCTTGCTTGATTTGAAACTTTGCAGCAATTATTGCCCCACAAGTTTATGTGCCCTCCTAGTGGAGTGTGCCTGTTCTTGTGCATATGGATATACCTGAACCTGGGATTACCGGGTCTAAATGTGCCCCATACAGTCGCTGGACCATCTTATTTCTCCATAATGCAGTCTTTTTAATAACTCTGTTAAAGCCATGAAGTTGAAGGGGATGACTAAAGCCTTGCTTGATCTGTGATCTTAATGATGCAAGTCCAGCCGGCAATCACTGAACATTCTCTACAATTTCATTCATCTCATCGAGGTTCTTTTCCCTGGAATTTGGAATGTTAAACAAGCGGAGATCATCAGCCAATTTAAACCATTCCCAATAACAATTGTGGCACCATCAATCCACTTGCACGAAAAAGGGGGGAAAAGAAAGGAATCTAGTCTATTCTGGTTGAGGGTTGGCATCGGCAGAGCTGTAAGTTCTTCCTTTCTCCTATGGAGAGTGTTCCAAACCTGTCAGGATCTAGGGTGGCCCTGCAGTTGTCAATATATTAAAAAGGGCTCTGAAGGGAGAAAGGTAAAGAAGCATCGAGGCATCCAGTTGGTCTTCAATCATAACATGAGATGCTGGCTGGCCAGGCTTTCAATTTGGATGGATTGTGGTTGCAGTTGTGGTAGCAACAGGGAAAATCTTGTGGGTGTGGATTGGTGGGAGAGCAAGTGGGTGAAGCTTCCCATGTGGGGCGGCCATCAGCCTGACTTATCCATTGCAAAGAGGGATATGAGAGAATCCACCCATGTGTGAGGTGGCTCCCTCGAGGAGAAGAGGGATGGGCCTCTTTCTGGGGAAAAGATTTGGAAAGTTCCATTTAATCCGGATCCCTCCATGTCGTATCCATGGTTCGTCAACTTGGTCTCACTCGCAGGCAGACGACTCGGATCGTATCCAGAGGATTTCGAGTCGCAAGGCGAGTGAATCGTAATGAGTCATTATGAATTGTTTAAATAATAATATAATATTTAAAAATAATTTAAAATTATTATAAAATAAAAATTATAGTGATACTGTAAAAATAGTATAAAAATCTTACATTTTATAGGTGAAAATAATTAAATTTTATTTTCGAGTTTATTTTAAATATGTGACTCGGTCTGAGTTGGTACAAGTCGGTTCTGAAATAGGCCGATTCATGCCGGATCAGGGGAATTTCGATTCGATATTGGATCTCTGACTGGTAATGAGGCGCAGTGCAAGGCCCGTTCGGGCATTCCCACGAGAGTTTTCTTCTAAAATCATCTTCCAGACAAAACTATTTTTTGGTACAGCTTTTAATTGTAAGTATTTTTTAACATTTACATATTAAAGTCTGCTTATTTTGGGAGAACTTTTGCAGATTTAAGTGTTTGGCTTCGAAGCGGAAGTTCCAAATTGAGGATTCCTAGATCAGTGTAAGAATTGGTTCGTTTGGGACGGTTTGGCTTGTTTAACAAGCTAAAATTAGATATTGTGGAGGGGATTTTCCCTCTTTTCTAGAAATGCCCAACATGGCTCAGCCTAATAGGTCCAAGGTCGGCCCATTAAGCCCACCCAACTCGATTGGGGCATCTTAAAGTCTAGCAATAGTTGTTAAGTCCGGCACGTACCCGTGGGTCTCTCTGTCAAGATTTTAGGCATCGAGAAAAACATCCTTGGGTAAACGGAGTTAAAATCCCCGTAAGTGTTGGTCCAAGAAGTCTCGAAGATTAACTCGATCTCAAGTCTTGGAGAGTCTTATTTCGATTGCCAAGTCATCGAGAAGTCAAAAAGTTTGATCTCAAGTCATCAAAGGGGCTTAGCTCGATTCTGAGCTATGGGAGAATTTTAACTCGATCTCGAGTGACCTAAGCCTGACCACCGAGGCAAGAGAGGGCCTTAACTCTATCTTCAGCCATGAAGGGTCGCGGCGAGTAATCGAAGAGTCCTAGCTCGATCACCGGTCTTATAGCTCGGCATAGTCTAACAGATGGCTTCCAAATCCGGGCTGCCACAACCCCAACATGGAGGTTTTAGCTCAGGCACCATACCAGATGATGGAGAACCAGCAAGGCAGTTACGGTGAAGGCCACAAGATGGGGGAATCTAGTCCGCACAGTCAAATCTCCTTTGGAAGGTTATGAGTTATCACATTGAAAGCAGAAGTCTTGTCATTCACTTATCCCTCGAGAATCGCCGCCACCGCCCTGCATATCAATGCCTATGGCTCAAAGCGCATGGGGATATGGATGCTGCACTGATGCCAACCACATGACCTCCATTCCGCCAAATTCAGACCAAACCATTAAGTTATGAGAAGCCAAAGCGTCATTATCACATGCCAATGTCAACAGATTAGCGCGTCTTTTCGATGCCGCGATATGCTTCGTATCTCTGAACCCACGTCACTCCGAAAGACGAGCCACTCTGTGTAGTTATGTCAAATTTGCATGTCTCCTAAGCACCCGTGCTCCAAACGTCTATATAAGGAGGTCTCTGCGGCCTCTTCCAGGTACGAGACACCTTGCAACACAAGATGGCACCATATAAGGAGGGAAGGAAGCAGAGAGTAATCCAAGCATCTTTAGGTATAATGTGCTCACTGAATATTATTCATATTAATAGTGGAACCTAAAAGTGACCTTCATCGAAAATTTTAAATCTATGTTAATGGTATCGGGTTTATTGCATGGCCGCTGTTACAGTAAGCTTGGAAATTGCATGGCCGCTGCTTTATCACATGCAATAAAAAGAGGCGAAACTAACAAAAACCCATGTAAATTTGTTGAATATTTGTTGATTTTAACATCAATTAGTAACGTACTCAATGTATAGTAGCATAATGCGTTTATCAGATAAATAGACTGTTACAAATTATCGGATTAAATATGATATATACTGTTAAATTACATAAGTATAAGGTACAATACATGGAGATCAAAAATTTACAAAAAAAAAACATGACTTACGGGGAACACTGGTGCAGAGTCATCAAACATCAAATGCTTCCCAAACTCATTGGTAGCTGATATGCAGAAATGGGGTTAAACTTCTCAACTTACAAAGCCGATTACTATGAAGGAAGAACCCAATATGATGCTCTTATCAAAAAGATCAAGTAGGTAAATGAAACAAGTATGGCTCACTACGGACTAAACAACAAGATATTGCTGGGTTTGTTCTAACCCTGGCCGGCAGCGTTCTTGTTCAGTCCGTGAGGAAGGAGGAGACGCAAGAGGCTGGCACCGATCATTGCTCGGAGTTTTAATGGCTACACCGCAGGCGGAGGAAGTCACTGCATCGCCCGGTGATGCAGCTATTCTTTTTTTTTTTTTTAAATACCTCTATATCTTTAAAAATATATAAATTATTTCTATGCTTTCATCTTTATCACATTTATCATAATACCTCTCAAATCTATTAACCAGAGTTAACGATGCCTCTAGAGTTAAATCCCTTGGTAACTCACGCATGTGAGTTTACCATTTTACCTCCACTTTTATTGAAAAGTTATAAAGAGAGAGAGAATGGGAAGCAGTTGCCCTCTCTAGCACTGACAAGGGGCCAAGTGTTGGTGGGGGTCTCCCCCTCCGACGCCAACACCCTCGACAGTGCAGAGAGAGAGAGAGAGGAGGGTGGCACCCACTTCGGGTGTAGAGAGTGTAGAGGGGAAGAGAGAGAGTATGGTGTGAGACGATCACACGCATGTGATAGAGAGAGAGAGAGAGAGAGACCGCCTCCGGTGTCGACACCCCCTGTGCGTGTGCACGCGCGTGCATGCACACAGAGAGAGAGAGAGAGAGGGGGGGCATCGGAGGGGGGGATCCCCTCTTATGTTGGCACCCCCTGCACATGTAGAGAGAGCGCACGCGCGTGCATGCACAAACACGCGCTTACACACACACAGAGAGAGAGAGGGCACCGGAGGGGGAGATCCCCTCTAACACTGGCACCCCCTGCGCATGTAGAGAGAGAGGGGACATAGTTAGAGAAAAAGAGAGCGTGTGGGAGGGGGAGACCCCTGCAGGCGTTGACACCCCCTGCGGGTGTAGAGTGAGAGTGTGTGCGTTGTGTGAGGGGAGAAAGAGAGGATGGAGTGAGAGTAATCGTTTGATTTCATTCCTTCACTTTACGTAGCCGATTGACTCTGTAATATTCTCAAATTCCTCTGAAATCAAGCATAGATCCTAACTGTACAATGGATCAATATAAAGAGGAAGAAGAAGATGAAGAAAGAAAATGGTGATCTATTTCCATGTAGATCTCGGAAGAGAGGAATCACTCTTCCCGATTCCCACTCAAAGAAAAATACAGTAATTTACCAGATTTTGTGTGGCGAGATTTGTGTAAAGAGTTTGAGCAGGGGTCATCTTAGTCGTCATATACCACACAACACTCATTAGCCTCGGGGTTGACATTACATAAGGACTCTAGTAGGTCACAATCACCCTCAGCGAGCTTGGGGCGGAGGTCTCTCCTTGACTTGGCTCACTTCCTCGACCTCGTCCCAGGCCACCTTGCACTCATTGGACTACTCGTCCCCCTCGCACACCTCCTTCGCCTCAAACACCTTCTACCCGATCATCCCTCCCAGCCTCTCCTCCCTCATCCTTGTCCCATTGTACCCCCTCATTGCCTCCATGGCCTTGAGATCCCTACACCTCGGTGTGTATCTATCACCGTTGGAGGACCATTTGACGGAAAGTAGAGCTGCGGAAGAGAGCGGAGATGGGAGCGAGGGGGCCGCCGCCACCGAGATCCATGCCACTAGATGTTGCTGATGCGGTGACAGTGGCAAGAGGGCATTGGGACCGGTTGAAGGAGCAGAGAAAGCGGAGGACGCCATGAGAGAGAGAAAGAGAGGGAGGGGGAGGGCGTCGAAGGGGGAGAACCCCCTGTAGAGACAGCACCTCCTGCGAGTGTAGAGAGAGAGAGAGAGCACGCCTCACAACCCCCCCGATCTCCAGCCAACCCCCTACACTTCGGCCCTGATGCACTCACGAGAGAGAGGAGTGTGTATGTTTTAACGGGGGGTAAATTAACTATGGATAAATGAGTCATTTCACCCATGTTAACTCATCTGAGTTTAAATACCATGAGACGCCTGTGACGGTATGGGTATGGTGTGACCGACTTGAAGATTTGAGGGATATCATAGTAAATATAATACAAGTGGAGGTAAAAGAGTAATTTCAAAAGATTTTAGGGATGTAAAAATATTTTTAAAAAAAATTATGTTATTAAGGCTCATGTAAATTATGTTTGTACAGTTTGATCGGTGATCAATAATAAAGAAAATTAAAAAAGATCGCACACTCTACTACATCTTTAATAATGTGCCAATTACTTTTAGTAGATCTACTAAGGACATAAGATTTTTATTTTTTAAAAGTTCTTATTCATCAGATATCATTATACAGGGAAAAGAGTAAAGGAAATTAAATAACATTATTTCATTCGAAAGAAGAAATTTTATTTTTCAATAAAGTAGATAGGCCTGTCTTCTTTTTTAGTCCCTCGTACGGCGAAGAAGTTGAAAATATTAATTAAGATAAATTCTTTGATAAAGGGATAAATTCGATTAAGATAAATTATTCGAGATGAGATGACTTATTCTTATTTTGACTTTTCTTTTCTTAACTAAGATCAATTAAAGATAAATTTAGATTTTTTGAATCCAATTAAAAATTAAAATAAATCACCTGAGATAGGTTAGATAGGTTAGGGTTAGATCATATGGGATGACATTTTTACCTCTAACTTGCTCCTTTGTCAAAGTGACTCATTTTGATTCGACTGTGAAAATAAAATTTGTTAGAGAATATAATTATCCGGTATCAAAGTGACAGTATGGTTATTATATGATCTATCGAGCCACCGTCCTCTCAACGCCACGATTTTGGGGGTGATAACACCGCACGTGGTATTGGAGTTACATTCCGCTATTGGAAGTGAAGCCCACACTCTTTATATTCTCTCTCCACGTGACGGTGCCTTAGTAATGGTGTGCATTTGCGGGGGGCCAACTTAACGTAATGGTTTTAGGAGCAGTGTTATCAGAACCGGACTGGATCGGTCGGTCGGACCGGTTCGACCGTGAACCGGTCTAAGAATCGGTCCGATTAGGTCTGGACCGGTCAAATGGCAAAAAATTGTCCGAACCGCGGTTCGATCGTTGAACCGGTTCGGACCGGTTCGACCCTATTCTCCTGCCAAAAAAAAAATTAAAAATAAAAAATGGTTCGGGACCCGCCCCCTGTCAACCCAACCCAACTCGGCACAAATAAATAAATATATTATTTACTTATATTCGATCAAATCATTTAATTCGACACATAACTCAAATCCACATCCTAACATATAAAGCCAAGTAAGTCTTTCTAACTTTCAATATGAGACTAAACATAAAGGCTCTATTTCCAACATATAAATGAAGATATTTGAATCAACATAAAGGCTCTATTTCCAACAAGTAGTTACATGTTATTCTTTATATACATGTATGTTTATTTATTTTGATCATTATATCTTATTTGAGTTATTTCTTATTGTATTAGGTTATAGAATCGGGTCAGATCATATATCAATATTATAATGACATCACAGTTCAAATCGGTTCGAACCATCAGTCAAACCGGTTCGAATCGAATTAGCTCATTATCCGATTCAGACACCGATCCGATTCTGATAACATTATTTAAGAGTGACAAATCACACACACACACACACACGTATATATATATATATATATATATATATATATATATATATATATATATATATCCCGTGGATGCCTACACACACCAAGGAACCAGAAGGACGTCAGAAGGAGTCCCGGGTGTTACCCTAGGGGACAACCCTTTGATGCTTAAGTCAGCAAGGGATTTAATGAGCAATAGAGAGGAGCAGAGTAAGAGAAGAGTATGGGCTGTAGTAGTCGATCCAAGTGGAGCGTAGGTCCTTAGTATACGTGCTCGCCGGTCCCAGTGGGCTCTCGGAGAGTGCTCGCTGGGTGATAAGGCCGCTCAGGAGGCAGGAGCTCTCTGGACGTAGAAGGCCCTCTTATCGTCGTCGCTGGTAGGGCTGCTCTCTTCTTAGTAGAAGGTTCTGGGGCAGGAGTATCCTCTTGCGTAGTCGTGTGGGGTTTTAGTAGAAGAATCTACCCTCTCCCTCTCTATCGTCGATGTCCCTTTTATATGGGTTGTCCTGGTGCGAGGGCCTCATCCCTTGATAGGGAATGATACGTTTAGTTGGAGTAACGCTCCCCGCTATGTCGGCGGGAGTTTCCCGTTGGAGGACGATACCCCCGACCTCGGCCGTTCCCTGGGTGAGTCTTACGGCACTCATGGCGCGTGATCGCCCGTTACGAGGTCAAGGCTGGCGTCGTGGGGGCAACGGTCGGTCGTCGGAGTGTCCTCCGGTGAGAACTGCGCTTGGGCCGGCCTCATCGGTGTCACGGAATCCGATGCCTCATTGGGCTGGTCATCTTCTTATCGGGCCAAACATGTGTCCGCTCCTCGATTAGGCTTAGCGCGTCCGAGCCTTAATGGGCCGCTCGCGCCTGGGCTGTTCCTGGGTCAAACCAGATTTACCATGCTCAAAAAGTATTTGGTTTTTTTGGGTTTTGAAAATATTTGATTTTTTTGGGTTTTGAAAATATTTGGTTTTTTTGGGGTTTTGAAAGCTAACTCAAGCTAAGCAATGAGGAGCTTAACCTATGTTACAGGGAACCTTTTGAAACACAGTGTGTGCTTAAGGTGACAACCCCCTGGCTAGGGGTCCAATTCGCACGACGATGTCTCCCCCAGGGCCATACCCAGGGTGGGATCTAGTCTTCAAGGAGGAAATTGAAGAGTAGTGGGGATAAGCCTAACGTTGGGACGCTGGATATCAGGACTCGACTCCCTCCCAGGGCACCACCCCTCAAAGGGTCAGTGTATTATATTCGGGGGATCCAACTTTCACTAGCATGCATACGCCCGGGTTTGTGATGACCCGCGGGGACTTTGCCGCTCTTGTCGTGCTTATAATTCATAATTTTTCTTTTAGGTACACCCATGATGCTGCACAACCCTTCACCGTTTTACGCAAACCTCGACTCTTGCCTTAGGAGAAGCAGGCCCGGTTACTTAGATCAGGGGCATTTTTCATGGGTGACCCTAGACATGGAGCAAAACCTTCCCATTGTACCCTTCTCCTCCTATCACACCATAATCCAAACATCCTACCAAGTGGAAACCTTAGAAGATCTTCTTAAGGGCTTAGCATGGCAAATTGAGTTCACTAGCATGTTGACCCCTATGGCCGAACAACCTAAGAGCCTTGACCTCCTACACTTATGCATAGGGTCTATCACCTCGGTTTGCACCATTGGTTGCTACACTAGCGACCTCCTTCTATTCCTCCCCACACCCGATGAGCTCGACCTTCTCCTCAATTTGGAGCTTCTTACAGCGTGTAGAAAGCCAAGCCCTCCCCTTGTTTAGCGAGTTTGTCCTTCAGGATGGTCACTTATTTAGAGGCGATAGGTTGTGCATCCCACGGACTTCAGTTCGTGATTTTCTTACGTGGGAGCTTCATGCAGGAGGTCTTGCCGGCCACTTCGGCCGAAACAAGACCATAGAGGCTGTCGAGCACCGTTTCTACTGGCCCAGTTTGAAGAGGGATGTGGCCCGCATAGTTGCCCAGTGTCGTATTTGTGCCTTAGCGAAACAGAGGAAACAGAACACTGGCCTTTATACCCCTCTGCCTGTCCCTGATAGTCCTTGGCAGGATATCAGCATGGACTTTGTGCTTGGTTTGCCCCGTACTGCACGGCGGCATGATTCTATTTTTGTTGTGGTTGACCGCTTCTCCAAGATGGCCTTGTTTATTCCTTGTTCCAAGACATCGGATGCCTCTGGAGTTGCTAGGTTATTCTTCACCCACTGTGTGTCCAGGTTTGGGTTGCCGCGTACCATTGTTTCTGATAGGGATGTGCGTTTTACGAGCTACTTTTGGAAAACCCTTTGGCGGATGATGGGCACCCAGTTGAAGTTCTCCACCGCGTACCACCCCCAGACTGACGGTCAGACAGAGGTAGTCAATAGAAGTCTAGGGGATCTTCTGAGATGTTTAGTGCGTGATAGAGTTGGAGATTGGGATCTTGTCTTACCTTTAGCGGAGTTTGCTTATAATGATTCGGTCAATAGGTCTACAGGGTTGAGTCCATTTGAGATTGTCACTGGTCGTAGGCCTAGGAAACCGATTGATTTGATTCCCTCCCCCATTCAGTCCCGAGTCTCTGAGTCAGCTGAGTCTTTTGCTGAGCATATTAGACAGTTGCATGATCATGTCCGTCGTCATATTGAGGCTTGCAACGCACGTTACAAGGAGTTAGCTGACGCGCACAGACGCACACGTGAGTTCCGCGAGGGAGAGTACGTCATGGTCCGGGTTAGACCGGAACGGTTTCCTTCGGGAGCCGTAAAGAAACTCCAAGACCGCGGTACAGGACCATTCAGAGTGTTGAGGCGTATTGGGTCGAACGCGTATGAGATCGAGCTTCCAGACGACTACGGGATCAGTTCGACGTTCAATGTCTCTGATCTGGTAGCTTATAAGGATCCCGCGGTGATACCCAGCGAGTTATTTGGGCCTGACCCTCCTGTTGTGAGTGATACGCCTACTGAGAGTCCACCTCCTCCAGCCCCATTACATACACGCGAGCATATAGATTGCATACTGGATGAGCAGGTGACTACTACCAGGAGCGGAGCCTACCAACGCTTCCTAGTGCGTTGGAGAGGGCGCCCCGAGTCGGACAACACCTGGATTACACGTGGAGAGCTGGAGCGGATCGATCCGGACTTGCTGGAGCGGTACCTCAGCGACCGTGACCCCTACTCGACGGGGTCGAGTTCTTCCCACCCGGGGAGAATTGGTGAGGACACACGGCGCTATCCTCGACGGAGCACCCGGCACACCGCTACTTCCTTGTGGCTCGGCGATGGCGGCATCTTCTAGCTATCTTCTCTGCTTGCTCAGGCCATGTGGGCCTTGGATTAGTCCCTGCGTGGACATGTTATCTAGTTTTATTGCTATCAGACTATGTGTAGGGATAATGGGTCCTTTT
The DNA here is from genome assembly GCA_022559845.1 of Amorphophallus konjac. NCBI lineage: Eukaryota > Viridiplantae > Streptophyta > Magnoliopsida > Alismatales > Araceae > Amorphophallus > Amorphophallus konjac. Next base: position 34,908 of record JAHNEJ010002545.1, on the reverse strand, counting down.
TTTTCTTTTACTATTGGGCTTGGCCTTGGCCCATAGTGTTTGGATTAGGGTTAGGGTTTGGGGCGCATTCCCCCTTCCCCATCCAAGGTGGCTGCGCCACCTTCCCCACCTTGCCCCCTCTTCTTTCCTTTTTGGGCACACCCCTTTCCCATTCCACCTCCCCCACCTTTCTTCTTTGGGCGCCCCCCTCCCCTTGATCCCTCCTTGATTGGAGGAGGCTTGGCCGCCCCCCCCCTTGAATGGGGAAGGTCCTGGTCGCACCCCTCCTCCCTTGGCTGGGTGAAACCCTAATTCCCCTCCCTCGATATATAAGGCATGTAATTTCCTTTTGTGGGAATTAATTGAATGGAATAGAAGAAAATAGCTTGTGCTCTTGAAGGTGGATGCGACTTCCTCCTCTGTCCTCCTTGCTCCTGCGACGGGAGTAAGCTTGGGGTGTGACTCCCCATCCCCTCGGTGCGACGCCGAGGTTCCCCTCTCTTCTATCTCTTCTCAGATCCGAGTTCGAGTGCGTCCAGATTTTGTCTCCAAGAGCTGCGACGACATCTGCTGTTCGTGGTGCCATTCTGCGTCCAGCCCATTTGTGTGGGATTCTTCTACGAGTCGCCGACGCGTGCGAGGTGGTTTCGCCTCATTCGGAGATCGGCACCACCCGTAGTGATTTTCCTTGTGAGAGCGCGCAGGACCCCTCTCCCTGTGCGCCCAGATTCTGTCCGCCCTCTTTCAAAATTCGCACAGGGCGGAAGTCTGCGAGTTTGGACGCGGGATCTTCACCGGACGTACCTCTCCTCGTCCTCTGTCCAACGCCACCGATCTCGCCTCGTTCCGACATCGGTGCCGAGCGTGGCGTCGATTCTCGTGGGACCACTCAGGTCTGTCTGCACAGTCCGGCCAGCGAACTAACACCAACTTCCAGCGGCTCCTGCGACTCGTACCGGCATCGTCTGCCAGCGCCGTTTGGCCGAGGGCGACCTCTGCCAGTTGGCTTTCACCTCCAACCGGCCGGGACCTGTTCGGGCACCAGAAGTCCGACTTCCTGATTTTTTCGTCGGCAGACGATGCCTAACAGGAATGGAGGTAGAATCGACCCAAGAAACCCTATAGGGAGCAGGGTGGTCAACTGGGGTCAACCCAAGGCGGGTAACAGTGCCAGTAGATATGGCGTTAATGCAACTCCCGCTATCAATGACAATCTTGCAAGCTTTACCCCCAAGCCTGCAGAAGGTGTGAAAAATGGTGGTGCGACGCCAGTCATCACTCACCTGGGGCTGGGCTAGGATGCACCTAACTACCCCTAACTGTGGGTCACCCTGAAAATGGCTACCCTGGGCACCATCCTGCTCTCCCTCGAGCAGATCATCGAAGAACTCCTCAACCAAGTCATGGTCTACCTCATAACTAACAGGTATGGGCTCAGTGGGGGACTCAGTGGAAGTGGGGTCTGCCACGACGAGGGCCTTCCTCTCACGAGTGGGGCATCTATCAGCATAGTGGCCAAGTCCGCCACACCGGTAACAAGTACGAGCGCCCGCACTGGATGAGGCTCCAGCGGTCATAGGACTCTTGCCCTTGTCATCATGACGGGGCGCGGGGAGTAAAGGCTGTGAACGAGCAGGATGTGGGGGAGGCGGAAGTGTAGGGCGAGTGGGGGGGTAGGGTGCCTGCTGGCGAGGTGGAGGGAGCGGATCCCTAGGAAGGGGTGGACGAGGCCTGGGACCAGTGGGGTCCTGGCGAGGAGGCTCTGCGGGCCGAGCCGCCGGGTATCGACCATACTGTGTGGAAGTGGAGCGAGGGTCAAGACCCCGCTGACTAGGCATCCCCGGACGAAAGGTGGGGCCAAACTCCAACTCAAATTGCTCTAACTCTAGGGCAACCTGGTAAGCTAGCTCTAAAGTGCCTACCTGGCGACGGTAGAGCTCATACTGATATTCGGGCCTCAAGCCACGGCGAAAACGGGAAACAGGCATGCCCTTCTCTTCATCAACTCCACATCGCAAATAATACTCGTCAAATTCGGCGATGTACTCGGTCACGGACCGATCGCCCTGACTAAGGGTCTGCCATTGGTCAATGAGCCTCTGGCGGTAAGAAGGAGGGACATACTTCTCGCGGAGCTTACGCCGCATATCAAACCAGGTCTCTATGGGTGGGTCCTGCCTCTGTAACATCAGACTCTCGACATTCCTCCAGTAGGTCTGGGCTTTCCCCATGAGCTTCATCTTGGCAAATCGGACTTGCCGCAGCTCAGACATCTCAACCCATTCGAAATACCTATCCATGCTATTCTCCCAGTCTATGTAGGCTTTAAAATATATATATATATATATATATAAGATAAAAAGAAACAAAATAATTTAGTTCTTATTTCCATCTCAATCCAATGCCGAGCGTCATCGTAACAAAACGAAATCCCTCAAACGTTTGGAAGGAGACAAGAATACGTGTGAAAGTGAGGAAACGGCCTTGTTTTGTGATGGCTCCGGCGGTTTTTTTCTGTCCATTGTTGGGTTGGTTTGCTGCGTCCTCGTTCTCGAGGCATGAAAAGCAAAAGAAAAATGCACGTAAAAAAACCCACATCAGTGGAAGAATTGTTGAGACTCGACTCTCTCTCTCTCTCTCTCTTCTTCTTCTTTCTCGTCTCCTTTTGCGCACATTTTTCTTATTCCGAAAAGCTGACAGTTAGTACACTTGTGCTTCACGAGGTAATTTTGACAGGTCGGCCACTTCGCGCGGAAGCCGACGCTGAAACGCTACGTCATTTGTACGGCTAGAGCTCCCGTTGACGACGGTCCCCTGCTCCCCTCCCCGTTCAGACCCCAAGAAGATGAAAGAAAGAGTGATACTTACTCTCACGTGTGCAATTTCATGTCATCGCTAACAGTATGTTTTGCTGCACATCTAACTTTATTCCACACTTTGGTTATGAAACAAAGTTTTCTTTCTTTTATTGAGAAAATATGAAAAAGGCGTGGACTCACCTCTCCCGTTGGTCCGCACAGTCCGTCTCTTCGTACGATGGGCTCACAAAAAACTAAGTAAATAAAATAACTCAAAAAATTAAAAACTCAAGTTCTCATCGTCAATTCCATCTCCCTGTAGAGAAAAATTTTTGGCACGCTTAATCTCTATTTTTTTAAAAATTAATCCCTTGTTTGTTTCACGGTTAAGATGAAAAAATCGACGAGAGAGAGCGACGTGAGTCTCATCACTCTCGCATCGCTCTCTCACATATAGACACGTTAATCGAAATTAATTAAGACACTCGATCTCTTAGAGTCACTTGCGTTAACCGCGTCCCGATAGCAAATAGACTCTTATTGTTTACATTAGCTGAATTATGACTTGTAATTCTAACACACTTTCAAATTTGACTCGCCCAGTGATCACAGATGGCATCGTGTGTACATGTGATGGGCCGTCTTCGAATCGAATCCCAGCGTGTGTGAAACACTAGAGCAGAACTCTCTCTCTATAACTCGTGTGAAACCACCAGCAGTTACAGAACATCGAGTTTGAATGATCTCCCTCTTCCTTAGGATTGCTGGAAGCATTGATCTCTCCATGAAATGAAATGAAGATAGAAAAGACCTGTCGCACAGCATCACAAATCATACCTTCGTCTTAAGAGTGTGAGGTACGTGCCCCCATCCTTTTTCTCATTTGCCATACTTGGGGGCAGTCGTATATATGCCACCATTTGTTTTTGTTTCTTATATATGTGGCAATATCTATATATATATATATATATATATATGAACACTCAAACTTGTAGAGCGCACGGTCGGAGTTAATTCGAAGAGTCCAAGTCAGGTGTTTGATTTATACTTCATCTTTGCCATCATAGAGGGGGTAACTTCATGGAGGTCTTTGATTTATACTACGTACGTATGTACGTACGTTGTCCCCACCGTCGCGAAGAGGAACATGAGTAAGTCAACTGATAAGGATCTCACCTCGTGATAGAAAAGTTTCAGATTTGAATCTCTAAATAAGATTCATCCGACTCAATTTAACTCCGGTGCAAGAATCGAGGTATGCCCGAGTTAATTCTGAGATAATTTGACGAACCTCACGAGTTGAGTTTCGAAAGCCGTGATTAACTTTCTTTTAACCCGGGACAACTCAACTCGGCTATCAATTTGATTCCGAAGTTAACTCAGGGTTGAATTCAAGTTAACTCTGAGATCACCCTCTACCAAATCGATGCTAAAAAGATGAGAGGCATTTTTTTTCTCACTTTCAGACTGAGTCTCTAGCAGTCGTATGCCACCGATTTGTTTTGTTCGCGCGGAAGTCCAAGTTAGGTGTTTGCATGTTGGGCTTTGGGCGTCCACTGCCGTTAATGGCAGGGTAAGCTCCCTCCAACACCGGCCCCGAACGCGTTCACCGCGCATTATACGGCGCCAGCAGCGTTGGCCGCGTGAAAGGAGTCGTCCGGTAAAAGACAAACTCCGCGTGAAATCGCTCGAGTCGTGTCGTCAAAATGGCCGGTCCATTCCAAGATTACCCGTAGGTATATGCTTTATATCGGGCGTCTCCTTATTCAATACTGCGAGCCCAATCGTCTAAGGTCTACTCGACTGAGTCACATGTTTGAAATAAAGTAAATAATAAAATTTAATATTTTCTTTAAAATATAAAATATATAATCATTATTATATTTTTAATTTTAATATTTTAATATTAATTTTTAACAATATATTATTATTTGAATAAATCATAACGACTTTGTGCGATACGGTGGACTGGTGGCCCGAAACTCTCTGGACAGAGGCGGTATGATACGAAAAAATCGTCGTCTATTCGTATGATATTTTTATTTATTTATTGTACAGAAATATGACCTTTTTATCATCTTTTAGATTTATTTCAAATGTTTGTCGGGGTACGGTGAAATGTCACCTTTTAACTCCGGCGGTCTTTTTATCAATGAAAATAGATACACTGGTCGACAATTAGGTTGCGTTGTTATCGTCAAAACAAATTAAAATGGCGTCCTTTGCTAACGTCTAAAATCTATTTGCTGGGACTCAAATAATTAGTTTTCATCAAACAAAACTTAGATTAGAGAGTTCTGCCAAACATTCGAATACAATATGATATTGGGACACCCACCTCTCAAGCTCTACCTTAATATTATGTAAATAATATTTGAAATTTTATAACTTAATTCTACATTTCATTTCGAGGATAAAATCATTCACTAGGGGGGACTTCATCTTCCCCACGGCGCGGTACGGTTCCCTAGTCACCGTCGAGATGACTAGCCCAGGAGGGGTTGGGGGTGTTGCGCCCCCCTCGAGCCAGCTGTTTCCTTGCTCCTTCTGTGTGCACCTTTCTTTATTGCCTTCCTCCCACTTTGCTAGACCAGCAACAGGAGATGCCCCTTGCTCCTATGCTCCCCCTCTAGCGTCGAAAAATGCTCCAGGCCAGCATTCCTTTGTCTAGGTTCTTTGTTCTTTCATCTCTCCTTCTTCGCTTAATCTTCATGTGCTCTAGGCATCACAGTTTTTGTCCCTTTCTAAGGGTGATCAACTTCAGAATGGGGAATTTTCGGGAGGTCACCCATCCCAGTACTACTCCCCATTAAGCACGCTTAATTTCGAAGTTCTTTTCAAGAACTGAGCCGATACTTCAAAAGGCACATCGATGATATTGAGTACAACTTAACTATATTTGAGGGTGTTACATATTTGACAGTCGATATGTTACCTGTAGCTACCTTGCTTCTGCTCAGCCTATCACCGCTTAGGATATGAAGCACCTTCTTACCAGAAATCAACGCACACAGATGGTCCTTCTTAGGAAGTAACTAAACATGCTAAAGATCCTGACCACTTAGACATGTCGCGTAGTAGTGCGGATGAAAACTTAGGTTGACAGAACAAGTCCCAAAAGCATCTCTTGCGTTGGTATCTGGTACGTGTCGTCAATGGTGATGATCATTGCACGCATGCACCTACTGCTCCCCCATCGTCGTCAGCACTAGGCGACCCTCTGCCTGCACCAACGACAATGGGTGACTCCCTAACAATACTCAGATGATGCAACATATCTCTACTGATCCCACCTCTGCTTGCACCGGCATCCTCACTGCCTACTTTACCGTCCACGGTAGTGCTGGGTGCACCTCTATTTGCCCAGATGACATTAGGTGACCTCCTTGACTCCACTCAGGCACTACAGCTAGACCTCTTCAGCATTCTTGCCATCAGGGATGCTCGGTTGTTGTCGTTGTCTATGGGTGATGCAGTCTTAAGCGACAATCTTCAACCGTCCACGATGGTGCTCAACGCATCCATAGCTACTATGATGGTTATGTGTGATTCCTTCGACGCCGCTCCGATGATGCAACTGGCCGTCTCTGGCGATCCGCCGACGAATGTGACACCAGCCACTATTTTTGCTAACCCTAATGGGTCCTCCCAGAGTGAGCGCATCTCTACCGTGGGATCTTCTCAGGATCCTGGGCTCTTTCCAACACAAAACAAAGATGGTTCCCTACCTACACATCCAATCCCGGGAGTTCTTTTCTTACTTGGGTCTCCTAAAATTCGGCAATCCAATCTTATTCTTATCGCGGCAACTTGACAAGTGCTAGCAAACTTCCTCACAAGAATCCTATGGATGCGCCATCCACATCCGCAGTAGTTCACCAGCCTGCCCTCTTTCGAAGGTTAAGAATTTGGCTACTGAGATTCAACATTTGGGCCCTGGCCCATTTAACAGATCTTACTATTAATTACGTCTTTTAAAGGCCATATTCACATGGGCCCTGATATATGTTCTTATAGCCTAAATGTGCAATATGCGGCCCAACCTACCAGTTGCACCAACTCATCTCTAAGTCTTCTTCCTATTCCTTCTAGAGCTGTTCAAGAGCAAACTATGAGTCCATCAAACTCATCACCCCCAACGGGTAGCTCTTTAACAACATCTTCAAGTTGTCGTAAGTATATTTCCTGGCCCAGTCACAAAAGCGGAGTTACAATTTGTATGCATGTCCCCCAAGCTCCCTCCCTAGAGCCCATAAGCTCTCCTCGCACTAATCAGGTAGATGAATTGACTTCTGATGCTTTTTACGTAATTCTTAGAATTAAATTCTTCGAGGTCTAATTAACACACACTTCTCCATTGGTGCTCTCAATGTCAACGTGGTCATGTTTATTCCTCAAGTCATTCCACATCAAGATTTTTTTGAAGATATTCTTATAGCACACAAGGTTTGGATTGAAAATTATCCACCGGACGAGGATGATCAGAAAGAAGAAGACAAAGAAAAGATCGACGCCCCCACCGCTCGAGTCTTCGTCCTCGGTTCCTACTCCGTCGTGAAATCCCTTGAGATTATTCCTCACTATAAAATTAGAGCTTAGTCCCCTCTACTTAGGATCTTCTATTTTTGCTGCATAGGCACGTAAGTTAGATTTTATTTTTTTTGAGCAAGCCTTTTCATTATAATAAGGGTATTGCTCTTCATTAACCAATGTCCACTAGTTTCTTTTTTGTGGCTTTCATCCCTCTTTTTTATTTTTTTGCTCTCAATAAAATTAGCACCTTGCAGTTTTATTAAAAAAAGAAAAATTTTAAAGTATTTATGATTGATTTAATAAGTGTTATTACCTTTTAATAATAATGGAAAGTGAATAAAAAATAAAACAAGCGAATGAAATAGGGTTAATTATTCTTATGCCCATACCTTTATCTAATCTACCTTGATACCTCCAAAATCTATTAACAAAGAGTTATTATACTCTTAAATTAAGATTCAATTTTAGGGAAATAAGGGTATTATCGTTAAAGGTACACTGTAGTGTTTAGGGGTATACCAGTATTATTCTTAATAATTTCAGGGGTATACAAATATATTAGATAAAGGTATGTATACATAGTGTTATTTGTAAAGATTTCAGGGGCTAATGGTAATTTTCCCAATACACCATTAAATCGATATTTACCTCTGTTATGGATCTACCATCCTAAGATATAGATATGAATAGCCATTGCTCCATCTAGGAGGGAGTTCGAACTTTGTTTTATTTAGCGTGGAGTCTAGATTTCCTTCTGCATCTTATCTTTGGACTAATTTCATTACTAAATTTCATTAAGGGTCTGTTTGATAGGAGAATAATGTCGAACAGGGTGAGTTGTTCACCGATCACGGCTCTTGTTCGCCGGTCACATCATATTCTCCATTTGGTATAATATGGAGTTAACACCTAAAATATGTGTTCTTTATTATAAATCTGGCGGCTTGTTCGGGTTAGGTATTCCACCTAAATGGTGGAATACGGTGGATAGGCACCGGCGGCTTATTTCGGTCTGCTATCAAACAGGCCCTAAGAGGTCTACCTATCCCTCGTTAAAGGGCTCTACCCGATACATTTCTAATGGCGCATGCTAAGCAAATTACATTTCCTTGTCGAGGGGTTCTTGGGCATTGACCCTTTCGTGTATCGGCCTCTTGTCTTATGACATGGTGCCCTTTTCTTTTCCTCCTATGTAATGTTCCTTTTAACTTACACTCCTTAATAAAAATTCGCTTGTCTGATAGTCGGGATGGAACGTCCATCCCCTTCCGTAATGAAAGGTTGAACGGACCCCCTCGTCTCTCCCCTTATAAGTATTACCTTTGAGTTTAAAACATTACATTTCCTTGTACCGACAATGTGCAGTTTAAAACTTTGAACTCTCTTCTCTTACATCTGTCCAGACAAAATCTAGACTTCCAAGTCCAATTTTGGTTCGGGATTAAAGATAATCCGAGCAAAGTTAATTAAACTATATTATCCATTTTTATTTTTTTTTCTTTAACATAACAACGAATTAAGTTATCTCACATGTGGAGGTGAGATAGATTAATATGACTTAAGTTGAATTAAGTTATTTTTAAGAAGATTATCTAAGTTCGCTCCCGTCGAAACAAAATGACTTAAAGTGGAGATAACCTTGAGATAAACCGCGAACAAAATCGGGTCAACTGTCTTGTTCATAAGGCCTCTTTGAGAATGGAAAATAGAAGAAAAGTCTCTATACGTATCATCATCATCGAAAATGTGTCATTATTATTTAAATATTTGAAACTTCATCCATCTTTCTAAACGCAATGTAAGTGAAAAAGAACCTAAGTTAAGGAGGCATCATGTTCTTCTAAAAGAGCTTCCTCCTCTCCTCCATACGGTGCCTTCTTCCTAGTATCAACTTCGATGAAAGGAACTGAAAATTTTGTGTGAAACATATCTTAATTTGAGTGTTTATTTAGTCTTCGTTTGCTTAAATAAATATTACTCCATGTTGAATGGAGATTATATATTTTTCTTAAAGAGACAATATGTTACCTTGGATGAGGAAAATAAATACGAGATATATATAATAGAAGAGTATGACCGTACAAATGCCTTTTTGCTTCAAATGTAATAACGGGTCAAGTTCATAGGCTTCTAATTCATTAAAATGTGAATTCAACTTGCATTCTCATTCAACTATGTAGCGGTCGTTAATTGGTTACTCAAATCACTAATCACATCTTTAAAGATTTGTTTGACTGAAAAAAATAAAATGTGTTTGTCGGAGAAAGATCTGCAGTCACAAATGAACGATCAAAAGTGTCCAATAAAAATACATAGGTTAAAAATCACATAATTAAAGCATGACATTGTATACGGGAAGAGTTGTGTTGCCATTAATACTTTTCTAAGGAAACAGTCGTGGTTGAATGCATCATAGATGACTAATAAATAAACCGACGAAGAGGAAGTAGCATTAGCAATAAATATTTAGTAGACCAGAAACCATCACGTAGAACTTGTAGTCTCGAGAAGACTACAGACTGTCCTCAGATGCCATTCATACAGTTTCCCATCATTAAAATATGTATCCAATTCCCAAACATTATGGAAGGGCAACTAACTAGTCCTCTTATGACTTGGTACGTTGGCCATGCTGACCAGCATGGTCATAAATGCTAGCGTCTTTGTTTGGGACTTTATTTTTACGAGGAGTAATATTACGTATCTTCGAAGATTGAACACGTGATCAGATAAAAAAATTTACTCAAACTGTGATTACAGCATTAGTTCTTATTTACTTGTTAGGTGACTCCATTGCCCATAGTCGTAAGTAGATCATAAAACTACACTTAAGAAACATAGATATATATAACTAATATGTATTAATTTTAACCATTTACTCGCTACCCACGTCAACTAACAGTTAAGAGATGTCATCCTATGGGGACAGTTGGACAAATCAAGAAATGAGAAGAGTGTATAGAGATTAACATAGTCACTGTGAGTCTTATCTCAATTACTGGTTGGTGTAACGGTAGGAAAATGATTCCGAGACTACGTATCACATTCTCTATTTATTTGTTGGGGAAGTCGTGTCGCTCCCGTAGAGGCCTGCAAACACCAGGAAACCAAAGAGGCGTCAGAAGTAGTCTCGGGTGTTATCCCAGGGGACAACCCTCCGATGTTTAAGTCAGTAATGGATCAATGTGCAATAGAGAAGAGCGAAGTGAGAGAGAAGCAGAGTTCGTAGCAGCTGATCCGAGAGGCGTGTAGGTCATCTGCACGCGTGCTCACCGCTCCCAATGGGTACTCGGAGAGTGCTCGCTGGGTGGTAAGACCGTGCAGGAGAAGGTTTCTCTCTAAGCATAGTGGGTAGCCTCTCTGTCGTTGTAGTAGGTCTGGTTGATCTATTCTCAGTAGAAAGCTCTTAAGACAGAAGTATCCACCTCCCTTTTTTGGCAGAAGTCTCTACCTATTCTCCTCTGTCGATGTCCCTTTTATATAGACTGTCCTGAAGCGAGGGGCCTCATCCCTTGAGAGGGAAGGGTCCGCTTAGTAGAGTAACGTTCACCCGCTACATTAGCGGGAGTTTCCCGTTGGGGGGGCGATAGCCTCGGCGCCGGCCGGTCCCTGGGCGAGTCTTACGGCGCTCATGGGGCGTTCTCGCCTGTTATGGGGTCAAGGCCGACGTCGTGGGGGCAACGGTCGGTCGTCGGAGTGTTCTCCGGCGAGAACTGCGCTTCCCCTCACTGTAGAATCTAATGTCGGGTCGGATTGGGCCGCTCCTTGGCGGGCCACATATGTCGGTCGCTTCTTGGGCGCATTTATAGAGAGCTCTTTGGCATGGGCCGGTCGCTACTGGGCCGAATGTGGGCCAGACTGGATTTACCCTCCTCACTTCCCCCTACTCTCAGTCGTCGAGCACTCTGCAGGGGGCTGAGAGTAGTCCAAGAGAGGGTTTTCTGGAGTGTAAGATCCGAAGACGATTTCCTCGTACAACGGGAGTTGGTGGCTTCGAGAGCCTGCTTGGCGCGGCAAGGTGTCTCTGACGGTGGCAGAAGCCATGCTGGTAATCACGACCCCGAGTCATGTCTCGTTCTGGGAGCGTGGGCTCCGAACTATCATCTGACATCGGTAGCCGTACCGCCGTAGCGGCCGGCGTCCTTTCACCTGCACTTCAGGGGATGGCGTCGATCCATAGTGGGTGGTTATAAGAACTGCTGCGAGGTCTCCCGCAAACTATACCCACGTCTTGCCGGTTGTCGCACTTTCTTGTAGGCGTCTTCCTCCCTTTGCCCGGTGAGGATCCTTCTTCCCTTGCATCTTTTCCTCTTCCGCAAGTATGCCTCCTCGTAGGAGGATCCCTCGAGTCCGCTCTTCCTCTTCGGAAGAGGCAGCTCCTGGCCGTGGTGGTGCGCCGAGCACATCGGGTGTGAGTGCTAGTCGACCCAGTTCCCCGCCGTTAGTTGCCTATATGGTGATCCATGGATTGCGGGAAGCCTTCCAAATTCTCCCCAAGTACGACATCGTCTTCCCAACAGTCGACGATGATATGTTGAGTCTTCCTCCAGGGGGATTTCCGATCCCAGTAGCGTCCTTCCAGACGGGCTTCCGTGTTCCTGTGCATCCCTTCATCGCGTCTGTCCTTCATTATTATGGACGGCGCCCTGGAGGGTTGTCGCCCAACTCTTACTACATACTCAATGGATTTCTTTATGCGTGCCAAAGAGCGTCGGTAGAGCCTAGCATCCATCTCTTTCAACAATTCTACTTCATCCAGCGGTGCTCGGCTGATACGGCCTTTGCCTATTTCAAGGCCCGGACTGGCCGGAAGCTCATCCGAGTGTCCTCCACTGCGGCCAGTCTCAAAGGGTGGTCGCAGCGGTATGTGTACATCGTCGAGTCGAGTGGTTACGATCACTCTGGGAGTTGGAGGTTCCGGGGCACCCCCTCTATCTGGGCCGATAAGAAACCTCCGCTCAGGGCCCAGGATCGGAAGAAGGTAGATGCCATCCTCCAGTACTGTCTTGTTGATGCGGACTTCGTGCTTACCCCGGCGCTGCTCCGAGAGCTGGGGTTGAGTCCTCCGCTGCTGCAGGGTACTGGTCTCGACTTCTCGTTGGGTTGTGCTGGCGGCCTATTGGATTAAGCTGACCTTGTTCTGATTTCAGGTGCGCCTGAGGTTCCGGTGTGGAGCTACGAGGTCGTCAAGTTGTCGCGGTTTGCTCCCCGCCCTGTGGACCACGTTGCTCCAGGTATCGGTCAGGTGTCGATCGTCGCCCCCTAGGCCGAGGTTGCGTTCACCCCGGGAAGGCTGCCGTATCCTGTTCCGGTCGGCATTCCTCTAATACGCTCGCCTGAAGCATCCGTGGCTAGCGGAGGGCCTAGTCTTCGGCGTAGTTCTCCCGAAGCCACCTCTAGTGCAGCTGGTGAAGAGCTCGCCATGGCTGGCGGTAGTCGAGCCCTTCTAACTGATGACGAGCTGGCGGAGATGGATAGTCGCCATCGGTCGAGGAAGAGAGGGAGAGGTTCTACCCCGGCCAAGAGTCGTGTCCCGCCTCCTTCTTCGTCTGGGGCGCCTCCCCCTAGTGCTCCTCCGCCGACATCATGTGAGGTGCCGGAAGCCCCTGTTCTGGTGCCCGTCTCTGGAGGGCGGGGGCGCGAAAGAGGCAAAGCTCCTGCTGCTACCGAAGTTGGTTCGCTCCCCCCACCGAGGGTCCCTTCACGTGGTCAATCCTCACAGCCTGAGGACTTGACGGCGGGGCTGCCCGGGGTCGCGACTATCGTTGACCTCATGGTGCAGAGTGCTCGCTGGCATGAGCACGTTGGGGAGTTTGGTCCCGAGACCACAAAGGAGTTGACGGCCGTCGCAGCGAGGAGCGCGTGTCTGGTCATTAGTGCCCTCGGGTTGTGGAGGCACCACTTCATCGATCTCGCCCGCGAGTTGGAGGCCTGATGGGAATCGACACCGAGCCTATACTTTTTCTTTTACATTTATGTCCTTTTAGTTTGTGTTTATATCATTGGAAAAGTATGTACGTAAATGTAAGGCTTTATAAGCCAAGGAGTCATTCCCATGGATTGTGTGAGTTTTTATGCAATTATGCAGTAGGATCAGCAAGGGGGCCCTCAGCCCTTTCCCATTGGTCCATGTCACCTTGTGGGCCTGGTCAACCTTCCTAGGTGGACATTTAGAAGGGTGGGCTGGTCATATGGACACATGGGGTTAAAGGGATCAACATTCTAATAGGTTGGCCACCTACCCCATTCAACCTTACACATGGTCAATAGGCCGCCCCCTTCCCCTTGATTTTTTTATTAGTTTTTGTGTGTTATTCACACCTCATCCCAGCCCTTCAATCCCCACCCCTAGATCCAAGGGTTGTGGTTAGATTTGGTTGGAATCATATATAAGCTTGTATTTTCATGTGAAAATTAATGAAAAAATCAAAAATTTTGTTGGAAAGCTTGAAGCTTGGTGCGCCCCCTTCCTCTCCCCCTGGTTTCCTCTCCTCAAACCCCCCATTCTAGAGTGTTTCAATCTTCTATCTCCCCCTCTCAACCTCTGATCTTCATTGGTGCCGCCGCCGCCGCCGTTCGTGCCGCCTTCGAGCCGCCGCGAATCCGTCTTCGGTTTTCTGTCCCGCTGGACAGAGGTGTCTTCACGAAAATCCTGCTACCAGCCACGGCCTCTTCGTGGTTTGTAATTTTTATGGTGTGTTCCTATCTTCCATCCCATCATCCACAAAAAAATTCAGGTCGAAAATCCTTCGTTTGATATTTTTGCAATTTCGATCTTCAATCACTCCCAGATCTGTCATGTCTCTGTCTACAGTGACAGCAGCTCTGAGTTTCCCATCTCCGACCTTCTTTTTGATTTTTGTGGGGCTCCCAATTTTACTGGGCGTTCTCTCCATCATCCCCTACATCCACCATGTTTCTTGATTTTTGATCCGCCCTCTATCCATTTTTTCAAAATTCGTGTTCTATCTCTGCTACAGTGCTTTCAGCCAAGTTCCAGATCCAACCACCTTCCAGTTCAAAAATCATAACAAATCACAGCCACCTCCAAACCTTTCATAAAAACTATGTCTATTTTCTTAGCTTGATTTCATACAGCTTTACTGAAGACCACTACTTCAGATTCGGACGTTCACATATCGATCAAAGGCAGTTCTCAGACAAGTTCTCTGCAGATCTGAGAGTCCGGTCACTATACAACAGCAACTCAAAAATTCATTAAAGCCACGATCCGTGCAGATCCAGGTCTGATCTTCAGGCCTACGTTGAAGTAATTGAAGAGAGCTTTCCAACGGCGCCAGTTTTGTGTCGATCCGACATCGGGGATGATCGCAGCGTCCATTCTCGCCGGAGCGCGCGCTGAAAACCAGAAACTGCAGATCCGTGGCCAGTTATTCCGAACGGAGCCGCCCGGCCTCCGGCCGGCGAACCAGCGTGCCGCCAGCCCGGGGAGTGCCTCCCTAAGTGTCCCCACTACAGAGGTGCCACCGGGTCCCACACGGCCCCTCCGGACAGTACGTGGGCCCCACAGGCGCGAGTACGTGTGCAGCCGAAGCTACGCGAGAAGCCGCCCGTCAACCCGAATTCGGTCCTCTCGGACCCCATTGTGTAGCCCTTTACCTCCCTGCGTGGAGTGGGCAGCGACGTGTATTGCTGTAATATTGTGTATTATTGTTCTGGGAGTACGAGTTTCGGCCGGGTCCGTCTTCCCCACGCCGAGCGCGTGGAGGTATCGCATTCGCTCCCTTACTTGGCATTTTGCTTACTTCATATATATTTGTTTATGCCGCTGCTAGAGAGCATGTGTAGGGACAATTAGCTCGCTTTATATTTATATCACTGCTGCTGCGAGAGAGAGCGTTACCATCCCGTGACCCGATCCGGGCACAAGTGAGAGCCGACCACCCTAGCTCACTGCCGGTTTCTCAACCGCGCACGTCCGACGCTTCCCCCGTTAAGGGGCAACCGCGAGCTTGTCGTGTCCGTGGTCTCGTCCCGCATCAATTTGGTGTCAGAGCAAGTTGAGTCTAGGGTGTCCAAAAAAAAGTGTCATTTACGTCTAGCCATTAGTCATTGTCTAAGTCGTGTTTAGCGTCATCATTGTTTTAAAACAAAAAAAAAATATCTTTTTGCATTTACATCCCTTTACTCGGTATATCAAAAGGTGTTGTCCGAACGTTAGGCTACGCCTATCGGGAAGGCCGCACACTTGCGCGAGTGATCTTCGGATCGATTGACTCCGCACACGTGCCGAGTTTTCGTTACGTCTAGGTGCATCATATTAGTGTGTGTTTGCATTAGTCGGTGTTTCCTAGTCCGTGTCGTTGCATGCCCACTCGGCGTGGTACCCAAACCCATCGCCCCACATCTATGGCTAACCCTCGCGATGCCGCCTCGGGAGACTTCCACTCCTTACAGGAGGCAATGTTGGCCATTATGGCTCGGATGGACCGGTCCGAAGCCACCTTTCGGACCTTCACCGAAACCATGGATGGTCGCCTACGAGCTATGGAGGAACGCATGGAGACATCCGTCCAAGGCCTGGTCGGATGGTTGGAAGCGATATCCCACGGAGACCCTCCTAGAGTGGTCCAAGACCCACCCCCACCTGCCCAGGCTGCCGCCCAAGGCCAAGCCAATCCTATAGCTCAGGCCATGCCTGCCATTGTGGCCCAGGACCCGCCCGCACATGCTCCTCAGCCACCCGCCCCTCCTCGGGTTCCCGACTTACCACACCGTGACCTTGGTCTCGAGGACTATGGGTCCGACAATGCATATGAGGGGTATGGTCAGCGCCGTCATGGCTTTCAGCCACAAAGAGATGAGGATGATAGGGTCCTTAAGACCGTGCGAGCGGACCCTCCCACTTTTTACGGGTCTTTGGATCCGAAAGTCTACCTAGATTGGGAGTTCGGTATGGACCGTTACTTTGAATGGTATGATATGTCGGAGCGCCGAAGGGTCCGATTCGCCACCATGAAGCTCATGGGACAGGCGCAAACCTATTGGAAGAATGTAGAGAGCCTGCTACTTCAGCGGCTAGAACCCCCGATTGACACATGGGCCGAGATGAAGAATAAGCTTCGGCAAAAGTACCTTCCTCCCACATACCGCCAGCGACTCATCGATAGATGGTAAAGTCTTAGCCAGGGAGACCGGTCCGTCTTCGAATGCATCACTGAATTTGAAGAGTACTTTCTACGATGTGGTGTCACGGAGGAGAGTACCATGCCCGTTTCCCGCTTTCGACGTGATTTGCGGCCACACTATCTGTAATATCCCGGACCTTTCGGATCCTTCTTCGTGGGTCCCGGATCTGGTTTTCAGAGCGTCCGGCTCTGTTGTGTCCGAAATTCCGTTTCGGACATCTTTCGTGTTCGGATCGGCGCGATCCGGAGTCGTTTCGGAGGCCCGGAGGCGTTCCGCGGCTTTTCCGCGTTTGTTTTCCGATTTCCGGCGTGTGTTTCGACTTTTTCTTCGGAAGCTCGCTGCAGGCGAACCGGGCGGTTCACCCGGGCACGAGTGGTACCGTTGCGATCGGTGCGTTCCGAAGATTCCGGAAATGTATTTTTCTATTTTTCAGTATTTTTCCGAAAATTCGGATTTTCTATAAAGCCTAATCCTTTTTCTTTTCTTTTTCCCTTTTCTCTTTCTTCTTCCTCTTCCTCTCTCTCGCGACCGTGAGCCCCCTCTCTCTCCCTCTCTCCCATTCGGACGCGGCGAGCCCCTCTCCGGCTACGGACGGCGGCGGGGCGACGGCGCGGGCGTGTGGGCGGCGGTGAGACGATCTCGTGGGCATGCGGCAAGCGTGGGGAGCGTGGGGAGTTCGTGAAGCTTGAAACGTTCTTCACGATTCGTGCTTGATTCGGCGGAGCATTTGCTCCGTTGAGGTAGGGTGACGTTCCTTAGCCTCATGCCGATCTTTTCCGTGATTTATAGGCCGCGGGGAGGCCGAGAGGGGATCATTTGAGCGTTTTTGGGTTTTTCCATGATTTGGGGAGAGCTCGCCCGATCTATGGATTCAATGCATGGATTCGTGTTTTGAGGGCCTAGAATCATGCTAGGGGTCCCCAGGGGTCTTCCCCTTTGTTTTCCCCCTCTCCTATGGAGGTATGGGGGCGTGGTTGGTTTTTTTGGGCGTTCTTACCGTTTTCGGCCGCGGACTGAGAACGCGCTATACTCCAGTAGCGCGTTCTTGAGTGTCGCGCTGCCCCGACCGAGCGCGTTCATCGGAGAAGATGAACAGTTTGGCGGTTCGTGTCGCGCTATGGGGTCCTAGCGCGATCATCATTGTCGCGCTAGGAGGACCTAGCGCGATGGTCCATGTCGCGCTATGGGGCCATAGCGCGACAACCCTTGTTGCGCTAGGGGACCCTCGCGCGACATGCCCTGTCGCGCTAGGCATCCCTAGCGCGATTTGGTTCGTTGTTGGGTGTTCCCCTTGGGCCGTGTGTGCGTCCCGGGTACCCCGTGGAGTTCCGTGACCGTGTCTTTGGTGTCCGAAAGTCCCGTTTGCCTCGGTCAGGCGTTTGACCGTGGGCAGTGCGTCTGTTTCTTTTCCGACCATGGTTACCGTACGAAGGAGCTAGTACGTGGGGTGATTCCCACACGTTGTCGGGTTCGGACGTCATTTTCCGTTGACTTGAGAGTCTACTCCTTTAGTGACCCTCCACTAGTCGTAGCCCACCAGTACGAGGTGCTGGTCTCACCTGGGAGTGGTGTACGGGCACCCACCTTTCGAGACGGTTTGTGGACCGGTTACCGTAGGCCCCTCGTCGGTAGCCAGAGTCCGGCTACGGGGTAAAACCGGTCAGAGGACCAGACCTAGTGACGCAAGGTCTGTGTGTGCACACGTGGTTGGGGGCGGTTGGACTCACATCGACGGGCGTGACCCCAGCTAGTTACTTGTTTGTGGTTACTTGTACGGTGTTTGCGCCTCGGGTAGGACCTACCACGTCAGGCGGCTTACCTGCGGTGCGATGTAAGACGTCAGGGGACGCTACCGGCTATGTTTCTAGTGGGTGGTACTCCTGTCGAGTACGGAGTGTCAGACTGTCAGTCGTGTGTTTCCGACCTTCGGGTTTTACGGTTCGACCGTTGATTTCGGTCTTCTCGTACCGTGGCACGTGTGTCGGTTTGCGTGCCGTAGGGTCTAGTTCTGTAGAGTACAGGGCTTTCCTTTTCGAGGTACTTTCCTACCGCTAGAGTAGTGGTTTCTCGTTTTACGAGGTAGGGTTCGAGTGATCCCTACTGAGTCTTGTTCCGAGACTCATTCCCTGCGTGTTTTCACCGTGTTTCAGGTGAGGCGCCACCTTCGGGGAGCGCGTCAGGAGCGCAGCGTGGTGCGGGTGCCCAGAGGTAGTGCCAGAGGTCAGAGCCGGGGGATGTCCCGTGTAGCTGTACTTTTCTTTCTTGTCACTGTACTAGTCGTGGACTGTTCTTGCGGTTGTTGTTATTTTATTGTGGACCATGTAAAAAGTTAATTTTATTTCCTGCTTAATATTATAACTGTTTTATTTCTGCAATTATTTGTGATACTTGTGTAGTCTCCACACCATCCTTTTAACCCTTCGGAGTCTTCGGACTCGTGGGTGGCGGTACGAGTCTCGGGTTATCGGGCCTTCCCGGTAATCGGATTCTCGGGTCGTTACACTATCAGTATGAGCTTTTCCGCCGCAATGCCAAGACGTTGGAAGAGGCATACCAGGTTGCTCTCGAGTTGGAGCAATTTGAGGGAGAGTTTGAGTCTAGTCATCGGTTGGGCCCCACCCCTCTCCGTAGTACTGAGCCCCGTCACTCTATAGGCCCACATCAGCGGCCTCCCATAGCTCTACCTCAGGAGCCCACCCGTCAGGAGCACTTCGCTCCACGGCCTCGCCCTCCTCCACCCCGGGATCTATTTCCACCCCGACCACCGGCACCCGTTGCCCGTCCCCTGGCACCGGCACCCCCTCCACTATTGTCCAATGCACCTACATCTCCCCCATTGCTGCCTACACCCCCTACCCGACGGGATGATAAGGGTAAGGCCCCTTTTATAGGAGAGAGTAGTCGGTCGAGAGTGCAGTGTTTCCACTGTCACGGGTTTGGCCACATTGCCAGCGAGTGTCCCGCTCGCACCACCCTAGCCCTAGGTGTTGGAGAATCCGTACCTCCCGAGCTTGAGTATGTCAATTACGTGGCCGATGAGGCACTAGCCGATGAGTACTATGTCTTGGGGGGGGAAGAGTTGGACGGCTCTCCTGCCGCCCAGGATGCCGCCACCTAGTGGGCTTGATGTCACCACCTTAGTCTAGAGTCGTGCATGAGTCAATGTGTTTTTTTTTTGTGTGATTTGCTTGCATGGTTTGTGTGTAAGTTTGAGAGTCTGCATGTGTCTTGTGCAAGCTCGTTGTCGTTCTCTTATGAGTAATAGGCGATTGGACTCACTTGATGAGTATGGGATCGGTTCTACATCTACCCGGATCAGTCACCTACAGGGACTCAGCGGTGATTCCTAGTGAGTCTTCGAGCTGCTCCCTTCCCTTTTGAGAGTGCCCCACCCGGAGTGTCCACCTTTAGCCCATAGTAGTCCGCGCATATCGAGTATATATGGAATGAGCAGGTGACGATCACTTGGAGTGGAGCGTACCCGCGTTAATTGGCACGGTGACGGATCCGCCGGAGTACTCGAGCATCCCTACCCCTACTCGACGGGGTCGAGTTCCTCCCACCCGGGGAGAGTTGATGGGAATCGACACCGAGCCTGTACTTTTTCTTTTGCATTTATGTCCTTTTAGTTTGTGTTTATAACCTTGGGAAAGTATGTATGCAAATGTAAGGCTTTATAAGCCAAGGAGTCATTCCCATGGATTGTGTGGGTTTTTATGCAATTATGTAGTAGGACCAGCAAGGGGGCCCTCAGCCCTTTCCCATTAGTCCATGTCACCTTGTGGGCCTGGTCAACCTTCCTAGGTGGACATCTAGAAGGGTGGGCTGGTCATATGGACACATGGGGTTAAAGGGATCAACATTCTAATAGGTTGGCCACCTACCCCATTCAACCTTACACATGGTCAATAGGCCGCCCCCTTCCCCTTGATGTTTTTATTAGTTTTTGTGTGTTATTCACACCTCATCCCAGCCCTTCAATCCCCACCCCTAGATCCAAGGGTTGTGGTTGGATTTGGTTGGAATCATATATAAGCTTGTATTTTCATGTGAAAATTAATGAAAAAATCAGAAATTTTGTTGGAAAGCTTGAAGCTTGGTGCGCCCCCTTCCTCTCCCCCTTGTTTCCTCTCCTCAAACCCCCCATTCTAGAGTGTTTCAATCTTCTATCTCCCCCTCTCAACCTCTGATCTTCATTGGTGCCGCCGCCGCCGTTCGTGCCGCCTTCGAGCCGCCGCGAATCCGTCTTCAGTTTTCTGTCCCGCTGGACAGAGGTGTCTTCACGAAAATTCTGCTACCAGCCACGGCCTCTTCGTGGTTTGTAATTTTTATGGTGTGTTCCTATCTTCCATCCCATCATCCACAAAAAAATTCAGGTCGAAAATCCTTCATTTGATATTTTTACAATTTCGGTCTTAAATCACTCCCATATCTGTCATGTCTCTGTCTACAGTGACAGCAGCTCTGAGTTTCCCATCTCCGACCTTCTTTTTGATTTTTGTTGGGGCTCCCAATTTTACTGGGCGTTCTCTCCATCATCCCCTACATCCACCATGTTTCTTGATTTTTGATCCGCCCTCTATCTATTTTTCAAAATTCGTGTTCTATCTCTGCTACAGTGCTTTCAGCCAAGTTCCAGATCCCACCACCTTCCAATTTAAAAATCAGAATAAATCACAGCCACCTCCAAACCTTTCATAAAAACTATGTCCGTTTTCCTAACTTAATTTTATACAACTTTGCTGAAGACCACCACTTCAGATTCGGACGTTCACATATCGGTCAAAGGTAGTTCTCAAACAAGTTCTCTGCAGATCTGAGAGTCCGGTCACTGTACAACAGCAATTCAAAAATTCATTAAAGCCAAGATCCGTGCAGATCCAGGTCTGATCTCTAGGCCTAGGTTGAAGTATTTGAAGAGAGCTTTCCAACGGCACCAGTTTCGTGTCGATCCGACATCGGGGCTGATCGCAGCGTCTATTCTCGCCGGAGCGCACGCTGAAAACCAGAAACTGCAGATCCGTGGCCGGTTATTCCGATTGGCGCCGAAAGGAGCCGCCCGGCCTCCGGCCGGCGAACCAGCGTGCCGCCAGCCCGGGGAGCACCTCCCTAAGTGTCCCCACTACAGCGGTGCCACCGGGTCCCACACGGCCCCTCCGGACAGTACGTGGGCCCCACAGGCGCGAGTACGTGTGGGGCCGAAGCTACGCGAGAAGTCGCCCGTCAACCCGAATTCGGTCCTCCCGGACCCCATTGTGTAGCCCTTTACCTCCCTACGTGGAGTGGGCAGCGACGTGTATTGCTGTAATATTGTGTATTATTGTTCCGGGAGTACGAGTTTCGGTCGGGTCCGTCTTCCCCACGCCGAGCGCGTGGAGGTATCGCATTCGCTCCCTTACTTGGCATTTTGCTTACTTCATATATATTTGTTTATGCCGCTGCTAGAGAGCATGTGTAGGAACAATTAGCTCGCTTTATATTTATATCACCGTTGCTGCGAGAGAGAGCGTTACCGTCTCGTGATCCGATCCGGGCACAAGTGAGAGCCGACCACCCTAGCTCACTACCGGTTTCTCAACCGCGCACGTCCGACGCTTCCCTCGTTAAGGGGCAACCGTGAGCTTGTCGTGTCCGTGGTCTCGTCCCGCATCAAGGCCAGCCGGGGCCTTCAGGTGGGAGCCGAAGAGCATTTGAAGGGGTCTGAGGCTGCTAACGCCAAACTCCAAGGGCGGCTAGCTCAACTAGAGTTAGCCCTCACTGGCATGGAATGCGATCGGGACTCCTTTCGGGAGCGGGCCGATGCAGCCGGGGAGTGAGCAGCCAAGTCAGAGGCGGAGGTTCAAGCCATGGAGGCCCGTGCCCAGGAGGCCGAGGCAGAGCTCGCCAAGCTGCGTTCGTCTCTGTCCTCGGTTGGCGAGGAAGCTGTGGAGAACTTTTGCTCCTCTTCTACTTACCGGGACAAGCTGACGGAGGCGGCCTTGGAGTTCTACGGGCCGACCCGTGACCGTGACTTTCGGGAGGGCTGGAGTGCTGCTGTGAAGGCCACAGCGGAGAATCTTGGCCTTGTGGCCCCGGTCCTCCCCCCTTCTTCAACTCCTTACGGCTCGGATGCTGATGACGGAGAGGAGGAGCCCGACACCGTAGAGGCGGGCGCCGAGAGGTCGATGCCGAGCGCGGCTGAGCGAGCACCCTCCGACGTTACCGTGGTGGACTTGGTCGATGAGCCACCTTCTCCTGATGTTGCTGTTGCACGTGCGCCTGCGGAACCCAAGGCACGTGATGATGTAACTGGGGCAGGTCCTTGAGAGGATGTCCCTTGCTGTCTTTTCTTTTGTTACTTTTTATCTGCACTTTCCAAGGCGGTAGCCTTCTTTTGTAATTTCCTTACTTTAAAATGGAAGCCTTCCCTTTGTTTGCAAACCTCGAGATTTCTTCCGTGTACTTCCTTCTTTTCGAACTGCCGCGAGATCCTCTGGGGATACGAAGCGGCGTTCTTGATGGGGACTCTGAAAGGGCGCGACTTTCAGGATCTGTCGCGTCGATTTCTGTGGATTTGCTTGAGGCGACGGGAGTGCTTCATTCTTCTGGGAACTTCACTTCCTCTTATAAATAGTGACCCCCCCAATGTGTTCACGTCCATCTTGCGCTGGGTGAGTTGTAAGGAGAGAGCTCTTCCGCGGGATGTCGTCTGGTGAGTCTGGCACTTTGTCGGATGATGAATTTTCGCAAGCTCGCCGTCAACGTCTGGTCCTCCGGAGGGACCCTGCCCCGGCGCCATGGCGGCCATGGCCTGCGCCCGGAGAGGGTGGCTCTGCCTCTGAGCAGTACAAGCTTGGGTACCTGGATGGTTGGCACGAGGCCTTGGCTGAGGTAAATTGCCTGTATGCCGGCAGGGGGGTCCTACTCCTTGAACCGGCAAGGTTTCGTCCCTAGGGGGACGAGGGATCTCCATGTACTTGCCTTTCCTGCTAGATGGCCTTGACACCTTTATCGTTTATCTTGCCCTTGCGGTACATAACTGCTCCTCCTTTGCTCGCAGGTGCGCGGCGAGATGTTTCCTGTTGCTGGAGCATTTTCCTTCTGGCGGGACGGAGGGTGTAAAGGCGTGAAGCTGTTTTCCCTTCTTCCACTCAACGAGCCGGGGTGGAAGCACCTTCCCGAGCCGAGAGGAAGACTCTTCCGCTTGAAGATGGCTGCAGGCGGGGTAGCAAGGCTTGCTCGCCAGTTTGCAGGCATGGCCAGTGTATTGCATCGGCCTCCGTAATGTGGGAGCCTCATTGCTCCAGTGCCCACCGTTGGCGGGGTTGCGTAGGCCTGCTGGTTCCCTGTAATGGGTGGGCCTTGTTGCTCCACTGCCCCCGTTCAACTAGGGGTGGCCGGAGTAACCGACCTAGTTTTCCTGGTGCAGATTTTCTACCAGTGAAGCCCCTTGTCGGTCTAGGGGGTTTTGTCCCTCTTCTCTGGCATAGGTGGCTTCACTGTTGGCACCCTTCCACAAAACAAAAAAGGGTGCTAGGTGTCCGCCCAGGAGCTCATCATGGTTGTTGGCAGAGGACGGTGTCCGGGAAGTGAATTGCTGGAGTTGTACATCACCATGATCGAGCATGTTTTGTCTCTCCATGTACTTGTATATTGCCCGCGTGAGGGTTACTTGCCGATTTCTGGCAGCTTGTATCTTGACTAAAGAAATATAAATTCTTTATTTTGAGTCGATACTGTTGTGTACCTTTCAATGGGAGCCTTTCGCATGACGTATTTCTGGTCGCCCTTCTGTGCGCGTATCCTTGCCATGCTTGTGCCCTCCATTTGCTTGCTGTTGTCATTTTCAAGGGGAGCGATGCTCGCCTCTAGGAAAGTCATAGGCTACCTTCTTATTTTCGAGGGGAGCGGTGCTCGCCTCGAGGAAACCCTTAGGCTACCTTCTTATTTTCGAGGGGAGCAGTGCTCGCCTCAAGGAAACCCTTAGGCTACCTTCTCATTTTTTAGGGGAGCAGTGCTCGTCACTAGGAAACCCTTAGGCTATCTTTTCATTTTCGAGGGGAGCCATGCTTGCCTCTAGGAAACCCTTAGGGTACCTTTTCGAGTTATGTGGATAGCTTGCCTCAGTGGAGTAAGGTTGGTGACGGTTTTACTGAAAGAATTTCCTGAGGTTGACGGAGTTCCACGTCCGGGGTACCTCTCCCCCCCCAGCATCACTAGCCGATACACTCCTTTACCAAGTGTTTCCACTACTCTGTACGGGCCTTCCCAATTTGGTGCAAGTTATCTTGCGGCGCCCCTTGGGTCAGCCACGCTTGCTCGCCGTAAAACCAAATCTCCTGGGAAGAAGTGTCGTTCCTTGACCCGAGTGTTGTAGTATTGGGCAGCTTCTGTTGGTACGTCGCGAGCTTTACTTGAGCGCGCATTCTATCTTCTTCGAGCAGGTCCAAGTTCTCCCG
Source organism: Amorphophallus konjac (assembly GCA_022559845.1). Lineage (NCBI taxonomy): Eukaryota > Viridiplantae > Streptophyta > Magnoliopsida > Alismatales > Araceae > Amorphophallus > Amorphophallus konjac. Next base: position 10,010 of record JAHNEJ010002545.1, on the reverse strand, counting down.
CATCACTTGGTTGTTCCTGGCCTCATCAAAGTGCCCCACTCGTAACGAGGGGTTGGATATCTCTACCGGTACCACTGCCTCAGCTCCGTAGCCGAGATGAAAAGGTGTCTCTCCGGTGGCAGCTCTAGCGATGGCCCGGTGGGCCCATAGAATGCTAGGGATCGAGTCGATCCATGAGTCACCTGCTTGGTCCAAGCGGGTCTTGATGCCGTGGAGGAGGGTTTGGTTGGCATTTTCCACCAACCCATTGGCTTGGAGGTGTCCCACCGAAGTGTAGTGGGTCCAAATCCCCAACTCCGAGCACTTTTCCTGAAAGGCAGTGCTCGCGAACAGTCTGCCGTTGTCGGTTGTGAGAACCCTTGGGATCCCGAATCGGCAGATGATACTTCGCAGCATGAACTTACAAGCTGCTTCGCTTGTTATCTTCCTCAATGGTTCGGCCTCGACCCACTTGGTGAAGTAGTCGATGGCAACTATGAGGAACTTCTTTCTCCCTTGTGCTTCAGGGAAGGGTCCCAGTATGTCAATCCTCCACCGAGCAAATGGGCGAGGCTCCATCAAAGCGTGGAGCTGTGTAGCTGGCTGGTGGTGCAGGTGGGAATATTTCTGGCATTGGGGACACCTCTGAACATAGTTGATACAGTCTTGCAGCAGGGTGGGCCACCAATACTGACGCGGGATGACTACGAGACTTGGCTAGACAGACGACGCGACCAGCAACACACTAAGACGCGGCACCGAACGAGCTCCAGAAGAGGTGAACTAGTCCCAAATAAGAAGCGCTACTCACAGTCGGCCCCATCGAGGGAAACGTGACGATCGTGCACGGTTGAGAAACCGGCTTTGAGACTGGGGTAGTCAACTCACTCTCGTGCCCGGAATGAGTCACGGGACGGGTTCTCGTTCTCACACTCACAGCGGTGACAAAAATATATCTAGCTAGGAAAGTAAATACACACATGCAGAGGCAGTAGATTGCATACTAAATAAGCAAACTAAACTACTGGGCGGCGGGTGTACCTCCACGCTCACGGCGTGGCGAAGACGTCCCGGCCGTGGACCGTCACTCCCGGTACAAACTAACTTAATTACAGCAATAAAGAACTAAGGCCCACTCCACGCAGGGAGGTAAAAGGCCACAACAGCGATCCGGGAGCGCCGTTCCAGGGGTTGGCGGGCTGCAATTGGTGGTTCCGGACAGTGCGGCGGTGGCACTCAATGTGGGGCCCACAAGGCTCCAAGTGGGCCCGGCTACTGGGGCAGCGGCTTCTTGGCGTCTTCTGGCGGTGGCGACCAGAGGGGGTCGCTGCTGGGGTGTCCCGGGTCGGTCCCCGGGAGCGGCAGTCGCCGACGGTGGCCCGGGGAATTTATTGGGAATTAACCCCCCAAGGCTGTCTCGCAGCCCTTTTCTGGCCAGATCGGTGCGCCTCCACGAAAACGGACGCCACGAGCAGATCCGGGATTGGATCGAAGCGTGGTTAGCGCCGTTGGAGAGAGGACTCAGAGATCTTCAACATACATGAAAATCAGACCCATCCAACGGTCGGATTGAAAATGAAAATGACTGTTCCACCGCTCTTTTTCTGGTTCGGACAGACCGATCTCAGTGACAGAAGCAAAGCCTCCTGTTCTTGAGCTTTGACCGGGGATCAAATGGCGGATCTAGGACCTGGGATTTTTATGGTGGGTAGAGGGGACGGTTAGGAAAACGCACATAGGTCTTTTGCTTGATTTGGACTCCATTTGATGGGTGGGAAAAATCAAATGCCAGCACCTATCCCGCGGACTGAACCTAGGGCAGACAGACAGGGGTCTGAACAGCAAGCTTGGAAGTGGGGCAAACGGGCTCTGATCTTCATGAAATTTTAACTGGAACTAGGGCAGACATGGGGAGACCTACCCTCCAAAACTCAGCTCGATCCAACGGTTGGATCAAGAGATCTCACGTCGTCTTCAAGCTTCTGGTTTGCAGGTCGCACCCCAGGGCAGCAGCTCGGAGGAGGGGCTGTGGCGGCCTGCTGGTAGCTCTGGCGGCGGCGGCGGCGGCGGCAGCGGCGATGGACGATCCCAGCAGGTATTGGAGGAGAAAAAGAAGGGATTTGGGGGGGAGATATCAGATCTAAGACTCAGATCTAGAGGGATTGGAGGTGGGAGAGGGAAGAACTTCAAGAACACAAGAGGGAGAGGGGGTGCCAAAATGCATTTCACTTCAATTTCTTCATTAGTTCCACCCAAAATACAACAAGAGACTATAAATATGAAAACCCTAGATCTAGACCAAAAGACAACAACTAACCTTGGTCAAGGGTAGGTGGGAGGGTATAATAGGGAAATGTGACTTATGGGGGACAAGCATGGGGGACAAGGGGGACAAGCATGGGAGACAAGGAGGGGAATCTTGAATTTCCTTTTCCTTTGTCTCCTTGGTCCAATGGTCCAAGTCCAAGGTGGACTATGGGCCAACCCTCATGGTCCCTAGCAGCCACGTGGCCCAATGGGAGAGAGGGTGGGGTCCCTCCGGGCCCAAGTGGTTATTTTACAAACAAACCCACTAACTTAGCCTAATTAAACACACCAAATGTAAAAGTACAAATACAATACTCTCAAAATAAATACAAAAATGTCAAGACTCTAATGGAAGCTTCACGTCGTCGCCCAACCATAACGATGTCGACGTCGACCGAGTCGTGCTGCGGGTCCGGTACCGACGGCTCACTGAGTCGGGCCGTACTCGTGCTCTGGTGTCCTCACCACTTCACCCCGGGTGGGAGAAGCTCGACCCCGTCGAGTAAGGGTCCAGGTCGCTCTGGTACCGATCCAGCAGATCTGGATCTATCCACTGTAGCTCTGCCCGGGTGATCTAGGTGTCATCGGACGCGGGCCGTCCCTTCCAACGCACCAAGTAGCGCTGGTACATTCCGCCTCGAGTAGTCGTCACCTGCTCATCTAGTATACGTTCTATCTGCTCTCGCTGCTGAGGTAACAAGGCTGGAGGTGGACACTCTAGGGTGGTGTCACTCGCAATGGGTGGAGACGGCTCAAAGGGCTCACTGGGTATCACCGATGGGTCCCTATAAGCGACGAGATCCGAGACGTTGAAAGTCGAGCTGATCCCGTAATCCTCTGGCAAGTCCACAACATATGCATTCAATCCGACTCGCCTCACTACCCGAAAGGGACCGGCACCGCGAGCATGCAACTTCTTCACGGCTCCTGAGGGAAACCATTCAGGTCTGACCCTGATCATGACAGAATCGCCCTCCTGAAACTCACGGTGGTGCCTATGGGCGTCAGCCAATTCTTTGTATCGTGCGTTGCTGGACTCAATGTGACGACGAATATGCTCATGCAAGTGTCTAATATGGCTAGCAAAAGACTCGGCTGACTCAGACACACGGGACTGGATGGGAGATGGGACTAGGTCTATGGGTCTCCTAGGTCTACGGCCAGTGACAATCTCGAAGGGGCTCATACCTGTAGACCTATTGACCGAATCATTATAGGCGAACTCGGCCAAGGGTAAGACCAAATCCCAATCCCCGACTCGATCTCGGACAAGACACCTAAGAAGATCCCCCAAACTTCTATTGACAGCCTCAGTCTGACCATCGGTCTGGGGGTGATATGCAGTGGAGAATTTCAATTGGGTGCCCATCATGTGCCATAAGGTCTTCCAGAAATAGCTAGTGAAGCGCACATCCCTATCGGACACTATAGTGCGTGGGAGTCCGAACCTGGAGACACAATGTGAAAAGAATAGACGGGCAACTCCAGAGGCATCCGAGGTTTTGGAGCATGGGATGAATAATGCCATCTTAGAAAACCGGTCGACAACCACAAAGATCGAGTCATGCTTTCGGAGGGTGCGGGGCAATCGTAACACAAAGTCCATGCTAATGTCCTGCCATGGACTATCCGGGACGGGAAGGGGGGTATAGAGGCCGGTACTTTGCTTCCTTTGTTTGGCCATAGCACAAGTGCGGCATTGGGCCACAATACGAGCAACATCCCTCTTTAGGCTAGGCCAATAGAATCGATGCTCAACCGCCTCTATGGTCTTGTTCCGACCAAAGTGGCCAGCAAGACCTCCTGCATGCATCTCCCACGTAAGAAAGTCACGAACAGAAGTCCGTGGGATGCACAACTTGTCACCCCGGAATAGGTGACCCTCCTGTAGCACAAACTCGCTATAATCGCGTGAGGGACCAGCCTGAAGGACGGCATAGATCGGACCAAAGTCCGGACAGTCAACATAAGCGTCCTTCAGCCTCTCTAGCCCCGCCACCTCCACACTCATGGTGGTCAACATCATCACCCGACGACTCAGTGCGTCGGCCACCTTGTTCTCTGCCCCTGCCTTGTGCTTAAGCACAAAGGTGTACTCCTGGAGATATTCCACCCAACGACTGTGACGAGCGTTCAGCTTTTTATGGGTATGGAGGAACCGTAAGGCCTCATGATCAGAAAAGAGGACAAACTCCTGGTGCAACAGATAATGCCTCCAATACCTCAATGCCTGGACAACTGCGTAAAATTCTTTATCATAAGTGGAATAGCGCAGTTTGGCATCGTTAAGCTTCTCGCTAAAGAATGCAATGGGGTGGGACTCCTGACTCAACACCCCACCAATGCCTACCCCAGACGCGTCACATGTGACCTCAAACACCTTAGAAAAATCAGGAAGTGCAAGGACAGGTGCCTGGGTCATACGCTCCTTGATGTCCTGGAATGCTGTGACTGCGGCTTTGGTCCATACAAATGCCCCCTTCTTTATGCAATCAGTGATTGGGGCAGTGATAGAACTAAAGCCACGAATGAAGCGACGGTAGAACGTTGCTAGGCCATGGAAACTCCGAACATCGTGGAGTGTGCGGGGCTCGGGCCACTCTTGGATGGCCCTAATCTTCTCCGGATCAGCGGAGACTCCATCTCTCGACACAATAAACCCGAGGAAAGTGATATGATCAGACATGAAAGCACATTTCTTCGGGTTGGCGTATAAAGTCTCACGCCTCAAGACAATGCAGACCTGCCTAAGATGGTCTAAGTGATCCTCCCTAGTGCGGCTGTAGATAAGAATGTCATCAAAGTAGACGACCAAGAAGACCCCAATCATAGGGCGTAAGACTTGGGTCATCAACCGCATGAAGGTGCTAGGGGTGTTGGAAAGCCCAAAGGGCATAACCAACCACTCATAAAGACCATCCTTGGTCTTGAATGCGGTCTTCCATTCATCCCCAGGCCTGATCCGCACCTGGTGATAGCCACTACGAAGGTCTATCTTTGAGAAGATAGTGGCTCCCGACATCATATCAAGCAAATCATCCAGTCGGGGAATGGGAAAACGATACTTCACCGTGATCTTGTTGATTGCACGGCTATCAATGCACATCCTCCATGTGCCATCTTTCTTCGGGGCCAATAATGCGGGAACAGCGCAAGGGCTCTTGCTGTCCCGAAGAGATCCCCGACTCATCAACTCCTCGACCTGCCGCTGTAGCTCGGCATGGTCCGTGGGACTCATCCTATAATGGGGAAGGTTCGGTAAAGATGAGCCCGGGACCAGGTCGATCTCATGCTGGATATCCCTCATAGGTGGAAGGCCTCCAGGGAGGTCTTCGGGGAAGACATCAGAAAATTCCCGCAATATTGCGGCTATCTCTAGGGGATGCTCATCCTCAGACCTAGGGGCGACATCCTCTATGCCCCTGACAACGACAACTAGAATGGGGTTACCCCCGGTCACCTCCTGCTCCATCTCTCTCGGACTAATCATCATCAACCTCCTGGGTGGAGGGTCCACTCTGCTAGGAGCAGTCGAAGAGGTGGATGCCTGTGCCGAGGATAAAGTGGGGGGACCGGCCTTCCCCTGACCAGAAGTGGTCGTAGTGCTGGGGCCTGCTGGTCCGCGGATAGATGGGTCCTTCGGCTGGACTGGGTGGAGGGTAATCCTATGGCCATCATGGTCGAAGGTGCAAGTGTTAGACCTGCCATGAAGGGTGGCATCTCGGTCAAAGAGCCAAGGCCTACCAAGGATGATACTACCCACCTCCATAGGTAGTACGTCACACCAGATCGCATCATGGTACGCCTGGAACTGCAGCGGCACCAGACACCGCAGTCTGACCGGGATGGAAGTGGAATCCACCCAAGAAACTCTGTAAGGTGCAGGGTGATCCACGGGTGTCAAACCAAGGCGCTTGACGGTGCCTGTGGAGATAGCGTTGATGCAACTCCCGCTATCTATAATCACCTTGCAGGCTTTCCCTTCCAGCCTACAAAATGTGTGGAATATGGTGGTGCGACGCCAGTCATCGCTCACCTGAGGCTGGGTAAGGATGCACCTTACTACACCCAAATGTACGTCATCCTGATACGAGGTACCAGGGATGTCAACCTGCTCGCCCTCCAATAACTCGTCAAAGAATTCCTCGACCAATTCTTGGTCCGGCTCGTAGCTAACTGGCACCAACTCAGGCGTGGGGTCACGGGCTGGTGTGTCGGCAATAACAAGTGCTCCTCGGGTGGGACACTTGCTGGCAAAGTGGCCAACTCCACCACAAGTGTAGCAACGGTCTCGTGTCCCATTTCCCTGAGATGTTCCACCCATCATGGGCCCCTTACCCTTGTCCTCTCGATGGACTGGGGGTGTAGGAAGAAGAGGCCGAGCTGGTACAGCGAGCTGATAAGGCCGAGGGGCGGGGATGGGTGCCTGCGGGTGAGGGGGAGGGTCCCTTGGTGGGAACGTGCGGAGCCTAGGAACAGTGGGGTCCTGTCGAGGGGGTTCCGGGGGACGGGCCATCGGAAACCGGCTATAGGAGGTAGGCGTGGTACGAGGGTCGGTCCCACGCTGATAAGTGAACCCCGGGCGCTGGACGGGAGCGAACTCCGCCTCAAACTGCTCCAACTCTAGAGCAACCTGGTATGCGTCTTCCAAGGTGGTAACATTGCGGCGAAATAATTCATATTGGTAGTGGGGCCGCAAACCACGACGGAAGCGCGATACAGGCATGGTGCTCTCCTCCGTAACGCCACATCGCAAAAAGTACTCGTCAAACTCCGCGATGTAGTCTGACACGGATCGGTCCCCTTGGGTGAGACTCTGCCACCTATCAATAAGTCGCTGACGGTACGTGGCAGGAAGGTACTTACGCCTAATCTTATCCTTCATCTCATCCCAAGAACCTATCTGAGGCTCATGACGCTGAAAGAGCAAGCTCTCTACATTGCTCCAGTAAGTCTGTGCTTGCCCCAATAGTTTCATCTTGGCATACCTAACCCTCCGGTGGTCCATCATCTCGAACCACTCAAAGTACCGGTCCATGCTAGCCTCCCAATCAAGGTAGATCTTGGGTTCTAAAGGCTTGGACCCATCAAACGTGGGAGGGTCCACACGGATGGTCTTGAGGATCCGTTCGTCCTCATCATCCCTATGTGGTCGGTGACCATGCTGTAGACACGCCATTCTTGACGTCTCATAAGAAAGTCTCATATTACTATACGACGCCCCGCGATGGCCTACGCATTTCGAATCGCTCGAGTGCTTCCTTTTCCTGAGTCTTCTTCCGCCCTTTTCGGCATCCGGAATCGTCCCGTCACGGCATTCGAACGGCATCAACACCAGTCGAACGCATCAAGAGGTTCCGGAATCAAGAAGGGGGTCTGCCAGGCGGCCACCGACGCCTGATCCAAGGACCCGGGTGGGTCTTAATGGGGGCGTCCAGGCCCCTGGACGCCCCCATGATTTTGATTTATTTTATTTTTTCTTCAGGGCCCAAAATTAAATAAATAATAAAAAAAAAATAATAAATTAATGGAGGCGTCCAGGCATTTGGACGCCTCCATAAAGAGAAAATATAAAAAAATATATATATTGCCAGTTGGCATATAAAAATAAAAAAATTAAAAAAAAAATGTTATATATTAATGGAGGCGTCCAGGCCCCTGGACGCCTCCATAAAAACATGTAAAAAAAAAAAAAAAAAAATAAATATAAAATGCCAGCCTTGGCATAAAAGACAAAAATAATAAAAAATAATAAACTTTTGGAGGCGTCCAAGCCCCTGGACGCCTCCATTAACTCACTCACGGGCGCCGGCCACCGAACGACGGTTTGTCGTGTGTGAAAAAAGCCAAATTTAGAGACGTCCAGCTGACTGGACGCGCCCATTTCTGAATCACGAGGCGCCGCTCACAAAACCACGCGTTGTGCCAAACCGCGTGCGGCCGTCGTTGGTTTTCGGTGGACCTGTTAGAGGCGTCCGGGACCCTGGACGCCCCCATAAAATTATTCTAAAAAAATCAATAAAAATAGAATAAAATATTATTTCGGCCCTGATGGAGGTGTCCAGGGTCCTGGACGCCTCCACCTTCCGGAGCTCTATAAATAGAGGCCCACCCCCTCAGTTCTAGGGGAGCGAAGCAGTGATCCGATAGGCTGCCGCAGCCCAGAGGCTACGGAGTCATTTTTCTAACCCGTGGGTTCTTTTGTAGGTGGAGGTTCTGCCGGCTTCTCGGGTGCTCACGCTCGCGAGAGGAAGGTCGTCTTCATCCACCGCGCTTCCACGTCGTCCCCACGCTGCCGGAGCTCCGCCGGATTTCACCCTCGGCTCATCCAATAAGCCTTTTCTTCCCCTTTTTCTCCATAGTCCTTTACATTCATCATATTGCATCATCTATCCCCCTTCACAAGGGGGCCTCTTCTCTTACACTTCTTACATCCATCATCTCATTTTCCTCCTACTCGAGTCCGAGAGGGGTTTAAAAGATAACACCAACCAGGTGTGTGTCTTGCCATCATTTCGTTATTTTTATCGCAAGGATTCGAATACTACACCTCCATCTTTCTAATCCACTTGTCATTTATTTGTCGTTGTCTTGCAAGGGTACCCGAGGAAAGCCCTCTCCGTCGGCCGGCCGGAAGGAGAGGAAGAAGCAACCCGCCATCTCCCGCTCTTGAGGTAGGCGCGATCACCTTCTTATTTTGGGGTCTTTTGGCCCCTGGCGATCACATCTTATCATCGAGGCCGCGGCGAGTCACTTCCCCAATGGCCGTTTAAATTTCTGTTTCCTATATTCTCTTTATATTTTGTTATATATTCTGCTTATATCATCGAGGCCGCGGCGAGTCACTTCCCCAATGGCCGTTTAATTTTCTATTCCTATAAATCTCTTTATGCTTTGTTATATTCTGCTTATATCATCGAGGCCGCGGCGAGTCACATCCCCAATGGCCGTTTAAATTTCCGTTCTTATATTCTCTTTATATTCTGTTATATTCTGCTCATATCATCGAGGCCGCGGCGAGTCACTTCCCCAATGGCCGTTTAAATTTCTGTTCTCATATTTTCTCTATATCCTGTTATATTCTGTTCATATTCTCGAGGCCGCGGCGAGTAACTTCCCCAATGGCCGTTTCAATTCTTGTTATTTAATTTTTGCATCATTCCCGTCCCCCCGAGGTCGCGGCGAGTCACTTCCCGCTATGGCCGTTTAATCCCCATATTTTGCTATATCATACTTGTCCCGCTCGCCCCGCCGGAGCAATCTCCCGTGGTGGCCCCTTCTCTCTTTCCTCTCATTTCTGTGTTGCAGCAAACAAAACAAACAAAAAAGAAGGAGCCCGCGCGCTCTCCGCCTCTTCCTCTTCCCCGCATCCAGCTCTTCTCCGAACCGCGTGACGTCGCTCACAGATTGGCGATCACGGTGGGACGTCTACTGCTTCCTCTCGGCTACCCTTGCAAGTTCGGCACCCTCCGTGCCCCTCCATCTTGGCGCCCGCGCGCGCCCCCGTTGTGCTCACGGCAGCACTGTCAGTTGTTTGGTTGTTTGTTATTATACGTCTGTTATTTTTGTTGTTTTCCCACTCCATATATCTGTCAGCATTCCATTGCATACATCTATTCCTCCTTTCTATCTTTTTTTCATTTTTTGAGGATCACCCTTTCCCGGTGAAGGAAGGACTCTCCGTTTGGGAATTCCTCTCAACGGACTAGAATCTCCTACACTGG
>JAHNEJ010002441.1:0-166283 GCA_022559845.1 Amorphophallus konjac | reverse complement strand
CCTTTATTAGTTTATTAGTGCGTAGACATGTCAGTTACAAAGTGACGATTTATTCAGACTCCAAAGACCAGAGTGGCCCGGAGCCACTAATGCGCGCTCTGTCTGACTAATCAGACAATGGTGGATATCGTGTCGGGACTGAGACCTACCATGCAATAAAGGCCACGGCGTTAATTACATATCCTCGGAGAGGAGAAAATCTTTGATTAATCGTCAGGAAGAGGGGCCATATGGCCTAAAATCAACATTAATGAAATAAATAAAATACAACTTGAATTGGAACGAAAAGGCCCCCCACTGGGGAGGGGGGGTAAGTATTCAAATCATATCGGTCATTTATTGACCATTTCATGTTCAGACAGGAATTTGGGTTAAGAGCATAACAAAGATGTAAATAATCCTTGAGCAAATGTCTGCCGAGAATGCGGCAAGTTTGATATTGGGGAATGACAAAAATGGGATTAGATCCCAGCAAAAATGAGTCAGACTTAGTGGGCTATTGGCCCGAGACAATGTCAGGCCATGGCCACATTGGGGTGGTCCCCGAGGTCCAAGCACGACTTGTAGGGGCATCATTTATATTCCCTTGTCCAGGGTCTAGAGGAGGTGAGGTCTCCGGAACGAGCACCATTGGCCTCTCTTTGAAAGTTATTATCCTGTTGTTACTATTATTCTATTATTATTATTATTATTATTGTATATTATATATTTATTATTTATTGTTATTTGTTATTATTGTTATTATTTTATTATTATTATTATTTAGTGATGGGTCAAGACCCAAAGGTCAACCAAGCGCACCGACTCGGTAGAGAGGGGTCAACTGACTTTTGAAAAGTCAATCGACCCGCTGCAAACAAGGTTGACTGAATTTTCAAAATTCAGTCGACCCACTCCAAGGGGGTCGACTGATTTTTTTTGTTTATTTTTTTTGTTTGTTTGTTTTAGCTTTGTCTTATTATTTCATTTCATTCATTTCCTTCATCATTCATTTCTTTTTATTAATGCACAAGATCCAGAAGGGGGTTGGCATGAGCCATGCATACCCAAGTCAGCTGAATGAGCAAGAGTGAGTCGACAAAGGACTTGGGTGAGTCGACCCACTGCACTGGGTGTGCCGACCCAGAGCTACGTTGCGTCGACCCAGGGTGATGGCTGGGTCGACTCACTCTCCAGCGGGTGAGCAGAACTCCCTTCCTTTCTTCTTCTTTCATTCATTTATTTTTCGTTCATGTTATGGACTTAACATAGCAAATCAAGGGGTGTTAAACTGCCATCTTTTATTTCAAATTTCATTTTTTTGTATACGGGTAAAACATGCATATCCATATATATATATGTACATATATATAGGGGAAAGGGGCAGAGAGAGTCCGCGGGCTGCAAGATGTTAGCAGACCATAATGTCTATATCGACAGATTTTCTGTCTTTCAGCATGCTTTCTCCCTCTTTTTATTACCTTTTCTTTGATTTGGTTTGCTTGCCTTATTCTATTTATCTGTTTTCTGAATCTTGCTTCCATGATTATATTCTTTAAGGCACGAGACACCCATGGAACAAAGCAAACTATTTGGAATCAAACCAATTATCCTGGCCAGGGTGGGTCGACCGAGCCTTCAGAGTGCGTCGACCCACTCATAGGTCGGTCGACCGATAGATCGGTAGATCGAACTCATAAGTAAGTCGACTTGAAGCTTGGGCAGGTCTACTCACCCCATGCCTACTATCAAGCTTTTGTTGCTTCCCCCTTGAAGATGGCTTGGGACAACATGGAGTGGATCAATAAGCCATTTGCTTATCAAGGAACTTGTGACCTTGAAAAATTCGAGCAATAGCTTTAGAAAAAATCTACACGGTAGTGTGCAGGGATTTGGTGATACATTCGTGCAAGGTGATTTATGGTACGAAGCGGAGTATTAACTCACGTATAATTAGAGTTTCTAGTCGGACATAATCTAACTCTCCACACCTCACTATTCGATATACCAACAAATCGTGACATGCAATCATTCACAGGTCAAAACATATATGGGGTTTCACTTGCATTCACAATGCGTGCATGACCCGATATATGTAAGTAGGATATATATGAATGGATAATATGCTCAAATTTTTTTTTTAAAAAGAGAGGTAGAGCAGGCTTGATTATGTTCATAAAAGTTCAGCAGAAACTTAACCCTGTGCAATTTTACCATGCACACGAGGTGTTTGATCTTATTCACAGAAGAAGCTGTCGCTGGACATCGGTCTAGACCTAGGGAAGTCAACTCTTGGGGTCGACCCCTGTGCAGCTCCTCTACACAGAAATATTAAACAGAACCCAGGCAAAAGGGGGTCGGCCCCTACCACAACAGACTCGATCCAATTCGGCCTGAGCCTAGAAATCATGTATATACATACACACGCACATATATATATATATAAGTATGCATTTCGGATGATTGTTGATTTTCTCATCTTGTCATTTAATGTGTGGAGTTCTCCTTTTCTTCTTCTTCTTTCATTCTTTTTTTTATTTCTTCTTTAACAGTCCTATGATTGTTACCATAATATTACTTGCTTTGTGCTGCCATTCTCATTATTTTGTCACACATTTTTCAGCATCTTTTCGATTTTGTTCATTTCTTTTTATTATTGATTTTACAGTCAGTCCAATTGTCTGATGAAAATTTGACAGCACCTCCCCTAGACCCAGAGTGTTTTGGAGGTTGAAAGCAGGAGCTCGTCCACGGATAGTCCGAGACGGTCCCTTAACTGTCGGGTAAGCCGAAAGCGGCAACCCTGTGACCCGCATTGTCGGGTGCGAATGTCTCGAGGACTAGCCTACGAGGGGCTCTGATGGCCCACGGGATACCACAGCCTCGATTCCAAGACGTGGACTTAAGATGTTGCCAATCATGTGGCCGTTGATATTCACCCCTTCAAAGGGGGGGGGGTCCTCCAGGGATCATGCTATAAGGAAGCAAGCCCCCGAGGACCCGAGAGTGATAAAAAAAATCTGAACAGCAAGAAATTGGCACAGAATTAAATCAAAGCATTATGAAATTACTTAAGCGGAGAGATATACCCCTCTGTTGGCACTCAAAAAAAAAGAGAAGAAGAAAAAAAAGAAGAAAGGTGGATGGGCCGATTCCAAATGGGCTAAGCCCAATACAAAAAAGAAGAAGAGGAAAGGGGCGCAAAGGGGCATATGCGTAAATAGAAGGAAGATGAGGGGCAAAAGAAAAAGGAAGGGATTTTTTAAAAAAATAAAAATAGGAGGAAAATCCCCCACGTTCGTGTCTCTCCTCGCGTGTTCCCCCTCTCACATTTTTTTTTTCTTCTTCCTTCTTCCCCCATCCGAGCCCCTGCATGCATGTATCCGGCGGGCCAACCAAAGACTTGTCCGAATGGCAAAGATAGCAAGATGCACCCCTCCGCCGGGTGGGTGCGATGGCAAGGAACGCCAGCTTCTCCAGGGTAAAGGAAAGTCCATCCGGTGGACTACGGACGTCTCCCTCCGTCACCGCGCATGGCTCCTACTCCGTCGCGATCCTACGAGCAGCAGCAGTAGCGACAGCCAGGATAGCTGCAACACCAGCAATAGCAGTAGCCGTAGCAGGGGCAGCAGTAGCAAAAAGAAAGAAAAAAAATGTGAGGAGGCTCCCCTCCGAACAGGGGTTGGAGCCCCCTATAAGAAGCCCATCGCGGTGAAGTAAAGTTTCTTCGGCTAGCTGAGATTCCTTAGGTTGAATGTAGAGAGAGTGAGGAGAGGTGAGGGACAAGAGTAGGGAGCTCCGCCCCTGCTCCCTCCTTGTAATTTTCTTTTCTTTTCTTCTCTCTGGTGTAATCCATCGATCTTTTCTGATATGAAGTAATGGAAATGCTCCCCTTGGGGAGATATTGTTTGATGCTCCAGCCCCTCTTTGATGTCTGCGGTCTTCCTCCTCCATCTTCTATTCCTTTTTTGGCGATATTTTCTTATCATGAGTTGCTACCGATTATCACATTATTAGAATAGTTTCTCTCCTCTGCAAACCTCATTGTGGGAAGAAGGAATGAACGAAATGAAAATAAATAATGATGAATGAATTGAGGCAAAGGCCCTCCACGGGCTGATGACACAAAGAACTGATGCGGGAATGCATGTAATATCAGAAGACTGCTCCAATTGAGTTGAACAGAAACGATCCTCTCAAGACCATGATTAAGAATCATCGCAGAAGGGATAACTAAAAAAATAATAATAAGCATGTGTAGGGCTAACACTCAGATAAAATTCAGAAATCTGAACCCCTATGAATGTGTAATTGCATTTGCATTCCATTCAGTATTTGTGCATCTTCTATCTGGGAGTGTGCAAGGGTCGACCCCTGCACACAAGGGGGGGGGGGGGTCGACCCCTACACAGGGACATCTCTATATGCCATAAAAAAAAGAAGGAAATAAAAATGTGTGTATGTGAAGTTTGCATCTCGTAATGGTCATTATAAAAGAGGCTCTTGCAAGCATGACAAAGAACCCCCCCATTGAACCCCTCATCAAAACAACCACGCGCTTTGCATAATCAATGAGCTCCCATAAGCCTTGAGCATGCTCACATTGTTATATGGATCATACATGCATTTCGTGAATAAAGAAGTCATGGATCAATCCAAATCCCAAACATGCATTGCATATGTGTATTGAAACCTCATGCATTTCATCACAAAAAAAACTCAAACACCATACTTGCATTTGAAGAGATTGCATAAAATGGGGCCACCCTGTGGAGGTGGGGGTCGAGCCCGATGCATGAGGGGGTCGACCCCTGCACATGGTCGATTCTGTCTGCCATGAAAAAGTGTGTGTGTGTGTGTGTAGACACGTTAATTTTGACATTGTGACGAGTAGATCTCGTATTATATTATGATGTCCCAAAGCGGCCCTCCCGGTCAAATTTGTTTAAATGGTTTTCAATTTTCTGACGAGTTTGAATAACGGTGAAATATGCATTCATGGTCCGAGCACATTGTTGGTCTGAGCATATGTATATAACAAAGTCCGTGCATCTTTCACCGTGAATTTAATCTTACTTATCTTTACACCGTGAAAGATAAGATAATGACATGGATTTGAATTTAATAAATGACATGGATTATATATATATATGTACATATATTTAATGATAAGATAATATCACCGTTAACTATATATACATATATTTAATAAATGACATGGATAACAAAGTCTGAGCATATAATGATAAGATAATATATGTATATATATAATCTATAATAATATATATATTAATCTTACTTATCTTTAATTTAATCTTTCCTTATCACTAATCCATGTCATTATCTTATCTTTCTTTTCTCACCGTCCGGCAGAGATCATATTCCTATCTCACGTCTTTTTCTTTCATTTCCTTCTTGTCTCCTTATCTCTTCCTCCTCCTATCACATACACACACCCACACCCCTCCACTGCACACACTCCTCACCCTCACGGCACACACATACAGACACTCCTCACACTGCACACATCCCTCTCCACCAAGGCACACACAGGCATGCACACTGTTCTCACCCCGCTCTCACGGCAACTTCTCCTAACCCATCTCACTCCCCAGTCACGACGGATCCGCTGGCCCCTCTCTTCCTTGCATGTTAGCCTCCCTGCACAACCCGATACTTCCTCTTCTAGTGGCCACGGTCTCTCACCGTTGATCTCTACACCCCCACTCCCCCTTTCCATTTCCCACTGCTCCTTCCTCCGGTCACCGCCGCACCGAGCCTTCGCGGAAGCCTCCACCGAACCACCACCCCACGCTAGCTCCCTCCCTCTCTTTCTCTCTTAGCCGCGGACATCGCCAACGCCACCGTTGCTGCCATCCCATCCGGCCACCGTCGCCTTCGCGAGCTCCGTCACTCTGCCCTGCCGACGTCGCCGTCGACGACCTACGCGAGCCACCAGACGCGGCCACCTCCCTGGCGCATGCAAGCATCCACGTTGCCACCGCCTCTACGCCGGTGCTCCTCCGGGTAACTCTCGCCGCTGCCATCTCACCCTCGGCCACTTCATCACCGCCGTCGCCGTCGAGTCTCACGTCGCCGTTGCCGCCGTCATCGTCGTTACTGGCCAACCGCAGCCACCCTCCTCGTCATCCACATCCATATCACCGCCACACACCACTGGCCACAGGCTGCCACCGGAGCACACCCACGCCTATTCGAGGATCCCGACGCGCACGTAACCACCGCTCCAGCCACCGACGTCGCCTCCGGTCGCCCACGACCACGCCATCTCGCCACCGGACGCCACCACCGGAGCCGCCGTTGTTCATCTCCCCCTGCATCACAACCAGAAAAAGCGGGATTTCAGACGGACGTTATCCGTCTCAAATCCGTCTGAAAATCCGTCGCAACACATATTTGTAACGGATTTCCGACGGATTTAAGACCGAACTCGACCGTCTGAAATTCTTAGTCACAAATTTGTGACAGTTAACTTTTCGGTCTGAAATTCCGTCTGAAATTAAGACACAAATAATTTCGGTCATAAATTCCGTCTAAATCTCACACGATAAAATTTCCGTATGTAATTATCAGTCTGAAATTTCCGTCTGTATTTCATACGGTTTTTAAGACGGATTTATTATCCGTTGTAAATACCGTCCGTAATCCGTCTGAAATATTGTCTGAAATTCGTCTCTATTTCTGCCGGATATTACGACGGATTACTTTGTCGTCGTAACTTCCAACGACGGTTCCATATGTTGTTCGTCCTAAATCCGTCGGTGTTTAAAACGTAATTCACGACGGATATAAATTCCGTCTGAAATTACCGTCTCTATTACAAACGTCATTTCAGACGGATTATAAATCCGTCTGAAAAAAAATATATTTTTTTAAAAATTTAAGTTTATTTATCTAATAAACCTGTTAAAAAAAATTATTGGAACTAACCACAAAAAAAAACTCAACATCAACATACCCAAATAAATAAACACCACCGAAAAAATCTCAACATAACATAGATGTTCAAATAAATAAACACCACCAATAAAAAAATTCAACACCATGCTGACAAAATAAATACAAAGAAAAACACATTAACCCTGCTGATCCGTCTGAATAACATAAAACAAATATCATTAAACATCAAGAAATATCTGGTACATCGTCAATATCCTCATCATCCATATCGTCACTGCCCTGCTCATCTCCTCTGTCGCTGCCCGCAGAAGGATCCCCCTACATTAAAAAAATAATAACATTCATTCATAGATAAAAAAATTAGTGCGAAGAAATGAGCATAAATATAAATCAAACATATCAAATTGATAACTGCAGATTTTATAGATCAACTACTAGCTTGAAACAATATTTAGACCCCCGGACCTGACCTGGGAGTTCATTTAAGCTAAGTTTATTTTAAAACTGAACTTTGAGTGCCGAGCTCAAACCGGACATCCGATTTGGATTCCGTCAGTTCTGACAAGTCACTTTCATCTCTCCGGTCGCGTTGGAATGATCGGCACGGCCGTCCGACCGGTATTTCCAATTTTAGACCCCCGGACCCGACCTGGTAGTTCATTTAAACTAAGTGTATTTTAAAACTGAGCTTTGAGCGCCGAGCTCAAACCGGACATCCGATTTGGATTCCGTCAGTTCTGACAAGTCACTTTCATCTCCCCGGTCGCGTTGGAATGATCGACACGGCCGTCCGACTTGTATTTCCAATTTTAGACCCCCGGACCCGACCTGATAGTTCATTTAAACTAAGTGTATTTTAAAACTGAACTTTGAGCGCCGAGCTCAAACCGGACATCCGATTTAGATTCCGTCAGTTCTGACAAGTCACTTTCATCTCCCCGGTCGCGTTGGAATGATCGGCACGGCCGTCCGACCGGTATTTCCAATTTTAGACCCCCGGACCCGACCTGGTAGTTCATTTAAACTAAGTGTATTTTAAAACTGAACTTTTAGCGCCGAGCTCAAACCGGGCATCCGATTTGGATTCCGTCAGTTCTGACAAGTCACTTTCATCTCCCCGGTTGTGTTGGAATGATCGGCACGGCCGTCCGACTTGTATTTCAAGTTTTTGACCCCCGGACCTGACTTGGGAGTTCATTTAAGCTAAGTTTATTTTAAAACTGAACTTTGAGTGCCGAGCTCAAACCGGACATCCGATTTAGATTCCGTCAGTTCTGACAAGTCACTTTCATCTCCCCGGTCGCGTTGGAATGATCGGCACGGCCGTCCGACCGATATTTCCAATTTTAGACCCCCGGACCCGACCAGGTAGTTCATTTAAACTAAGTATATTTTAAAACTGAACTTTGAGCGCCGAGCTCAAACCGGGCATCCGATTTGGATTCCGTCAGTTCTGACAAGTCACTTTCATCTCCCCGGTCGCGTTGGAATGATCGGCACGGCCGTCCGACCGGTATTTCCAATTTTAGACCCCCGGACCCGACCTGGTAGTTCATTTAAACTAAGTGTATTTTAAAACTGAGCTTTGAGCGCCGAGCTCAAACCGGACATCCGATTTGGATTCCGTCAATTCTGACAAGTCACTTTCATCTCCCCGGTCGCGTTGGAATGATCGGCACGGCCGTCCGACTTGTATTTCCAATTTTAGACCCCCGGACCCGACCTGGTAGTTCATTTAAACTAAGTGTATTTTAAAACTGAACTTTGAGCGCCGAGCTCAAACCGGACATCCGATTTAGATTCCGTCAGTTCTGACAAGTCACTTTCATCTCCCCGGTCGCGTTGGAATGATCGGCACGGCCGTCCGACCGGTATTTCCAATTTTAGACCCCCGGACCCGACCTGGTAGTTCATTTAAACTAAGTGTATTTTAAAACTGAACTTTTAGCGCCGAGCTCAAACCGGGCATCCGATTTGGATTCCGTCAGTTCTAACAAGTCACTTTCATCTCCCCGATTGTGTTGGAATGATCGGCACGGCCATCCGACTTGTATTTCAAGTTTTTGACCCCCGGACCTGACCTGGGAGTTCATTTAAGCTAAGTTTATTTTAAAACTGAACTTTGAGTGCCGAGCTCAAACCGGACATCCGATTTGGATTCTGTCAGTTCTGACAAGTCACTTTCATCTCCCCGGTCACGTTGGAATGATCGGCATGGCCGTCTGACTTGTATTTCTAATTTTAGACCCCCGGACCCGACCTGGTAGTTCATTTAAACTAAGTGTATTTTAAACCTGAACTTTTAGCGCCGAGATCAAACTAGGCATCCGATTTGGATTCCGTCAGTTCTGTCAAGTCACTTTCATCTCCCCGGTCGCGTTGGAATGATTGGCACGGCCGTCCGACCGGTATTTCAAATTTTAGACCCCCGGATTTTCTCAATTATTCTGAAGTAAATGAGTTTTAAAATTAATAATGAACATAATTGAGTAATTCCATCAAAATAAAAACTTGGCTAGAGACTCACCTGTGCGGGCTGTGCTGTGGTGGTGGTTGATTTCTGAGGGACCATTCCGCTCTGGGAGAGGAGGCCACTAATTGCCTGCAAGAATACTGACACTTGGCTAGAGATCTCTTGCTGGAAATGCTGCTGCTGCCGCTGCATATCAGAAATCTGCGATCGGACCATGTCCATCATGTCGCTGGCAGAAGCGCTGGGGGCAACGGAAGGTATAGTGAAGGCACTGCCACTGGAAGAAGTATAGCTAGAACTCGCACACGCTGATGTCACCGCGCTTGCGTCTAGGCTCTCCCCAAAACCATATATTCGGCCTTTCTTCGGTACGCCAGCTGCTGCCACCCACTCCACCGGATCGAACTCCGGCTGCTGCGTGTCTCCCTCCCCGTACTTCTCTGTCACTGCTTTGCTATATGTTTCCTACAAATTGAATAAAATAACTAGTCAATTTCATATGAATTACATGCCGATTTAAATGAACGGTACAAGTTACATATGTAGATAAACTTACCGCTGCTGACTTAGCTGTGTCACTCACAAAATCATTAGTCCCCTTCTTTTTGTGTGTTCTGTCGAACACCTCGAGGAACGACGGAGGTCGATTAAGCTCCACAGCCTGTTATACAATTCATAGTAAAAAAAAGTCAAATATTGGGATAAATTGTAAGAAGATAAATTGGTATATTACTTACCAATTTTTGTTTATGAGCCGCATAAGAGATGGACCCACTCGTATGCAAATTTGAACCTGGTTTTGACGCCCTGTTTGCTTTGGCTTTTTCGGACTTTTCTATCCACTTGGGGTCGGCAAAATGGTCACAAGATATCTCCCAATCCTCCTGCCTCATCCATAGAGGGCGATGCGCCTTCCACAATTGTCGGTCTTCACTCCCCCCACTCAATTTTTTAGCGTGTGCTCGGGCCTCATGTATTTTCCTCTTGTAACTTGAGAGCATAGTAGACTCCCAGGCACGACGACATCTCGCCGCGTCATGTCCACATGTGAATTGAAAAGACCCCTGTAAATCAATTGCTTTTCACACTTAGTATAAAGTTGTAAATAGACTTTGGGAAATACTTGAATTAAATGACGTAATTACTTACTAAGAACATGTTGTACAATGAATCGCGGACGG
Source organism: Amorphophallus konjac (assembly GCA_022559845.1). NCBI lineage: Eukaryota > Viridiplantae > Streptophyta > Magnoliopsida > Alismatales > Araceae > Amorphophallus > Amorphophallus konjac. The sequence continues at coordinate 155,729 of JAHNEJ010002441.1, read as the reverse complement.
ACATCGGAAAATCTCTGAAAGTGGAAGCTGCCCCGGGCACATGTGCCAACATGAGTTCGGTGGAATGATGGACAGCGCCGTGGGGTTCAAATTTCATACTGCAATTGCAAATGTCAAAATATTCATATTACACAGTTGAGGGCTAATTAATGTAATATAACCTTATAGATTTACCCGGATACCCAACACGGGCGACGTCTATCATGGGTCGTGCCTCCCTCGTGACAACTGCCGACATCGTCAAGGGGCTGACTGGTGGGGGTGGGCCCTGTACAAGTGGGAGGTGGTGGGAGGGCACTGAGACCTGCAAGAATTTATTGTCATGTGGAGTGATACATATACTGCGAACATATAATTAAAATATACATACCTGCAGCGGGAGGTGGTGGGGTTGGCGTATGCACAACATGTGGGAGGCCACTGAGACCTGCAAGAATTTATTGTCATGTGGAGTGATACATATACTGCGAACATATAATTAAAATATACATACCTGCAGCGGGAGGTGGTGGGGTTGGCGTATGCACAACATGTGGGAGGCCACTGAGACATGCAAGAATTTATTGTCATGTGGAGTGATACATATAATGCGAACATATAATTAAAATATACATACCTGCAGCGGGAGGTGGTGGGGGTGGCGTATGCACAACAGGTGGGAGGCCACAGAGACCTGCAAGAATTTATTGTCATGTGGAGTGATACATATAATGCGAACATATAATTAAAATATACATACCTGCAGCGGGAGGTGGTGGGGGTGGCGTATGCACAACAGGTGGGAGGTCACTGAGACCTGCAAGAATTTATTGTCATAAGTAGAACAAATATTGAAGAATTTAAATTAAAATATACATACATGATCCTCGAGTCTTTTTGCCACTGAGACCTGCAAGAATTTATTGTCATGTGGAGTGATACAAATATTACGAACATATAATTAAAATATATATACCTGCAGCGGAAGGTGGTGGGAGTGGCGTATGCACAACAGGTGGGAGGCCACTGAGACCTGCAAGAACTTATTTTCATAAGTAGAACAAATGTTCAAGAATTTAAATTAAAATATACATACCTGTAGCGGGAGGTGGTGGCGTATGTACAAGTGGTGGTGAGCCGACACTTGCACCTATAAATAAATTCTTTTAAGTTTGTAAATAAATAAAATATTTATATAGCTAACTTATTGATCAAATATACCTGTGTCTGAAGAAGATGGTAGCGAGGAGATAGTAGTGCCCCTCTCACTGCTAGATCTCCTCCCACCCCTACTACGACCTCCTCGCACCATTTCCTTATTAATAACAAAACAATTAATACATATTAATCCACAATTATATAAGGCTAGACAAATGTTATTTAAAATTATGCTTAAAAGTAAGAATCTTCTTACTAAATTATCAAAACATGCCTCCCTCATGTTGATATATCTAGCTCAACTTCATCATCTTCGTCATCCATAGTAGTCTCATGAGATTCAAAATCTTCATCTTCATCTGATTCTTCCTCCCCTCTAACATCAACATTTAGCTCCGTCGGATCGACTTCTTCCACGCCATCTCGCGTACGTAATGACAGTGGCTCATCAGATTCGTCCATATTAAACCTAGAGGAACCGACAACGCCAACTTCGTCTGATTGATAATATTCAGCACGAGCAACCTCTGAGACATCTCCACTCATAGTTAACTCATAAGTGGGAAAGAGTTTTGAGTTAACCCTGCAAACTGCCCACCAATCTCTATTCTTGGATGATGGATAGCTTGAATAGTACACTTGCTAGGCTTGTGCGGCTAAAATGAACGGTTCATAGGTCTTAAGTTTAAACCTATGCTTGACATTGACAATCCCATAATTTGTGTCATGTAGAACAGAATTAGATCAAACCATTGACACTTAAATATATATACATGATTGTCTTGTCCCAAATACTGAAGTTCTAAGACTTCTTCAATAATACCATAGTAGTCCAATTCCATTTCATTGTATAAATTTCCCTTCACACATACGTCGCTGTTCATCGTAGACTTATTTCGCCCATAATCCCTTGTATGAAATTTGTATCCATTCACAATATATCCCGGATAGGCACGTGTCTGGTTCGAGGGGCCATAACTTATCTGTTGTACTCTTTGATCAGTAATGAGACCTTGTTCAACCTATATTCAAATTAGAGTAGTTAAAATAATAACAATTACCTCAACATACGTAAATACAAACATATATATTCAGAGTTCACACTAACTCGGTTTCTTAGCCATTTGGAAAAAAACTTGTCGCGTTCTTTTTCAATCTCCACATCCTGGATATTTGGACATTTTTCAGCTAATTCTGAATCAAATTGTCTGCAATATAAATGTAGCACCCCGTAAAAAAAATGATTAAAAAAATTGATAAAGCCAATGTATAGACTTTGTGAAGTCAATGTTGTATAGACTTTGAGGAAGCCAATGTATAGACTTTGAGGAAGCCAATGTATAGACTTTGTGAAGTCAATGTTGTATAGACTTTGAGGATGTATAGACTTATGGAGTTGCTGAAAATGTGAATTAATATCTTACTCAACATAAGGTTCAATCTCGAGGCAATTCAAAAGAATATATATCTCAGCGGCGTGCAACTCTCTATCTTCGAGCGTGCGAGTCAAGCAACGTCCGAACGCACGTCCAGGATGTTTAAATATGGAGAGCCGATCGGACGATTCATCCACTCCCCCATCATCATTACGTGGAGGTCGAGTACGACGAGTTTGAATCTCTGGCTCAAAGTACATAGAACAGAAGTTCGAAATTTCTTCAAGAATGTATGCCTCAGCAATCGAACCCTCCACCTGTGCCTTGTTGCGAACTTTCATTTTTAATTCATGCATGCACCTACAACAACAAGTCAGATGGCAACAAAATGTAGCGGCTATGGACGACTTATAAGTTAACAAAAATTGTCACATACCTCTCAAATGGATACATCCATCGAAATTGTACTGGACCTCCGACGATAGCCTCATATGGCAAATGAACTACCAGGTGCTCCATCGAATCAAAGAATGCCGGAGGAAATATCTTCTCTAACTTGCAAATGGTTGTGACAACATCTTGTTCGATAGTTTGTACATCCCGAAGTCTGAGTTCAGATGCACATAAAATCTTGAAAAATTGACTCATCTCAGCTAGTGCTCCCCATATCTGCTTTGGCAACAAATCACGAAATGCAATGGGCAGTAGCCTCTCCATGAACACATGACAGTCGTGACTTTTCATACCATATATTTTCCCCTCATTAACATTCACACAACGGGCTATGTTGGATGCATATCCATCTGGGAATCTCAGTTGTTTCAACCACTGGCATACTTCCTTGATCTGTGTATCATGAAGCACATAAGTTGCTTTAGGCTGCACTGTTTTGCCATTGACACTTTGTAGTTCCAATTCTGGACGTCTACAAAGCATCTTTAAATCCATACGTGCTTTGGCGTTGTCCTTTGTTTTCCCTTTAACATTCATGATCGTATTGAACACATTATCAAAAAAATTCTTCTCGGTATGCATGACATCCAGATTGTGTCGTACAAGAAGAGTTGACCAATAAGGTAATTCCCAAAAAATGCTTTTCTTGACCCAGTTGTGATCCTTTCCAAAATTAGGGAGTTGCCGTGTGCTACCAGACAATTGAACTACATCTGGTAAATTGTGCACCCGTGACGCCATATGTAGACCCGACACCCGTTGCAAGTCAGCTTCATCCATTTCAACAGTATTTTTTTTAAACGAGTCTTTTTGCCTTCGAAAAGGATGGTCACTTGGTAGCAACCGCCGATGGCAATCAAACCAGCAGCTTTTCCCCCCATGTTTCAATACAAATGATTTGGTATCTTCCATACAGTAAGGACATGCTAGCCTCCCATGTGTGCTCCAACCAGATAGCATTCCATATGCAGGGAAGTCACTTATTGTCCACATCAGTGCAGCCTTCATAATAAAATTTTTCTTCCTATATGCATCATAAGTAACAACTCCATCAGTCCATAAAACTTTGAGCTCATCAATCAACGGCCTGAGATATATGTCCAAATTTTTTCCGGGACTTTTTGGACCAGGAATTACTAGGGACAAAAACAGATTTTCTCGCTTCATGCACATGTGCGGCGGAAGGTTGTACGGTGTCATGAACACTGGCCAACAAGAATAAGCTGCCACTGAACCACCGAATGGATTAAAGCCATCTGTGCATAAACCCAATCGAACATTACGTGACTCCCTTGAAAAGGCAAGATGAGTACGACTAAAGTGAGTCCAAGCTTCACCATCGGCAGGATGACTGATTATATCATCGGCACGACGTACTCTTTCGGTGTGCCATGTCATATGCCGAGCCGTCTTTGAGGACATATACAGTCGCTGCAGCCTAGGCACAAGAGGGAAGTATCGCAACGCCTTGTAAGGTACATCTTTTGCCTTTGAATTGACCCCCCCCCCTTAGGTTTGAATCTGTCATGGCCACAAACTGAACATGATATCTTATCTGCATCATCTTTGTAATATAACATACAATGATTCGGACATGCATCTATTTTCACATATCCAAGTCCTAAGTCATTGACCATCTTTTTTGCACGGTAAAAAGTTTCTGGCAACTTCTCGTCTCGAGGTAACATACTCTTGATCAAGAGGAGGAGACGGTCAAAACAAGTCTCACTGATGTGAAATTCAGATTTCAAGTTCAACAAATGTGACACTGCAGACAATCGAGTGTGATTTTCACAACCATCCCACAGCGGCTCATCAGCATCCCTAAGTAGTTCATGAAATCTTCCGGCTATCTTATTCGGCACTTCATCGTGAATATTAAAACTAGGACCAGCAGCATCTACAACCATATCCACGTACCCACTTGTGCCTGCAATATTGTCGGGCTCATACCTCCCGAATTGCTCACCATGACACGTCCAATTCGTATAACCATCCACGAACCCTTTCGTGTACAAATGATGTTGCACATCCCATGTTGAACACCACCTCAAGTTTCTACAACTTGAACAAGGGCAACGAATGTGACCGTCGCGATCTATTACTGCATTTGGATTCCCCAATGCAAATTGAATGAAACTCTCAACCCCAAGCTTAAAGTCATCTGACACCACCCGGTCAACTATTCTACGATACATCCATGAACGATCTGTCGACATTTTGCCTGCACCCAATAAATGACAATACACATCCTAACTTTCAAATCATTACTCATAATATTACACCCGACCCTTTCCTCACATCGTTCATCATAGACCATTTGCAGTTGGAAGAGGAATATTGATTAGATTATCACTTTTTAACCCATCCATGAAGGTTTGATCGCACAATCACTTACTATATGTGCTGCACGATTTGCTAAAAATTTCGGCATCATCTCCCCACACTTCTCCGATATACCAAATATATTTATTGATTTTGAAATTTTCTTAAACACTTACAAGTAAGTGGTTAAGAAAACACTCAAAATCAATAATGGTATATCAGAGAAGAGTGAGGAGACGCAACCGAAATTCTCAACAAACCATACAAACATATATAGTAAATGACTGCCTAAGTGCGATCAAACATTCACAGACTGTCCAAACGGGACAATTCAAGACTTTGAGGTAGATATATACATTCTCATAAATAAATGAGAACATACATATCAATCCCAAAGTCTTGAACGGGAAGGCACATTGACACGGTTTTAACGCGCTCTCCTGAGGTGCGTGTAATGTTAGGTCGCACCCACGCACCTCAACTCACAGGGAATACCCCATGCATTTATATAACATAAAATTAAATAACAACGCAATTATCATTATGCACATATCAAATTAAATAACACCCAAATTACAAAAATTTTCAAATGAATAACATTGAAGCAAAACAATCTACATTTTTGAGCTAAATTAACATCAAATTTCTATTAAAATCAGATTTAAAATTATATTTACATGCAATTAAAATCCACAAAGTTTTAAATCACAAAACGAATTTTTTGGGTATTTACCTATTGCTATAGAGAATTCTGATTTCTTTGCATTTATCCACATCTTTGTATATATGTACTACTTAAGATATGTGGTCATTCCATTTCTCTATATCTTCTTATCATCATAAGACAAGGTTCAAATGGGATCACTTTCAACCTCAGTGGAGCATGTACGGATGCCCCTCCCACAAAGCTCCCCCTCCTCCCACCCGCCCTCCTGCTCCCACTGAGCTCCCCCCCACTGGAACCCTCTCGGATGCCCCTCCCCCCTCCCACGGAGCTCCCCGTCCCACCAAGCTCCACCCCCCTCCCACAGAGCTCCCCCCTCTCCTCTGTATGCTGAACAGTCGAGCAAGATCCTACTTCAACTCATCATTGCCCGAAGACCGAGTGATATCTATTGATCTACCAATCAAAAAGCTGCTATCATTAGTGGAGTCACTAGAATTAAATGCCACATCTGGAACCCCAAAAGATTGAGAAACAATTGATGTTGAGAATTCTGCTTGAGTTTCCTTGGAGCCACTGGAATTGGAAATAATGTTGTTTGAAGTGAGATCAGTCTGATAGTCTTTGCCAGAGCTTATATTTTTTGCTAGTAAAGGATCACTAGGCATTGGTATCCCAAGAGGGTTATCAATGTCAACTCCAAAAAGGACATTGTTTCTCGGATCAGAAGTTGGAACTTCACTTTCCTGCATACCATCTGAACTAAAAATTAATGATTGTTGATTGAATGAAGGTTCTTTGATGGTGTTCTTGTAAACTCTGGCTATTTATTGCGTTTAGAATGTCACATGCCCAGGAAAGGAAAAATACAGCTATCATCAAGTTCTGTCCGGGGCAAGACTAGGAACATGTGTAGCATTTCACACAAGCGATTTATTTTTTTTAAAAAAAATAACCTGTGTATCGTTAAACTAAACCCATGGTTGTTCAGTCCAAATCAGTCTCCGTGGGTCCGACGAGTCTCCCCAGTCTAATTCAGTCCAAATTAATCAGGAAGAAGCTACCCAGGGAGATCCCAAGTGATGTGAAATTGTTCACAGTGGCCAATTTGGGCAGGGAGTGAGACGGTCACTTAGGCCACGGGTCCAAATTATCTATGACTCCGTTACGTGGAGTTTGGCTGGATTTGTGGGGATGAGTTTTAAAATTCTACTCATTAAAATATCTGACATCTCTATCATTTTAATCAAATGTAGTATTAAGATCTTGACTTATGCGCCCTGATAGATTTTTGGAGGAGAATAAGACATGTTCAAACTGAGTCTATTTTCGGAATTTGCGATATCTCACTCCAACGAGTTTTTAGATAGATTCTACAAATTAAAATACATCCACCTAATGTTCAAACTATATTTTACAAGAACAGCATCATAATGAGAGGGGGAGAGGGGCCACGGACAGGGGAAGAGAGGGCAGTGGAGGGGGTGGGGGAGGGCGGCCAGAGGGAGTGAGAGGGAGAGGGAGTGAGGGAGCCGGACAGGGGAGAGAGGGCAGTGGAGGGGGTGGGGGAGGGCGGCCAGAGGGAGTGAGGGAGCGCGAGAGGGGAGAGGGAGAGGGAGTGAGGGAGCCGGACAGGGGAGAGGGAGAGGGATTGAGGGAGGGGAACATGATCGGGAGAGAGAGAGGGAGAGCGAGGCCACTTACCGCGGGTTTTTTGCATGAAAATTATTGTTGGACGTGAATTTATAAAAAAAAAATTACTCGTGAAAATACATTAATAGTTATATCACTCTGTATTAAGGGCTGTCAATGGGCCGGGCCTGGGCTGAGCTTAAGTTGACCCGGCCCGAGCCCGACTTGTTAATATTAAGCTCGAGCTCGGGCTGGGCCCGATATTATTTAAAAAATATAAAGCCCGACTAAGGCTTGGCTCGGCCCGACAACGTAAATAGAAAAATAAAAAAAATAAAAATTAATATATTTAATAATATAAAGTTTATAATCTCACTAAATTAATTAACAAATTGATATTAATTACATAATTTATGTGAAAAGAGAGTTTTAAATTTTCTAAGTAAGTAAAATAACATAATTTTAATTAAATAATTTTTAAATTTTAAAGTGGGAATAAAAAAGAGAACGGGCCAGGCCGGCCCGCGGGTCAAACTCAAAGCTCGAGCCCGACCCGCGGGTCTAGTCGGGCCGGGCTTTTAGGTCCGACTAAAAACCCGCGGGCCGAAAAAAATCTTGTGGCCCGGCCCGAAATCAAGCCAAACCCGAGGGCCTGTCGGATCGGCCTGCCCCATTGACAGCCCTACTCTATAAACCCTAATTGTACAAAAATGTCATTGTCGTAATTATTCGTTATTGCCCGAGAATCTAACCATGATTAATTTTAACCAGACATTGAGAAAAAATTAACATATACCTAACTAAAATAAAATAAAATAAAATAAAATAAAAATAATTTGTAACACCCTCCCCAACCTCCCACCGAAATATGCCCCCACACTCACACCCCACCGTATGCTCCCCATCCCCGTCGGAGTTAAGCCCCCTCCACCACCCCACCCTGCCACTACAACCCCCCCTCCCCAGTCCCCACCAAGGTAAATCCCCCTCCATCACCCCACCTTGTAGTTGCAGCCCCCCTCCCTGCATGAGTAAGCCCCCCACACACCCCACATCTATGCTGCCTCCTCCCGGTGGGAGTAAGCCCCCCACCAACCCTGTTTGACCCCCTCCCCACTGGAGTAGCCCCCACACCCTACCCCCCTCCCCGCTGAAGTTAGCCCCCCCCACCCCCACACTGTGAGCCCCCCTCACCCACCAGAGTAACCCTGCCCCACCCTACCCCCTTCTCACCAGAGTAAGCCACCCCCACCCCCCACACTATATGAAACCCCCCTCCCCATCTGAGTATTCTCCCCAACCGACCCCCCCGTCCCCTCGCTGCCGGCCACCGCAGGAACCCCCTCCCCTTCCAAAACACCCGTCCCCTCATCGCCGGCCCCCCTCCCCTTCCCAAACCCCCATCCCCTCACCCCCGGCCGCCATGGGAACCCCCATCCCCTTCCCAACTGCCCTCCCCAACCGACCCCCCTCCCCTCGCCGCCAGCCGCCGCCACGGGAACGACGCCCCTCCTCTCCCCTTCCCCATCGACACCCCTCCCACACCCCCAGCGAGAACAAATGCAGGTTAAAAAAAAGACAGAGGGTGAGGGGGGACATACCGGCGGCGATCGTCTGAGCTTCGGCGAGGAAGGTGGGCACGGCTGCGAGCTAACACGAATGGCGGTGGGCACGATAGCAAGGACGTCGACGTTGAGGATGGCGAGGATGGCGACGGTGGCTTCTGACGACTTTGCGGCTCCGCGGCTCCGGCGGCGACGACCGGAAGTAGAGGGCAGAGGAGAAGGAGAGAGTGAGAGGGAGAGTGGGGGGGGTGGAAATGGGGTCGGGTGGAAGGGGTGGGAGGGAGCGGGAAAGGGGGAATTTTGAGACGGAAATTTGGACGGAACTTATTTCTGTCTGAAATTTCAGACGGATTACTTCCGTCTGAATATCCGTCCTAAATTTATGACGGATATAAAGACGGAATATATTCCGTCTATAATTATAGACGGATCTTCAGAGCGAATGTAGTCTGTCGTTAATAGAGATGGAATTTGTGACAGAAACTAATCCGTCACAAATACAGACTGATATTAAGACGGAAAATATCAGTCTGAAATATCCGTCTGAAATGTCCGTGAGCCCTTGCCGCGCACGCCGTCGTCCTCGCTGCCGTCCGTCGAGCTCCTCACGTCGTCGCCGTGACCCCCGTCCAGACTCCCCCTCCCCGTCGCGTTTCCCTCCCTCTCTCTCTCTCCTCTCGCGACCGCCGGTCGTGTTCTCCCTCTCTCCCCCTCTCTTTCTCTCCTTCTCTCTCTTCCCCACTCTCTCTTCTGTTCTCTCTGTCGCATGCCCCCCCCTCCCGTCTCACATCTCTCTCCCTCTTCCTCTCTTTCTCTCGCCGCTCTCTATCTCTCTCTCACTTTTATTATTTTTTTATTTCCTCTTTTTTCTCCCTCTCTCTTCCTCCCGCCAGGATCTTCTTCTCTCTCCCTATCACGCTCTCTCTCTCTCTTTCTTCTCTGTCTTTCCCACACTCTCTCTTTTCTTTTCTTTTTTTTATTATTATTTTTCCTCCCCCTCTGTTTCATCTCTTCTCTTTCTCTCTCGTCCCTTTCTCCCCACATGATCTCTCTCTTTTACTCTCTCTCTCTCAACCCCCCTCTTTCACGATCTCTCTCTGTTTCTTTTATTTATTTATTTATTTTATTTTATTTTATTTTCTCTCCTTCCCCCCTATCTATGTATAATATTTTGTGGTTATAATTGCTTTACTCTATTGCATTCTATTCTCTTATTATATATTTTATGTATCTTTCTTTCAAAAAAAAGTAAAAAAAATTAAAATATAAAAAGCATCTAAAAAAACAGGAGGGAAAGTTTTCCTCCCCTTCCTTCCTCTCTCTTCCTCTCCACTTTATACATATATCTATATATATATTCACATAAGTATTTGTGTATATAGATGTGTATATTTATATATAAATATATACATATATTTGTGTGAGTGTTCTTGCAGGTGTGTGTGTAAGTGCTTGTATGCGCCTGTGCGGAATGGAAAGAGATGCTCCGGTCCGATCTTTGTTGAAGTCTTTGAAATAAAGAAAGGCAAGTTTGCAAGCGTCTGGGCACGAGGACACGCCTCACTCTGCCATGTATTCACACCGTCCTCATCTGGGAGAAACTTCCTCGAGCCCGTCATCGGCCTCCCAATAAGCTTCCTCACCACGTCGTCTTATTTGCTTTTGTTTCACTAGTTGCGTTGCATTGCATGCACCATCATCTGTCGTCAATATTGCATCTCTCTCCCTGAGAGACCCCTCGCTTGTTCATTCATCATATTGTCTGTCCACCCTTATTGTCTAAAAAGGGGTTTCAAACAACACCAACCAGGTGCGTGTTTGAACATGATCGCACCATTTTCATTTCAAGGGACCGGTACTACACTATTTCCATTCTAATCCACCGTCCATTTGTTTCGTCTGCTGTGTTTTGCAAGGGTAACCGAAGGAAGCCCTCTTCGTCGACCGGCCGACAGAAGAGGAAGAGAAGACCCGCACTGCTCCCGCTCCTACGGTGAACGTGATCAGAACACTTCCTGTGGGGTCCTCAACCCCTAGCGATCACACTTCCCTTCTCTTTCTTTCTGTTATTTCTTTTCTGTTCGAACCCCGTCGACGGAACCAGTTCCTCGCGGCGGTCTCATCTAACTGGTGCGGTGGGTCACCTCCCGCGACCATCTTCATTTCAGCAATTTAATTTCTGCACTCTAACATCCTAACCCCTAACTGTTTAATTTCAGCATTCCCCTATCACCGTCTTAAAACCCCGCGGAGAGTGACATCTCACGGCGGTTTATTTGATCCCCTTTTTATTTCTTGTTATATATACTTATATTATAATAAAAATCCCGTAGAGAGTAATATCTCGCGGTGGTCTTATGTATATATATACTTATATTTATTATCTACATTACAGTAAAAATCCCGTAAGGCCAATGTCTCGCGGTGGTTTCTATATGTATACATGTTCATTACTACTGACATTGCTATATCGCTGTTAAAACCCCGCAAAGACCAATGTCATGCGGTGGTATGCTTTTGTTCATATTGTTCTTATAATTGTCTGAGGAGTGATAAATCATTACAAATTTCGAGTCTACGTGTCTTTCAACTTCCATTACGTGGGTTCTCAGACTCCTTGGTATATGAAAAGCTGCTCGCGGAAGGGTAGGTCACGCTTACCGGGAAGGGGTCAGTTTACACGAGAGGGTCTTCGAACCCCCATCTCCGCCACGTACCGGAGTCTGGTTCCGTCCAGGTCTTCAGTGTAATCCTTTCTCTCGTCTCGTCATTTTTCTCCTTCCCTCTCCTTGGTACGATCCCGTCGTCCACATCTCTTGGCGATCACGGTGGGACCTTCTTTTTACTTTTTTGGGTTACCCTTGAACTCTCGGCACCCACGTGTGCCTCCCTTCTTTCGGCACCCGCGTGTGCCCCTCCCTATTGCGCCCACGTGCGCTACATCATTTCCCTCATGCACCACGTGCACTCCCCCGGTCCTTTGTGATTACTTCGAGGTCTGCGTTATCTCGGCACCCACGTGTGCCCCTCTTCATTTTGCACCCACGTGTGCCCCCCTCCATTTGGCATCCACGTGTGCCCCTCCACTCGGCACCCACGTGTGCCCCTCCACTTGGCACCCTCGTGTGTCCCCCTTCTTATTGCGCCCGCGTGCGCTGTGTCCTCCCCCTCGTGCACCACGTGCACCCCCCTTAGTCCCCTCTTTTGTCATTTTTAAGTCTGTGTTGTCTTGGAAAGTAGAACGGCTATATCTTCCTCTATCTGTTTATTGTTGTTATATTCTTGTTATATCATTGCTATACATCTGTTATATTTGTGTGCTTATCTCTGCTCCATCTGTGTGTTACATATCTTTTATCCAGCACCGCATTTCATGCATTTACCCCCTTTTCTTTCTTTTTTTTTACTTTTTCTAAGGATTAACCTCTCGGTGAAGGAAGGACTCTCCGTCGGGAATTCCTCTCGACGGACTAGGATCTCCTCCATCGGGACCTCCGTAAGTCCCCGACATCGAAGGATTCTCTCTTCGTTCACTAGGCAAGTTGTACCACTGAAGTACCCCGAAGTTAGTTACCTATCCGTGGTGAGACGAGAGTCCCTAGTTCACACGGCGGTAAAACAAAGGTGTAACTAGGACTTTTGTAATTTTTGTGTGAATTTTTATATTTGTTAAAAAAAGACAAAAAAAAAGAGTTAAAATAAAAATAAAAAAAGGGAAAAAAAGGACGTAAAGCATTCACTTGTCTGCTAATCTATGTTAATTGTTTGCTGGTGTTTGCTATTATGCTCTCAAAAGATTGTTATGGATGGCTGTATATAATCACAATGTTTTCAAGGCCGACGCCTATGAGTCCCAAATGCATGACCCAGGTCACGACTCCTATGGAGTCTATAACTCAGATCGGGGCTACCAATGTGAGCCACACGTCTAGCCCATGGACGGTCCATCATATGAGTCCTCTTATGGAGTACAGGCCACTATCGGGGGAGCTTCCTCCTCCATTAGTGCTCCCCATGCCTTAGATGTCCTAGCTCCTCACATCGACTCCCTTACTCCTCAACAACTTGAAGCCATCCAGGCTATCATTAAGAGGGGTTCTACTTCTACCTCTCCCCTAGGTTATCCATGCGCTATAGGTGGTCCTCGTGCTGCTCCTTTTGAGGACCACATGGGCCAACCACCTCCCTCATTTTAGCATCTCTCATGGCCCCAAAATCTGGCCATCCCTCTTACCCCGGTTCGACCGGGTCATTCCATGGGCACACCTCACTCCATTTCTCCTTCACGGCCTTCATGTCAAGCCTCCCCTCCAGAGTCTCAAAGTCGACTCTCAACTTCACAAGTCACACCTCTCCAACGAGCTATCATTGATAAAATTGATCAAATGGAGGAACAATTAAAGAGGATCGCGAGTCTGCGACCTCTTCCTACTCCTCCTCAAGTTAACCCCCTTCACGCTAAAATCGCTGAAATAGATAAGGAGTGGAAGAAGGTAAGAGATGAGTATGAGCAAGAGCTTCTTTCGAGTCGTTACGATCAAATGGATGTCATCTATCCATCACCCATTCACCACACTAATTTATATGACCCTCCATCTCCACATTCATATCCATATACGCAAAATCTTCCATACCAATACACGTCACCTCACCTCATCAATACGCCTCCATCACAGCATCCATTTGAACCTAATAATTATGAGGAATTGCAAATGGCACCTGATCACATCTACGAAAATTTTGAAGATTTACCCACTCCGAGGTTTCTTCGTTCCTTCCCTCTCCCACCACCACCAGAAGACTCCCCAGCTCAGGACGAAGTCACTGATCCAACCCCTACCTATGAAACATCATGGTATTATGACGATGGGTCTATGCTCCAGCAACCTACGTCAACGTACCATGAGTCTCCTACTGATTCTACCCCTATCTATGAGACATCATGGCATTATGATGATGGGTCCATGCACCAGCAACCCACGTCAATATACCATGAGTCGACCACTGATTCTACCCTTACTTATGAAACCACCTGGTGTTACGATGACGGGTTTACACCCCAACAACCCGCATCAATGCACCATGAATCGCCTTCTATCCTTAAGCCCCCACGTACCACCCATTTCCTACGTACAAAGCTTTCTACTGTTACCCCTTCGATCACACAATTAACCCTCGCACCATTGACTTCCACTGAGCCTTCTGTTAATCCTTGTCCTCAACCAAGTAATCCTCCATTGTCTCCACCTAAAACCTCTGCTAGCCTTGTATCACTAAACTCAACCACTCTTGCTCCTCCATTTAACCCCTTACCTAAACCCGTAATTAACCCTGAGCAGGGCCCATTGATTTTTGCACCCGAGCCAACCTCGTCTCCACCCGAGCACAAGGAGAAGCTCGTCGTGTTTCAACCCTCACTTACTCTTTCCACAACCCTTTTCATTGCACCTCTATTACCCGCTGAGCCTGTTGTCTCCATCTCGCCTCCATCAGTTAAGGCCTCCACCATCCCTATAACTTCAAACCTAACCCCTCTTACTCCTCCATTTGACTCCTCACCCAAATCCGTGACTAATCCTGAGCAGGGCCCATCTATTTTTACACCCGAGCCAACCTCGTCTGCTCCCAAGCAGGGCCCATCTATTTTTACACCCGAGCCAACCTCGTCTGCTCCCGAGCAGGAGGAGAAACTCGTCGTGTTTCAATCTTCGCCTACCCTTTTTACAACCTCTTCCATTGAACCTCCATTACCCGTTGATCATGTTGTCTCCGACTCATCTCCCTCCATCACCTCTCGAAGTGGGTGTACTATTACAAATACACGTGCCAAAGATGATGATAAAGAACCAGACAAGAAGAATCCGGTTACGGCTATGCCATTTAAAATTCAAGATTTTATATGCCGAATGCCGATTCGCATTCTTGTGCCGGTTATTGTTGAGTAGCCCGAATCTCCATCTCTACCAATGTCCATCAAGAAGGACTCTCAGGAACTGGTGCTAAGTAAATCAAGGGCCAAAACAATAACGATCACGTTACTCATTGGTCAGCATGCTTTTAAGGCTCTTATTACCTCTTGTTCGGTCATAATCCAAATGGCCAATCAAAAGAAGGGGTTCTCCTCATGCATAGTGATGACACATTCTACTGCTGAGGAGATGATGAACTCTATGCTCAGGGGTGGGTCAGGCCGCTCCTTGTTGGAAGCTTTTTATGTTTTATCTACTCCTCACCAACTTCCATGTAAGGGGCGAACACCTGTGTTACCAAGTATATTCACACACGATATTCCAACGCCCTTGAGCAGTCCATCAAATAAGAAGCTCCTTATGTCGAAGGTCAAATTCCCAATGATAGATACCATTCGTTTATCAAGGGAGTTATTTCTTAAGGAGCTATTTCATGTCAAGATCCCTACTGCACAAGTAGAACTCTCAAATTTTTGCTATTTGCCAAGAGAGTTATTGTTCATTTTTGAACATTCGAGGGGTCTTACTAAGAGTTCATCAAATAAGAGCCCATGCGCGCTGATCATTAAGCCGGCTGGTCAGGGAAGGATCAGGCCGTCTTTTGGGGCACATAATTGGAGAGAGCGACATGCAAGGCCAAGACGCCAAGAAGTCATATTGAAGGTTGAGAGGTCTCCCTGTGAGAGAGTATCCACCAGGAAGAAGGGAAAGCATAAAGTGGAGCTTAAGAGTGATAAATCCCATGTGGAGGAGCCATCTGTAGCTCATCTACTGCATACCCCATTCCATCACTGCTTGTGCTGTTGTTCATCTTCTTTTTATGGACAATTCATTGGCTGAGAGGACGCTTCCCATCATCTAGATCTACGCAATCAAGCTCCTCTTCTTCTCTAGGGTCTTTGGACCCTCACATTCATCCCCCTCCGGAACCTCCGGACTCTTACCTTCTACCTCGTCCGAAATCTCCGGACCCCTATATTCACCCCCGTCCGGAACCTCCGGACCCCTCCCTATTTAATTCCATCTTTTTATCCATCCCTCATCATCGTCTCCGTCCGTAACCTCCGGACCCCGCTCTGTTTAGTTCCGTGTTTTTATCCTACCCTTATATTTCACCTCCTCCGGAGCCTCCGGACCCTTACCTTCCACCTTGTCCGGAATCTCCGGACCCCTATATTCATCCCCGTCCGAAACCTCCAGACCACTCCATATTTAATTCCATATCTTTATCCATCTCTCATCCACGTTCGGGACTTGTGGACCCCGCTCTGTTTAGTTCCTTGTCTTTATCCGACCCTCATATTCCACCCCCTCCGGAGCCTCCAGACCCTTACCTTCCACCTCGTCCGGAATCTCCGGACCCCCATTTTCATATTCCTCCGGAACCTCCGGACCCGTCTCTCTTTAATTCCATATCTTTATCCATCTCTCATCCACGTTCGGGACTTGTGGACCCCGCTCTGTTTAGTTCCTTGTCTCTATCCGACCCTCATATTCCACCCCCTCCGGAGCCTTACCTTCTACCTCGTCCGGAATCTCCGGACCGCAATTTTCATATTCCTCCGGAACCTCCGGAACCTCCGGACCCGTCTCTCTTTAATTCCATATCTTTATCCACCTCTCATCCCTGTCCGGAATCTCCGGACCCCTCTTTATTTAATTCCCTACCTTTATCTATCTACCCTCACATTCCACTCTGTCTGGAACCTCCGAACCTCTCCATGTTTAATTCCTTATCTTTATCCGTCTCTCGTCTCCCTCCGGAACCTCCGGACCCTTACCTTCTACCTCGTCCGGAATCTCCGGACCCCTATATTCATCCCCGTCCGGAACCTCCGGACCCCTCCCTATTTAATTCCATCTTTTTATCCATCCCTCATCATCATCTTCGTCCGGAACCTCCGGACCCCACTATGTTTAATTCATTGTCTTTCCGTCCGGAACCTCCGGACCCCTCTCTGTTTGGTTCCTTGTCTTTATCCTACCCTCACATTCCACCCCGTCCGGAACCTCCGGACACCTCCATGTTTAATTCCTTATCTTTATCCATCTCTCATCTCCCTCCGGAACCTCCGGATTTCTCATATCATTCTCCATCTCTCTCAGGGCATCGCACCCTTCCTTTTTATATCCCTCCGGAACCTCCGGATTTCTCATCTTGTTATCCATCCCTCCTAGGGCATCGCGCCCTTCCTTTTCATATTCGTCCGAAGTCTCCGGACCTTTCCTTCTTTCGATTTATCCTTTTGTTCTTCCGTGGCATTGTGTCCTTCATCCTTTTCATCCCTTTAAACTACCTTTTTGCATACTTTTTCCCAGGGCATCGCGTCCCTCATCATTTTCTTCCTCCGGAACCTCTGGATCCATACTCCTCTGATTCTCCTCCTTTACATTCGGATCCTCCGAATCCGCCTCTCTCAATTCATCAATTTCTAATTCCTCTCGATCTTGATCCCGAGTCTGACTCGATTCATGTCATATCAATTGTCTCGGGTATCTGCCCATTCTCATACTGCTTTCGAGGCTTTAGTCTTAACCTTTTTCTTTGATTCCTTTCTTATCTCGTAAATTCTTCTAGGCATCTTCTGTCTAATCCTTTTTTTTATCACCATTCCTTTACAATAAAGCACAGCAGAAGCTAGGAAAGCCATAAGGAAAGTTGTCCAGAGGTACACATTGGTTGGAGGATTACTATATAAGAGAAGTCTTACTGGTGTTCTTCTAAGATGTCTCGACGAAGAGGAGGTCTGGAAATGCGTCGAGGAAGTACTCTGGTGTGTGCGGTGGCCATGTGAATAGCCAAATGCTTGCCAAGAAAAACCTTCGGCAAGGCTTTTACTGGCCCACCATGGAAGAGGATTGTGCCGTCTATGTCCGCAGGTGTGTCAAGTGTCAACTTCACGTCGATAAAATTCATTTCTCATCTTCTTCACTTCATCCAGTGTCTTCCCCATGGCCTTTCTCCATGTGGGCTTTCGATGTCATTGGTCCTCTTGGTAATCCCAACTCCCTCACTAAGAAAAAATCATTCATCCTTACTGCAACGGAGTACTTCACCAAATGGGCCGAAGCCGAAGCTTACGTGGAGGTTAAAGCATCAACAGTCTGCAAATTCATCATGAAGAACATTATCGCCAGGTTCGACATTCCGAGCACAATCATCACCGACAATGGGCCGTAATTTATTTCTCAGAACCTTCAGGACCTCTGCCAAAGGTATAAAATTGCATTGCATCATTCATCACCTTATTATCCACAAGGTAATGGCCAAGCAGAGGCCACTAATAAAATATTGATTAAAATCATAAAAAAGACATGTGAGTCAAACAAGTTCTCGGATTGGCCAGAAAAGCTGATGGAGGCTTTATGTGCCTATCGCACTTCAATCCATACTCCCACTGGGTAAACTCCGTTCGCCCTTACTTATGGGATGGAGGCGGTAGTTCCGTATGAAATCTTGGTTCCTTCTCTCAGGGTACAGTTGGACAAGGAACTTCCCCTCGACGAACGTCGTGATTCACTCCTTGCTCAATTGGAACTCTTAGATGAGAAACGGATGGCTGCCGCCGAGCATGCACGTGTATATCCGAACAGACTCACACGTTTTTATCAAAAGAAGGTCATTGAAAGAAAATTTCAAGTCGGTGAAATGGTAGTGAAAAGAATGTTTGTAAAATCTGGTGGGCCGTCCAACCCAATTGGGAAGGACCGTACGTAGTTCAGGCTATGCATCCTGGCAACGCCTACAGGCTAGTCAATGCTGAGGGGATCGAGTTATCCCATCCTTGGAATGGGCTTTATCTTAAGAAGTACTACCCTTAGATAGGTGTACATAGTGTCAAAAAAATGATGAACGAAAAATAACAAAAAAAATAAAAAATAATGAAAACAACACAAATATGTATATATACAACAACAAAAGACAAAAAAAAATGGAAAAAATAAAAAGAAAAAAAATTCAAAATTTAAAATGCCAATGCTGGGAGATCACCATGTAGTTAAGTCATTGCATTCAACCTCCATGTTGGGATATGACCTATTAAGACTTGGTAGATTCCGGGTCTTGGTTTGCCAGAACCGTAGAGATCCCTGTCCGGCTAGTTTGGCTTATGCCTCCCTCAAAAGAAGACAAATTGCATGTACACATGTGTTCTATAATAGATCGATAGCAGTGCTTATGGTGGGGCCTCACCCAGAAGGTCTCCAGAAAGCTCAAATCTTTATTCTCTCTCTTCTCGATCGAATGAGACACCCGGTGCCCTTAAAACGCTGAGCATGGGAAACACGAACACAACCCCCCAGGGTGAGAGTAGGGCCCAATTCCTCGAGCATGGGTCAGATCACGAGAAGAGGGCAGTGTCCCCGCAGGCATCCAAGAGGGATTCCATAATGTCAAAATACTATGTCCCTCGCAAAAATCTGTCAAGAAAAATCAGAAAAGAAGAACAAAATCAAAGTGAAAAGCATGGTCGTGACCGTGCCTGATCCCACAAATAAAATCCCTTTGACTGAAAGTCAAATTCTATACAAAAGGGGTCATGAGTTATAAAAGCTCGAGATTTGGCCTAAAGTTGCGCGAAAGGGGAAGTTAAGTGCGCACCTACTGGCTCGCCGGGTTAACGATTTTGCCGGTCCTCTCAGGAGGTTTACCCCCCTATACTCTTCCTTCTTCCTCTGAAGATGAAGGCTCAATGGAGTTCCTGAAGGGTGAAACTCGCCAAAGTCTGCAACCACCTTTCAACACAAACGTATGGTTGTCCATTTTGAAAAGCAAAAGTCATTATCGTGAAAGAGTCTCTGTGTTTCTGACCGGTCAAGACCTTTATCTACCACCTTAATGTCTTCTAGTCGAACCCGGGCTTAGACCGATGCAAGCGCGTCACCTATAGGTGCGACGGCGTCTGATTCCGGGTCAGCGTCGCGCGGTTGGTCATTTGGGTTCCAAGGTGTTCCATTACATATCATCTAGAGTTGTGAGGAAATAGACCCGGGTCGGGCAAATCATTTACCTCGAACACTTTTTGGGTGAATCCCTGCGGTCGGAAGCAACTGGGAGCCTAAGCATGGCATGACGACATTGTCATCAGGATAAGTCTTAGCCGGCGGGATTATCATTCGAGGAGTTTAGAGGCCCAAATCAACCTAGATGTGCACTTAGGATGCCTGGGGGGTTAGCAAGAAACCATTGTTCTCGTGCAGGTTAGATGTTATGTGGGTTGGTCATCATGCATTAGCAAAAACAAAAAAATAAGAAATCAAAAATAAATAAAAAAATGACAAAATCAAAAATCCCAAAAAGAAGAAAAATCTATATGCATAAACAAAATGGAAATGTAAAAGACCAAAAAAAATGAACAAACAACAAAACACAAAAAAGTAATAAACACACCAAAAACAAAAATCACATCTTTGCATGGTCGCATTTGTATGCATCATTAATTTTAAATTCTCGTTTGCATCCGTGTGCTTGTCTGTTGCATTCGTCATCGCTTTTTATTATTACCTTTGTTAATAAAGGCTTACCCCTTGACTCGTTATCAAGGATAGTTTAAAACCACATCTGCCCATTGAGCAAGGGGCAAGTCAGAACAGAAATACTGACTTGTTTGTTCATATGTGTGCAGGGATTTGAGTAACTAAGAAATAAGCAAAGAATCAAGTGCAAAACATTTTATTCCACTCCCAACTGAAAATAAACAACAACCAAAAGAGTCTACGTTAGGTTCCACCCTCTTTCTCCACATTACTCGTCCCGCCACTCTCCGGGCCAGACGCTCTTGAGGGTGCTACCCAACTACGAAAAGTGGTACTTCTACCGCTTTGTACTCCTCTTTCTATCTCCACTCCCTGACGCCGATCTGCGGGAGCAGCAAAGAAGCTGCTAACACGAAAGCCACGCTCTCGTTCTCTTCGGTAGCGTTCCTCGCTATAGACACGCCATTCCTGACGTCTCCTGAGAAAGTATCATATTACTATACGACGCCCCGCGGCGGATTTCGCATTTTGAATCACTTGAGTGCTTCCTTTTCTTGGGTCTTCTTCTGCCTTTTTCGGCATCCGGAATCGTCTCATCGCAGCATTCGGACGGCATCAACACCAGTCAGACGCATCGGAAGGTTCCGAAACCAGGAAGGGTGTCTGCCGGGCGACTGCCAACGCCTTGTCTGAGGACCCGGGCAGGTCTTCATGGGGGCGTCCAGGCTCCTGGACGCCCCCATTATTTTTATTTATTTTTCAAACCCCCAAAAAATGAAAATATATATATACTAATGGAGGCGTCCAGGCCCCTGGACGCCTCCATGAAAATAAAAATATAAAATATAAAATGCCAGTTGGCATAAAAAAATAAAACAAAAAAATAATAATATATTTTCTTGGAGGCGTCCAGGCTCCGGGACGCCTCCATCAACTCACTCACGGGGCCCCACCCACCGAACGACGGCTTGTCGTGTGTGAAAGAATCCAAATTGTGGAGACGTCCAGCCGGCTGGACGCGCCCATTTCCAAATCACGGGTCGCCGCTCCAAAATCACGCGTTGTGTTAAACCGCGTGCGACTTTCGGTGGAGTTCGGTGGGACTTATGGAGGCGTCTGGGACTCAGGACGCCTCCATGAAAATATTCAGAAAAAATGAATAGAATAAAATATCTTTTTTGCCCTGATGGAGGTGTCCAGGGTCCTGGACGCCTCCACCCTCCGGAGCCCTATAAATAGAGGCCCACCCCCTCAGTTCTGGAGGAGCTTCTAAGAGATCCGATAGGCTACCGGAGCCCAGAGGCTACGGAGTCATTTCTAACCCGTGGGGTCTTTTGTAGATGGAGGTTCTGCCGGCTTCTCGGGTGCCCACGCTCGCGAGAGGAAAGTCGTCTTCATCCACCGCGCTTCCACGTCATCCCTACGCTGCCGGAGCTCCGCCGGATTTCACCATCGGCACATACAATAAGCCAATCCTTTCATTTTCTTCGTAGTTCTTTTACATTCATCATCTCGCATCCTCTATCCCCCTTCATAAGGGCGCCTCTTCTTATATACTTCTTGCATCCATCATCTTATTTTCCTCCTACTCGAGTCCGAGAGGGGTTTAAAAGATAACACCAACCAGGTGTGTGTCCTGCCGTGATTTCGTTATTTTCATCACAAGGGATTGATACTACACGGCCATTTCCTAATTCTGTTTATCTACTGTCTGTTGTTTTGCAATGGTACCCAAGGAAAGCCCTCTCCGTCGGCCGGCCGAAGGGGGAGGAAGAAGCAACCCGCCATCTCCCGCTCTTGAGGTAGGCGCGATCACTTTCTTTATTTTGGGGTCTTTTCGCCCCTGGCGATCACATCATGTTCTCGAGGCCACGGCGAGTCACTTCCCCAATGGCCGTTTAAATTCCCGTTCTTATATTCTCTTTATATTCTATTATATTCTTATCTGCTCATATTCTCGAGGCCGCGGCGAGTCACTTCCCCAATGGCCGTTTAAATTCTCGTTCTTATAATCTCTTTATATTCTGTTATATTCTTATCTGCTCGTATTCTCGAGGCCACGGCGAGTCACTTCCCCAATGGCCGTTTAAATTCCCGTTCTTATATTCTCTTTATATTTTGTTATATTCTTATCTATTCATATTCTCGAGGCAGCGGCGAGTCACTTCCCCAATGGCCGTTTAAATTCTCATTCTTTATATTCTCCTTATATTCTGTTATATTCTTATCTGCTCATATTCTCGAGACCGCGGCGAGTCACTTCCCCAATGGCCGTTTCAATTCTTGCTATTTGATTTCTGCACCATTCCCGTCCCCCCGAGGCCGCGGCGAGTCACTTCCCGCTATGGCCGTTTAACCCCCATATCTTACTATATTGCATTTGTCCCGTTCGCCCAGCCGGAGCAATCTCCCGTGGTGGCCCCCTTCTCTTTTCTCTTATTTCTGTGTTGCAGCAAACAAAGAGGAACCCGCGCGCTCCGCGTCTTCTTCGCTCCCCGAACCGCGTGACGTCGCTCACAGATTGGCGATCACGGTGGGACTTTGTTGGCACTCAAAATATAACCCTTCGGCGACCAAGTCGCAAAGACGAATGATACGGCCCACCGAAGCACAAAAGCCGATGAAGGCTGGCTTACTGAAGGCTCTTCAAGCTGCCAGAACCCCGAGCCACCTTGAAGGGAACATCGGGGACTTCGCCTTAGGAGAGTCGAAATGAACCCGCAACCAACCGGCAGCGCGATCAAGCCTGCCCAATGATCCGGCATCGACCTCGTCATGCTGCTACCACATATCCGTCGCCCGACCAAGGACGACCGTCTACCCGACGACTCTCCTAAGGAAGAGAAGCGCCCTCGGTTGTCCCCGACAAGAAGCCGAAGGTTCTGTATACGGAAGCCCCCGATCACCCGACACGGGATCGGCTTCTCGCCATAATGGGCCCGTTAGTGGCCGATTGATCGCTGCTCATGGCGGAATTATCCAGAGTCTAAACACCATCCCGCAGAGAAGCTTTGAGCACGAGTCCGTCTCAGCCAGGAGCACAAATCACAATGCCGAAGGATGTAGTATCAGGACATCTGTGTGCTCGGACCAGACACACTCGAAAGTCTGATCAAGGCCATTCATCGTACCGAGAGCTTCGTCAACACCTCGTCAGGGTTTCCGAGGGCCAGGGCGAGAGGAATAGTCAACGGGAGCTTCCGGAATCGTCTCCGGACCCACCGGACCGGGCACCCAAGTGAACAAGTTGAAACGGCGCCGTCAAACCGGCGCGTCAGGGACAACAGGGGATGCGCTCCCGGCGCCGTCGAACCGGCGCGCAAAAACCCAGTGGGGGGAAGGCTTTCCCCGGCGCCACCTCGCGCCCCCTTCCCATGGCGCCGGATTAACAACAGGCTATATATGTATAGTCTGCCTTCAAGAAAAAAGGGGGGCAGAGAGGAAGGGGCGGAATCGCAAGAAAAAAAAAGAGAATTAGAAAGAGAGGAGAGGGGTCCAGAGAGAGGGATCGGAGGGTTTTCTTCTGTCGACAGAAACCTCCGTCTGAGCCTCTCGACGGCCGCCACTCTGCTCCACCCGAGCTTCCCGGAGTCGAAGAAGGAGATCATCCGTTTCTCATTTACTTAGGTGGGTTCCCCGTGTTTTCTCTCGGCGGATTCCCCCTTTTTGTTCTATCTTCGGTTCTCTCTAAACAATGTAAGTGAGTGAGGGGAGGGGCGATGATATGAGCCTGACCTCCCCTCCTTCACCAACATCTCTATTCCTCCTCTCTGTTTGTACCGAGTCCCTTATATTAATGAAAACGGCGGCCGGGCGACAACGTCGGCACCGAAACGATGCTCTGTGCACTTCCTTGCCCTGTTGCTTATATCATGAATGAATGCTGCTTTCCTTTTCCTATGGATCTTTTTTTTTGTTGTTTCCTCTTCTTCCCTGTAGCCGGTGAAGCGGCGGCCGACAATGATGCCGGCGCCGTGGAGGATGAACGCAAAGCATTGTGCATTCCTTTGGCCGAATGATCTTACTTCTGTTCCGTCTTCCCGACGCTTTATGCCCTGCTATGGCAAGGGCTAATCGATTCCCCTCCCCGGGGGTGTTTTTCTCTTCTGATCGAATGCTAGGAATTTTCACCGTGTGAGGTGGGTCAATACGTGGGTTCCTTCAACCTGTTTGGGCCGCCCTCGTAATACCCTTTCTGTTCCCGACCATGAACAGAGGGAAATAAGGGCGTCCCCACATTCCCGTTATTATTTTCTGAACATTCCTTGATGAATATTTCTTTGATTTGTGAACGTGCACATGCATGAACGTATGTATATCTATAGGCATTAGTCTTGGCCTGCTGGTTATGCGAATGATCTCACTGCTCCGTTCTACTGTTTCATTAGTGTGGATCGGTAACCCGGGGAGGGGGAACATCCCCCACTGTTCCGTTGTGATAACACTCTGTCCACCGGGGACCGTCCAGTAGTGACGAATCTCCTATGGATTAATGAGTGAATAGTAAACGGGTTAATCCCGACATCTCAAATCCACAGTCCCTAATGGACTTTGTGGTGGCCGTGAGATGCGTGTGCCCCTCGTAGGCTGGCCCTCGGGGTTTCCTTCTCTAATCGGTCGTCCCGATTCGAGTGTTGTGGTGACTCGGGTCGCGTGCCCCTCGTAGGCTAGCCCTCGGGATTTTCGCTCCCATATCGAGTCGCCTCACTCACTCACTGTTACCCAAGGACTCGGTACCCCTAGCAGGCTAGCCCTCGGGGTCTTCCTATCCGTTTGGGTCTGCCGGCCGCCGTTGCGCCGCCCGGCTTTTAGGGGTTTACTCCGCCACGTGAGTATTCCCTGCGTCACCCCCGATAATCCTTTGGGATGGGGAGATGCTGCCGAAATTCCGGCTCGAACGAGTTTAAACTCGGAACAATCGCCGCGCTCGAGTCCGGACCTCGCGCGAGCCCGTGATTTGACCTTTGGATGACTTGGGATGATGAGGGCATCACACCACATACCCTCTGGCTTGGCACTTCTCTCCCTCCCGGAGGCAGCTAGGGAGCAGCCCTTCTTCAGACGGAACATTGGTGCTTATCATCCTACTACATTTTCCTATTTTCTTGAGTCATTTTGATGTATTTGCCTATGTTTTGAGTCATGTTACCAGGTTATCATGTTATTTATTTATGTTTGTATGTAGGCTAGTGGTCTAATGGGGCTAGTAGGTCTTATTGGGCCATTTCTTTGGTCTGGCCCATGGGCGCCCCTCTCCCCACCCCTTGGTCTTCCATCATTTGTCCATTTCATGAGGACTTTTTTGTAAATTGGGTTTTCCTATATATAGGACCCCAAACCCCCTCTTTTGAAGCAATGAAGTATTAAGCAAATTTGAGCCACTTAAGTGCATCTCTCCCTCTCTCTCTAACTCTCCCTCTCTCTCTTTCTTCAAGGGGCGAACCCCACTTCTCTCTCCTCCCCTCCCTTGGGTGCAACAGCCCCTTCACCTTCCCCTCCCCCTGCCACCTCAGCTGCCACCTCACCCCCTCCACCCTTTCATATTCCCAAGGCCTTAATTCCCTTCAATTCCCTCCACTTCCCAAGCAACCTTTCACCTTCCCTAGACAACCCTTCCCCTTCCCCATACAACTTCCCACCTCCAAGGCAACCTTCCCCCTCCCCTAAGCAACCACTCCCCTTCCCCACACTCCATTCAAAGCCCTAGTGCGATCCAAGCCCTCTCCCCTCCTCCACTTGGTGCGCACCCCTCCATCTAGCACAACCCCACCCCCCCCTCTTGACCAAATCGCAGCCAGTACTCCCACCTCCTTTCCCTGCTAGCTCCGCCCTCCCCTCCACCTCCATTACCCCTCATCCCATCTCCCCACAAGATCCCCCATCATCACCAAGGCACCCTTGTACCCTATTCCTCCACCAAGGAGCCATCCTGCCCACCACTCAATCTCCAACCCGTGTGTAGAGAAGACCTGCAGACCAGCACCAAGTTGCAGCACCGTCCACGACTCCATCCTGGTCCTGCTGGGGGCGTGGCCTACACCGACGGAAAGGTCTACGAGTCTACTTTGCAAACGAGGTGGAATCGTCCTGTTCCGAGTTCGGGGCCGTCCGGGAGAGCCATTCTCCCCCGACTGCGCCAGACTCCCTCCGCAGAGAGCCTGAGCCCGGTTGGAAGCAACTTCACGACCAACGGCGAAGAAATCCGACCGAAGGTTCTTCACCAAAGTTCTTCCTCCCCCTGTCCCCGATCAGGAGCAAGAAACGGGACCTCTTTCAGAAAACGGGAACTAGAGTTCCGAATTTTCTCCCTCAGTCGCACGGGTCTGCCTCCTGCAGTCTGCAGCGACCAGTTCCCACTCGTCGGCGTCCCCCTGTCCACCCCGACCTCAGAAGGTGTTTCTGTCAATTTTTCTGTGTAGAGGCTTTGTCCACGGTTCCAGCGACTCTGACGGTTCATGATTCAGCGTCCAGGAGCGGCCGGGGAAACTTCTACAAGTTGCAGATAGAAACAGGGAGCCACCCACCCCAGAATCTGTTGCTCTACTCAGACCTCCACTGCAGCCATCGACGACGTCAGAATAAATTGACGTAAATCAGAGGCGTTTGGGTTCCTGTTACGAGAAGATCCCCCCTGGTCTCGTCATCGGCAGAATTCCTGACTGAGATCTACAGGGACTACACCGACTGCCTATCAACGTCCACAGCCAGCGGTCTAATTCGGAAGCGGTCCCTCCTCGTGGGCTACTAAGCTTATCTCCCCCTCTCGCCTGGCCGGCTTACCGCCCCTCCCTGCGGGAGGTAGTGTTTATTGTAACCCATCAATTCCCACCCCCGAGATCACCCTCCTGCGTGAGGTGTAGTGAGTGTACACTTAAACAGGTTCGAAGCTTCATCGGCGCAGTGTGCGGGGAACCCACACTTCCCCGCCCGCCCTCGTCTCCGACCGGGGTTGGTTTCCTCAAACCAACCAGGTGAGCCTCCTGCCCTTGCCTCCTTATACCTGTTTATTTAATATCCGTGAAACATATGGGCCGGTAGGAGAGCGAGTGCCCGATCCCGGCCCCACCTTTCAGTGTGGTCACCGTGGCCATAAGTGAGCGAGTGACCCCGTGCCCTTAAGGCATCCGGCCGCCCTTGTTTGTGGGCTTTCAAACCTTCAGGAGGGCTAACTAAAGTGGTGCTGGTCCTCTAATCAGTCAGGGGCTATCTCCATCACCTCGACTCAGCATCACCAGGTTACCACGGGAATCGTGTGCGCACGGTGCGTTGGTAGCTTTAACATAATCTCGGCGCCTTGTAATTGTGATTGCAAATTAGGTCCAAGGAATCAAAGTCTCCGCTGCATTTTGTGTCACATCATGGGACCAATCCGATGAATAATCAACTCAATGAATTCTCAAAATCCTCCAAAACCCCTTTTTTTATGTATGTATATATATATATATCCATGAATAAACTAACGAAGCTCCTGTTTCCACGAAATCGGGTTAAATCGGCGCGTTCGTGCGCGATAACACCTTAAAACGGCGCGCCCTTCCAGGCGCACCCTTCCCGGCGCGCCCCAGCCAGCCGCGCCGTTTTAACAGGGGTTTTCCGCTCTACCTACGGTTCTGGCGCCGTTTTAAGCCTTTTACCTACGTTTCAGGGCGCCATTTCAAGCGTTTTAGCCCCTTTCTTCGCATGCACTGCACCGGTTTCATTCCGAATCGTGTCGTCGCATCATTCCAACCCTTTTCCCACTCATGAGATGATTTCCTATGCTAATCATAGAGGGACACAAGCTCCTCGACCAAATAAACTGGATAAATTAGCATGTTCAAGCTCGAATTGATATGCCTCGAATCTTGTCGTCATGCCTTAGTCCAAGCCTTCATATCGCATTAATGCATGCCTAAATAGGTGCATCCTTGGTATATCAAATAACATTGCCAGAAGGTCAGGTTACGCCTGATTGGGGGCTTTGTTACGCGTGAAGGTGGCCTTCGAGCCTAAGTCCTCCGCCATGTACCAGGGTCCACCCTAATAAATCGTGTGTAGTCAATCGTAGCATCTTGCACGATCACTCGCATGCTCTGTATCCTTTATTCTGGCTTTGACAGCCCGATATCTCGACAATTAATCAAAGGTGTTCCCTCCTCGTGGGGGATGTAATTAACGCCATAACCTTTACGGTATGGCGGACTACTGGTCCCGACCGAACCTCACATTCACCCGACATGGGTCAAAATGAGCGCACAATAAAATCGTCACTCATGTGACTGACACGCCCGCGTCGTCAATCAGTCAGTTGATTACCAGTTAGTCAAATGGTTGATCGATACGCGAACGAAGAGAGAAAAAAAAAGGTCGCAAACAAGTCTGGCACGCCCAGTGGGACAAGAGGTGGAGGAACCTCGGAATGAGATGTAAGCGGCCCCCGCATCAGGAGGATGCTGTGCAAATATGCAAACAAAATCTCAGGAGGGAAATCCTGGAAAAAATGATTGGAATGGAAATACGGTCGTTTGACCGGCTGAATAATGTGGTGGCCGAGGTAGAGGCCTTTCTAGCCAAGCCTGTCCCGGCATCAGCCGCCAACACAGTCCAGAAAGGCAAGACTGCGGAGCGGCGTCCCACGCCTAAAGAAGCGAATGTGCTTGACATCAAGGCATTCGAGCAACAAAAGGATAAGGGCAAGAAAGCGGCTCCCCCGCGGCCTACAAAAGCTCCAGATGATAAAGAAGGTCCTTCGCTGAGGGACAAAATGAAGAAAGCTTATTCCTTTCCAAAAGACAAGACCCGAGTCCTGTTCGACTAGGTAGCAGAATACAGCATGGTCACTCTGCCCGAGCCAAGGAGGCCGGAGGACCTGAAAAGAAAAGACAGTCCGAGATTCTGCCCCTACCACCAGATGTTGGGACATCCAATCGAAGACTGCTATGTTTTCAAAGACGTCATCGAAGGGATGGTGAAAAAGAATGAGATAGAGCTGGGAGAGTACAAAGTAGACCCTCCTCAGCCACATGAAGCCCCTTTCAGGAGGGCAGCAATCAACATGATCTCCCTCTACCAGGCATTACCTGAGGAGATCTCTGAAGCAAGCACACGGAGCACCTACGAAATCCATTTCCTGGAGCCCGTGAAAGAACAACAGGGGTGGCAGCAAATCCTTGTGAAGCACAAGAAGAAGAGGGCACCCCGCCCAAAAGAGGGGGCACATATCCGTGGCATTACACCCCGGCCTGCTCCGCCAGTGGTAGCACCCGTATGGGTCACTCCACCTACAGCTGTCAGAATACATACACCTAACAGGAGGAGACAAACTCCGCTGCCAGTAATCAAGGAAACCAATCCTGGAGTCCTTCGACTGCAACACTTAATTGAAGGGCTAGATGAATATGTGCAGCCCGAACTGAAACCTCTGCTGGTACGGGACCACGTCCCATGGCAAGAGCTGGAGCAACTCTCACTCAAGCAAGGGGAGGAAGCTGAAGTAGCACCACCTCAAGAGAGCAACCTGTTCTGGGGGCAAGCACCTGCAGAAACCAAAAAGAAGAAAAAGCAAAAGAAGAAGAAAAGAAAGGGCGCTGGGGCCCATAAAACACAGGCCGTCTCCTGCAATACCCTGTCAGCACTCTTCAACCTACCCGGAGAAGAGGAAGAAGAAGAAATTTGCTTCACACCCCATGCTGGGGGAGGCAAGGCCGAGGCCGCAACTGCTGCACATGCCACTTGGTCAGGCCGAAAATGGGGGCGCCAGCCACCACCCAATCACAACATTATGTTCAGAGGGGAGCAACCCTACAAGACACCTCCGCCGGAAGTTAAGGGAGTCCAAATCCCTCCTCCGTCGGGCCTATACAACAAGAGTGGGGGCAAGGCAGTCCCTTCATTCCTTGAATTTATGAAGATGTCAAAAGGGAAGCAGCCCTGCCAAGATGCTAACCCTACACCCGGGGCCGTTCACCCGCAGCCAGCGCAATCTACTGAGGATGCGAATGCAGATGGAGTTTTCCCTACAGTAGCTAATAAAGAAGACCCGACAGCCGGTGCCAGCTAGGAGGGTGCCAAGTCTGAGGAAGATGAAGCAGGTCCGTCTGGACCCACAAATCAAAACCTCCCCAAGCCCAGCTGGGCTGAAGAGATGAAGCTCTCCAATGTCCGGGCTGGGAGCCGAATAATGAAGTTGCTCAAGAAGCTCCCCGCTCGATTTACGATCTGGGAAATTCTCTCCTTGAGTGAAGAAACTCGACAGGCGATCATCACTGCTCTGCAGACGCCTGCTCATTTTGAAACCTGCATAGCTGAGGCTATACCAGAAGCCAGTATGACCTTCTCTCCAGAAGACATGCTACTACCTACTGCCAGCCACAACAAGCCGCTATATATGAAAGGGCACCTGAACGGAAGAGAACTGAACCGGATTCTGGTCGATCCTGGTGCAGCAGTCAACATCCTGCCATATAGAATATACGAGAGGTACCACTTTAATGTGCATCTCGAGAAAGTCGGGGATATGCGTATCGCTGGCTTCAACCAAAAATGTGAAGTATCTATGGGAGTGGCAGAGTTCACACTGACCCTGGCAGATTTCACTACAACGGTGCAGTTTCATGTCATTGACTCTCGCACCTCCTACAAAGCACTGCTCGGCCGCCTATGGCTGCATGAAAATATGGTGGTGCCCTCCACGCTCCACTAATGCATCAAATACAGCCTCCAGGGGAAGGAGGAGAGGATATTTGTTGATATCCACCCATTCGAGGTGTTTGAATGTCACTTGGCGGACGCCAACCTATATACGGGGTCTCCCCGGAAGGTTTCTGAAGCTGAAACCCCCACAGAAGCATCAAAAAATAGATCGGGTGACGGTTGGTATCCACCACCGCCACATGGGTATGTCAAGCCAAAGGTGGTCTCCCACATCACAGCTCCTGGAAATGTTGGTAGGGTAACACCCCCAGCACTATACCCCAAAGCTAAGGAAGTGCAGGCCAACCGACAGCACGACCGCATCAGAGTCCCGGTCGGCCTCACCAAGCCAGTCCTCGGCCTCAATGATCCCACTGTCGAACCTTTCAAAGCTTGGGAGGTGACACAGGAAGATGGGCCCAGCACCCTGTTCTATACAGCTGAGGAGCATCCCACTCGGGAAGACACAGATTGCAGCCTCCCCGAGGTTATAAGCAACCCGCCGGTTCCTGTCCAAGGTCTGGCATTTACAACTGATCGGATGGCCATAATGTTTCAGAAGCAACACATTCCTCCCGATCAATCTCAAAAGCGCAAAGAAGCTTTCCAGAAGATGTGGCATCCTACAAATCTGGACAAAGAAATGAGACACGTCTCTCAACACCCGGGGCTGGGCTTCACCCTAGAAGACTACTATTACAGTGGGCGGTACGAGGTGGATACTATCTCCGCCTTCTATCCAACTGAAGATAGCCCTCTGGGGGCAACCTTTGATGAATATCCGGTGGAAGCCGAACATGCTGAATTGGCTCTATCCGGGAATCAACAAATAGAGACCTTGATCCCTTACCGATGCTGGGAGCAGGTCCATCTTGAAGAAGCAGCCTTTCAAGCCGAATTTGATACGGCTAGCAGCAGCGAAGTCGAAGACATTCAAGAAGTAGGAGTCTCTCCCTCTACAGGGGTCCTACTAATGACAACTTCAACACCCTTTCTGCCAATCAGGGAGGCCTTGGTCAACTCCAATCAAGGGGAGCCAGCTACCAGAGAAGAAAAAGTCACTTATGCGGAAGATACAACTGTCCCAGAAGGCGAAACTTCCTCAACTTCTGCTGCAAAATCAGCATGCTGTCCGGGCCTGGCAGTGAACAGTCACCAGCCCGTCATGGCTGTAATCTCATCTGCAAACACCAAGGCTGCTCCTTCATCCTTGGAAGCTGCAACGGCAATGGATCTGCTGATAGAGCAATCCACCCAGCCGCTAGCACAAGAGATCAAGAAACCTCAGGAAGCTCTGGCGGTGTCTGACGAGGAAGTCGAAGTACTCGACCCTCAAGATGGCATTCCAGACTTCGTTGACCTCCAACCGGCACCTCCGGAGATAGAAGACGGAGGACAAGCCACAGTCGATGAACTGATAGAAGTCAACCTGGGAAATGAGAAGGACCCTAGGCCTACCTTCCTCAGTGCCCAACTGTCCCCAGAAGAACGGGAGCTGTACATTCAACTGCTGCTAGAATACCGGGATTGCTTCGCCTGGACTTATAAAGAGATGCCAGGTCTAAGCCCCGCTGTCTCACAACATGAGCTGGCAATCAACCCTGAAGCCGAGCCGGTGAAGCAACCACCGCGGCGCATAAGGCCAGAGCTCATCACCCAAATTTTGTGCTGAAGTCGACAAGCTCATTGACGTGGGATTTGTTGAAGAAAACCAGTACACCACATGGCTGGCGAATATCGTCCCCGTGAAAAAGAAGAATGGACAGATCCGGATATGTGTCGACTTCCGAGATCTAAATAAAGTCTGCCCCAAAGATGACTTCCCGGTGCCAATAACCGAGGTCATGATTGACACTACAACCGGCTATGAAGCCCTGTCATTCATGGATGGGTCTTCCGGCTACAATCAGATTTGGATTGCGGAGCGTGACCGAGTCCATACTGCTTTCCGAACTCCTAAAGG
Organism: Amorphophallus konjac; assembly: GCA_022559845.1. NCBI lineage: Eukaryota > Viridiplantae > Streptophyta > Magnoliopsida > Alismatales > Araceae > Amorphophallus > Amorphophallus konjac. The sequence goes on along the minus strand of JAHNEJ010002441.1, from coordinate 122,499 downwards.
CATTTATCATTACAAGAGAATGCCATTCGGACTAAAGAATGCTGACGCTACCTATCAACGCGCAATGACCAAAATTTTTGATGAACTACTCTACCACAAGGTCGAGTGCTACACAGATGACCTGGTGGTCAAAACCAGAAGAAAAGAAGATCATCTGCAAGACCTCCGGATTATTTTTCAGAGGCTGAGGCAGCATGAGCTAAAAATGAACCCTATGAAATGTGCGTTCGGAGTGTCGAGCGGAAAATCCTTGGGCTTCATCATCCGATATCGGGGAATCAAGATAGACCCCGCAAAGATCAAGGCGATTCAGGGGTTACCTCTGCCAAGGAACATCTCCGAGCTGAGATCACTACAGGGCCGTTTGGCTTATATCCGGCGTTTCATTTCCAATTTGTCAGGGCGGTGCCGGCCTTTTCACAAGTTGATGATGAAAGATGTCCCCTTTTATTGGGATGAAGATTGCCAGGCAGCCTTCGACAAGCTAAAAGACTACCTGAAAACCCCTCCAGTGTTGGGCGCACCGGTGAAAGGGCAACCATTGATACTGTATATAGCAGCTACACACAATTCTCTGGGGGCAATGCGGGCCCAGAATAATGAAGAAGGGAAAGAACAAGCCCTCTATTACCTCAGTCGGAGACTGGTCAGAACTGAAGAGAAATATACTTATATTGAGAAGATCTGTCTGGCGCTGGTCTTCGCAGTTAAAAAGCTCCGACACTATATGTTGTCGCATGAAATCAGCTTGGTATCCAAAGAGGATCCCCTGAAGTACATTATGTCTCAACCGGCCCTCAAAGGCCGCCTGGGCAAATGGGCGGTAATCCTTATGGAGTTTGACATCTCCTACGTGCCGCGCAAGGCCGTCAAGGGCCAAGCCATTGCAGACTTCTTCGCTGAGCACCCAGTGCCCGGGGATTGCCCGTTGGAGCCGGAGCTTCTTGAGGATGAAACTTTAGAAGCCGTACAAGTACGGCCCTCCTTATGGTAACTATACTTTGATGGCGCTTCCAGAATTGACACCTCTGCCACCGGACCAGCCAGGGTCAGAGCAGGAGCAGGCATAGTCCTGAAATCCCCAGAAGGAGAAGTGGTATATACATCCTGTTCCATAAACAAGCAATGCACAAACAATGAAGCAGAATATGAAGCCCTGATAATCGGGTTGCAAATTGCTCTGTCCATGGGAATTCAGATGCTGGAAGCATTCGGAGACTCCATGCTAGTTATAAGACAGCTGGAGGGAGAGTTCGAGGTGCGAAAGCAAGAGCTCCTCCCCTATCACCAGTTGGCAACTCGCCTGATGTCAAGATTTTACTTCATCAGCATCAAGCACATCAACCGAGGCCGGAATGCTCAGGCGGATGCCCTCGCTAAGCTGGCTAGTTCATTGGCAGTCCCGCCAGACACAAGCCTGAATGTAACAGTGATCAACCGCCGACAGGTCCCCAGCGTGACAGAGGTCCCGATCGACGAACAAGAAATGGAAGTAGCAGTCATCGAAGGGGTTCAGCAGCCCGATTGGCGAGAGCATCTCCTACGCTGGTTTCAACACCAGCAACTTCCAAAAGAAAAGGAACAGAGAATGAAGCTCCTGAGGATCAAGGATTCTTACGAGATGAGAAGCGGGACCTTGTTCCGAATTATGGCAGATGCCCGAAGGAAAGTCCTACTCTGTTGCTTGTCTTCAGCAGAAGCAGGACAGGTGATGCAGGAAGTCCATGCAGGATCAGCTGGAGCACACCAGGCTGGCCCGAAAATGAAAATTGAGATAAAGAAGTTGGGTTACTATTGGCCCACTATATTTGATGATTGCTGCGAGTTTGCCAAAGCTTGTCAGAAATGTCAAGAACATGCTAATGTGGCAAGGAGACCTCCGGTGCCACTGCATCCCACCCTGCCGAGCTGGCCATTTGCTCAGTGGGGCACGGACGTGGTAGGGCCACTGCCAGCATCTTCATTAGGGTGCAAATACATCTTAGCAGCTACAGACTACTTCTCCAGATGGGCAGAAGCAATAGCACTAAGAGATGTGACGGGAGAACTAGTTGCAAGATTCTTCCGGTAGAATGTAATATTTCGGTTCGGGATCCCCAGCCGAATCATCTCTGACAATGGCAGCCATTTTAGAAATCAGAAGATTTATCGGCTGGCCGAGAAATACAAAATTGACTGGAGGACATCGTCCCCCTACAACCCTCAAGCCAATGGACTAGCAGAAGCCTTTAACAAGACCTTGTGCACACTACTGGCAAAGACTGTCAAGTCTAATAAAAAGGATTGGGAAGAAAGGATGTACGAAGCACTTTGGGCTTATCGTACTGTCTACAAGACCCCAACCGGCTGTTCACCTTTCTCCCTTGTCTATGGGTCGGAAGTTGTAGTGCCGATTGAACTCGAAGTTCCTTCGTTGCGAGTTGCCATCCAGCACGGATTAGTCAGCGGTGAGCAGACCAATGCAGAAAGAAGATTAGAAGAGCTCGCTGAGCTCGAAGGAAAACGCCTCCGGGCACAGCAAAACATCCAGCTCTACCAAGCTCGCATGGCCCGTGCTTTTGACAAGCTAGTCAAGGGTCGAGAATTCAAGAAAGGAGACCTGGTACTGGTCAAAAGAAGAGAAGTGATGGCTTCTAACCCCAAGGGGAAGCTGGTCGAAAACTGGGTCGGACCGTATATCATCCGCCGAGTATATGAAGGGGGTGCCTACGTCCTTGTAGACCACAAAGGAGTCATCCAATTCTCTCCCCTCAACGGAAAACACATTAAGCTGTATTATGCAGCGCAGCCGACACACCCTGAGTGATCGGTCGGAGCACACTTATCCTTGGTTAGCGGCATTCCGCCCTAATCAAGCTACTTTTCCTTGGTTAGCGGCATTCCGCCCTAATCAAGCTACTTTTCCTTGGTTAGCGGCATTCCGCCCTAATCGAGCTACTTTTCCTTGGTTAGTGGCATGCCGCCCTAATCAAGGTACTTTTTCTTAGTTAGCAGCATTCCGCCCTAATCGAGCTACTTATCCTTGGTTAGCGGCATTCCGCCCTAATCAAGCTACTTTTCCTTGGTTAGCGGCATTCCGCCCTAATCAAGCTACTTTTCCTTGGTTAGCGGCATTCCGCCCTAATCGAGCTACTTTTCCTTGGTTAGTGGCATTCCGCCCTAATCAAGCTACTTGTCCTTGGTTAGCGGCATTCCGCCCTAATCGAGCTACTTTTCCTTGGTTAGCGGCATTCCGCCCTAATCGAGCTACTTTTCCTTGGTTAGCGGCATTCCGCCCTAATCGAGCTACTTTTTCTTGGTTAGCGACATCCCGCCCTAATCGAGCTACTTTTCCTTGGTTAGCGGCATCCCGCCCTAATCGAGCTACTTTTCCTTGGTTAGCGGCATTCCGCCCTAATCGAGCTACTTTTACTTGGTTAGCGGCGTTCCGCCCTAATCGAACTACATTTCCTTGATTAGTGGCATTCCGCCCTAATCGAGCTACTTATCCCTGGTTAGTGGTATTCCACCCTAATCAAGCTACCTCCCCTTTGGTAGCGGCATTCCGCTCTAACCAAGCTACCTTTACCTCGGTCTAGTGGCATTCTGCCCTAACCGAGCCCACCCTATACCGGAATCAAAAAAAAAAGAAGAAAGAAAAGAAATGTGGTTAAAAATAGAGATACCCCGCCAGACTTGCTCCTATGCCAGGACAAGTGCAAAAATGGCCGTAACCCAGCTGTGGCGAAAACCCGAAAGGGCGTCACGGGCAAAATCGGGTACCCCGCCGCGTGAAAACCTGAAAGGGCGCGCGGGCAAAAGTAAGAGGGGGCTGGCCTCGGTGAAAACCCGAAAGGGCGCTTAGGTCAGTAATGTGAATAAAAAATGAATGATGAATAGTGATGAACCATCCTCCGTCCTGAAGGCCATTTATGAGGTCGGGGCGAGGGTCTCCATCCGATATCCCACTTATTCACGTCCAGTGTCTACCTTTTCGACCCTTGTCATCATCGACAAGATCGGTCGCTACCCTTACCCGGTTTTTGTCACCATCGGCAAGACCGTCTACCTTTTCGACCCTTGTCATCATCAGCAAGATCGGTCGCAACCCTTACCCGATTTTTGTCACCATCGGTAAGATCGTCTACCTTTTCGACCCTTGTCACCATCGGCAAGATCGGTCGCTACCCTTACTCGGTTTTTGTCACCATCGGCAAGACCGTCTACCTTTTCGACCCTTGTCATCATCGGCAAGATCGGTCGCTACCCTTACTCAGTTTTTATCACCATCGGCAAGACTGTCTACCTTTTCGACCCTTGTCACCATCGGCAAGATCGGTCGCTTCCCTTACTCGGTTTTTGTCACCATCGGCAAGACGGTCTACCTTTTCGACCCTTGTCATCATCGGCAAGATCGGTCGCTACCCTTACTCGGTTTTTGTCACCATCGGCAAGACCGTCTACCTTTTCGACCCTTGTCATCATCGGCAAGATCGGTCGCTACCCTTACTCGGTTTTTGTCACCATCGGCAAGACCGTCTACCTTTTCGACCCTTGTCACCATCGGCAAGACCGTCTACCTTTTCGACCCTTGTCATCATCGGCAAGATCGGTCGCTACCCTTACTCGGTTTTTGTCACCATCGGCAAGACCGTCTACCTTTTCGACCCTTGTCATCATCGGCAAGATCGGTCGCTACCCTTACTCGGTTTTTGTCACCATCGGCAAGACCGTCTACCTTTTCGACCCTTGTCACCATCGGCAAGATCGGTCGCTACCCTTACCCGATTTTTGTCACCATCGGCAAGACCGTCTATCTTTTCGACCCTTGTCACCATCGGCAAGATCGGTCGCTACCCTATCCGGTTTTTATCACCATCGGCAAGACCGTCTACCTTCTCGACCCTTGTCACCATCGACAAGATCGGTCGCTACCCTATCCGGTTTTTGTCACCATCGGTAAGACCGTCTACCTTCTCGACCCTTGTCAGCATCGACAAGCCCGGTCAACTACCCTCTAACCTGGGCCTCCCGCCCTCATTGACCAACAAAGCATAATTGCGTCTACAGTGGATCCACGTCAATGGTTACCACACGCCTCTCATCACCAGCGGCAAGATTCGCTAGGTGCATCTGCCTACGCTACCTATGTCCCACATTGGCAAAGGCCCTGTTCCGGGAACGGATACGTCCCGGTGGAGCGAACACCTCACCCCTTCCCTGAAGGCGTGAGCGCTCTCCTGCGTCATCGGCAAGTATCCCCAGGATCGGGTGATCAGCCAGAAGAAAGAAAAGAAGGAAGGAAAAGAAGTCGTGATCGAGACGACAAAAAGAGATATTTTCATTTAATATGAATTGGCGGAACACATTTCTTTGGCCCGAGACATCCCTCGGGAGTACATAAGCTCCGAAGACAAAAAGGAGCAAGATTGGATAAAAAAAAGAGAGAAGGAATCAAGGTTACGGCAAAGGACGTCGGAAAATATCTGCCAACTCCAAGAGACCCAGTGAGGAGTGTTGGGTCAATTCTTGCAACCGTGCTTCAGTAGCTGTCAGCTGCGATAACTTCTCGTCCAAAGAGGTAAGTTGTCCTTCCGCCAGATCAGCTTCCTCTCTTGACTGGGCTTCGAGGCGCTCGCCTTCCTGTAGTTCGGCTTCGACCTCGACAAGTTCAGCGCGCAACTCTGCCTCCCGTGCCGTGAGAAGCAGCCGACGTTCTGAGATGTTGCCAGCAACATTTCTCAGCTGTTCCATGGTCACCCTCAAAGAAGAAGCAACCGTGCGACAATCTGCTCTCTCCAGCTTCACAGCCGTCAACTGATCAGAAACCTCTCGGCTCAGGAACTCCCGCCTGTTGGCGTGCTTTAATAGCATTACAACCCGCGGAGTCCAATCATCCATGGGGCAGCCGAATACTAATAACGACCGGGAGAGGTGGTCCACCAAGCTCCTCAGCTGCACATAGGTCAGGTCCGGAGAAGCTAACATGGCTCGCTAGAGATTATCCAGAGACTGCCATACCATGTCACCAGAGAATTGTAGGCCTAATGGCGAAGTCTCGGGGAGCTGAAAGTCTACCCTGCTATCTATCTCGGCCCAAATGTCATCGGCCACCCCGAGGGACGTCGACGGCATAGTCTGCACGATGCCCACACCCGGCCCGATTATTGCAGCGGTAGCAGCTAAAGGGGCCTCCATGGTGACAACTTCCTTGCCCGCCCTTTGGGCTGAGGCTACAGCAGCTGTATCGGCAACGGAAGGCGCTTGCTACTCTTGAGTAGTCTTACCGGCCGCCAAAGGAGGAGAGCCCTCTACGACCGACAAGGTCTGAATGACATCGGCCTCGTCTGTAATAATTTCTCCTGCTTCTATATCCGGAAGACCACTTGGCAACATCAATGATTCTGCACCGGTCACTAAGGTTTGAACCCTTGCAACCTCGGTTGGAGCGCTAACTTCGACAGTCACGCCAGGCTCCTTTGAGACCGCTGCAGTAGCATAGGTCCGTGGAAGCCGCAGGGCAATGGGCCGTACAATAGGCGGGAAGGCTGACTGACCCACATCCGCGCTAGGAAGGGGTATGCGGATCATTATAGCTGGCGGTACCACCTCAGCCTGCATTCCATATATGTACATCAGCCAACTGGCTTGAAAATCAAAAGAAGTGCTGCAAGCGGGAATCAGAATGCCTTCTACCTCAACCGACACTATATTCAGGCCTCCAAGAGTCGCCCCTGAAGATTCTGGCCCTTCTCCTGCAGTCGGTTAGGATGGCCCGTGCTCGGCTCCCAATAGCCTCGGAGGGCTAAACGTTGGCAGGTCGCTCTCATAAGCTGAAGAAGCCCCGGCGTCCTCAGCCTCGATGTCCGCCATCGGGAACCCCTCGTCATCGCTGGAGCCGCCACCGTAATCAACCTGTTCAGAAGAGGATGACTCTTCTGCTTGTTCTCGAACCTCAAGTACCTGAGCGGGAACTAGGCTGCTAGGAGGAGGCCCTCTATCCAGAGCCTCCTCAGCGATCTCCGCCTCGGGAGCATCCATTGGCGGAATATCTGAGGGCTGGTCCCTTGGAAGCCCTCGCTCTCCGATGACGACCCCTGCCGAGGCACCGACCTCAGGGAGCAGTGTGGGCCGAATGTCGACTGGAGTCAAAGGACAATAAACAGTCAGGACTTGACTGAAAACACAACATGCCACTGAGCTCTACGGACGAGCTGCAAATTACCTTCTATTTCTCGATGGGGTGTCGGTGAAGGCAAGTCACCCTCAACAGAGGTCAAGGGGGCTTCCTCCCCTCTCTCCTCGGCAGCAGCTCCGGATGCCGCCTCCAACCCAACAACGGCGGGGATAGTGCCGGCAGCTACCGAAAAGAAAGATGGTCAGCCCAGGCGTCCGAAACAAGCAAATAAGCCAATACAAGAACAAGGAGTCACCTTCGCCCTCAGGCCTTTCCGTCCATGCGGCCTCGAATTCGGAGAATGATGGAACCCGAGGAGGTGGAGCAGCGGACTCCTCTTCAGCAGCCTTCCTCCGACGTGCCCGAGTAGCACGGGACTCTGCCCTCTTGGCTTTCTTAGCCCTACTGACGGCCTCCCTGACCTGGGACCTGGTCCGCTTCCGTGAGTCCCCAGGGGGTAATGGTGTCGTGGTGGGAGCCGGCTCTGGAATATTAAAATATGAAGGCTTCTGCGCCTTAGATATCAACTTCCTACAGTGTCGGGTCGCTTCCATAGAAAGGCGAGCTGCAAAAACACATGAGTAAGAAGATGCACACTGACTATAGAAGAAGCAGCTTCAGGGCTGAAGAAGAAAACAAGCATTACCTGGCAGCCCCGTGTATCGAGGACTGAGTGGCCAGTAAAGCAATACTGGCGCCTTGTCCCGGGAAGCCGCCTCACGGATCAGCCAGCACACATCACCAATTGTTTCACTTTTCTCCGTCAGTTGGGCCAAATCTTCATGGCCACAGGAGGACAAGTAATGATATAAGTTCAAGTGGTCGAATCCCCAGCCGTCGACATACTTGAAGGATATTAGAAGCTGATGGCTCCAAATGGCTTCTAACGCACTGGCAATTGAAAGCCCATGAGAATGAAGCAGGGCGAATATCCAGGGGGTGTTGGTATACAAGTCAGCCCGCCTGTCTTCCCTCCCGATGAATGTCCGATAGGGATGAAAATGGTCGACTTCTGGGCGCCAGCTCGCCACACTAGGAAGAGGTTCTTCCACCGGAAGGGGGATTGTCTGAAGAGCAATCCGGTCACTGCTAACCCGGCACAGCCCCCAGAGAGTCTTAATATAATCATCCCTCTGGATCTCTGGCATCTTCGGGTCGGCTCGGGACGACTTGCCCTTCGCAGCTTTCCTGGCTTCTACATATGCCATCACCTCAATGTTGGACCAAGATTTCAGCCTCTTCAAGTAGGCTGGATCAACATCCAGAATGGGCTCCCGCTGGGAGTCTAAGAAACGGCGTTCGGCAGCATGCCAGCAGTCCTTCCGGAAGTTCCGATAAAAGTCCGTTCGTGCATTCCACCACTTGATGAAGTCTGGAGTCACTGGGGGCAGACGAGCCGGGGTTGGCACCCTGAATGATACATCCTCTCAGCGATGGAAGTAGTCCCACCATCCACGGGCTTCATCAGTAGCTGTCTGACCAGCCCGGTGTCTATTCGGCAGATTGAATCGGGCTGAAGAAGAAGGAATTTACTGGTCGTACCCAAAATTCCGGCTGAAACGAAAAGGATAATACGGCTCCAGCCACAGCAAGCCGCTTTTCCTAAAGACTAGAACACTGGGGCGAATAGACAACGCCCACTCAACCAGTTCCGGCTCCAAGATGGGCCTTGTGCTCTTTGACCCGGTCAGCTGATGAATAAATTCCTCTGTCTCAAATAATCGACATTGCCGCATCCGGTTGACAAGAGGGCTAGAGCTGGCAGCCAAGCTCCAGAAATGCAGAACGCCAGGGGAATCTGTTGGAACTGTAGTCAATTTCCCCCGAATGGCGAAAAGCTGATCCGCCAGTGAGGACGGTTCGGCACTGGCAAATTCGATCATCCGCGATAAAGGACGATCTGACTGCATTGACCGGGGAGCTGCTTCAGGAAAGAGGGTACAGACCCAGGCATTAAAAAAGTGGAGGGGACCAACTGTCCGCGAATTTCTGGGGATGCGCGACTTGTGCAAATCCCCCAACATTTTATATATGAGGCATAAAGCCACAGGGCACAGGGACAGCTTCGTCCCCCAAGCCATCAAACAGGCAGGGTAAATCACCTCCGGCCTGATCACCGTCTCGTCTCCTTGAGGAAGGGTGAATGAACAAAGCCAATATGTCAAGTACACAGCACAGTGTGTAACTGCGTCAACTCCCGTGGGATTCGGGCCGGCCTGTCGCCCTCTCCCTGAGACAGCAGGATATGTTGCTTGGCGTCGAGCCCTCTTCTTCCGCGCCACCGCTGTCGGAACCACTGTGGGGAAGTCCTCATAGTGCTGCCCCCCACCAAAGAAATATTGAAGCCACGTGCCCATCCGCACGCGTCTCTTCTCACCAGGTTTTCGCGCTTCCCGTGAGTCAAGTGTCGGGCGCAGCAGGGTGCGGTACGCCTTCATCAGATAATGGTAGGCGAAGCCCGTGAAGTATTTGCCTTCACCATCCGTCTGGTCCTTCAGCCAGTCTTGGAAGCAAACTTCTTCATACGGCTCTCCATCTATCGGTAGGCCGCTCAGCTGAGAAAGGCTCCATAGATCCAATGAAGTCTCACCTTCTGCAGTGTAGAAAGTATTGTACTCTGGGCAGAAGACTTCAATCATCCCGCAACATAGACCTCGGGAGATCGAGTATCTATATCGGGAAGCGTATACGCTCTGATAAACTCCGGCGTGCACCAGGATGGGGGCGTATTGCCGCAACACAAAGTCTGTAAATTCAACCGCTCCCGGTCTGAAGGCGTGAGCATCGGTGGCTTTGAGCTCTCCAAACCACCCCACTGAAATCTGATGTTTGAACCGGACCGCCAAGCAGTCCAAAAGAAAAGGCTCGTCCCGGTATCCCCAATGGAGCGGTGCGAGGAATAGACCATATACGGGCTTCTCCCTGTCAACGCGGTCGGCGGTTTCATTCCAGCGAGCTGGTGTATACTGCGGCGCTTTCGTCAGCATCCCGGCCTCGGGGGATAATTCCTGCACTCTGAGCATGGCCCCCCATTTCCTGGGCTCTCCGGGGATGTACATGGGCATACCATAGGTGATTGACTCAGTCAGGCTGTCTCGCTCCGCCAATAGCACTCCTTCAGCTCTGCGGACCAGAATTAAATCACGCTTCCCGCCAAGGTTGAAGCGCTCAAGGAACGCCATCAGGTGCTTATCTTTGGGATGGTCCCGTCTGATGTCGTCCCCTCGGTCATACCTGAAGTGGTTGCCGTCAAGAATCAATAAACGGCCGGTATCGACGATGTCGGTTTCTGAGTCCGAAGACTCAGCCACCACGGCTACATGTCGAAGCCCCCGATCAAGGGAATGGACATTCCCCCATGTCACGGTGACCCGGGATGCGGAAGAAGATGACCCAGATGCCATATTATCTGCAAAATAATGTCCAGAAAAGAACGAGTAAGAGTCAGAAATCAGTTGATTAAATCAAAACTCCTGACAAAATTTCGGCAGCATCTCCTCAGCTCGAGGGCTTGCCAAAAGAGAAGCGGAAGGCGTCCACAGAGGGAGCAGCCCCAAAAAGCAGCCATAGGCATTGAGCCGAGGCCGAATGGGACACCCAAGAGATCTAGCTCCGAGGACAAGTCCTACGAGAAGCCTCCCGGGGCCCGAAGAATGGGTTCAGAACCCGAACACAATAACACTCAACTCACCGGCTCACCCGAACCCGGAACCCACTCGGCGCCGTGGAGGGAGGAAAAGGGAGGAGAGAGAAAGAATCTTCGCAAATGAGGAGTTGTGAAGAAAAAAATGAAGAAGAAAAGCATTTATAGGGGGCTCCACCCCTGTTAAAACGGCGCGCCCCGGGGCGCGCCATTTTAAGACATTTGCGCGCCGCTTTTAGCGGCGCCGTTTTAATGCCAAAATGGTCAGGGCGCGTCGGATTTAGCCGCGCCGTTTCAACCAATGAGGTGAGGGGCGCGCCGTTTTAAGTGATGCCGTCAAGCTTCCTGCCTCGCCGGATTAGCATCCAACCCGGAATTAAAATGCCGTTCAAGCTTCTGTCAGCCAAACAAGGCTCATCCGCAGGCCTTGCCGCATTCCTGCCTCACTTGCACCGCCTACGTCTGGGGGGCATTTGTTGGCACTCAAAATATAACCCTTCGGCGACCAAGCCGCAAAGACGAATGATACGGCCCACCGAAGCACAAAAGCCGATGAAGGCTGGCTTACTGAAGGCTCTTCAAGCTGCCAGAACCCCGAGCCACCTTGAAGGGAACATCGGGGACTTCGCCTTAGGAGAGTCGAAATGAACCCGCAACCAACCGGCAGCGCGATCAAGCCTGCCCAATGATCTGGCATCGACCTCGTCATGCCGCTACCACATATCCGTCGCCCGACCAAGGACGACAGTCTACCCGACGACTCTCCTAAGGAAGAGAAGCGCCCTCGGTTGTCCCCGACAAGAAGCCGAAGGTTCTGTATACGGAAGCCCCCGATCACCCGACACGGGATCGACTTCTCGCCATAATGGGCCCGTTAGTGGCCGATTGATCGCCGCTCATGGCGGAATTATCCAGAGTCTAAACACCATCCCGCAGAGAAGCTTTGAGCACGAGTCCGTCTCAACCAGGAGCACAAATCACAATGCCGAAGGATGTAGTATCAGGACATCTGTGTGCTCGGACCAGACACACTTGAAAGTCTGATCAAGGCCATTCGTCGTACCGAGAGCTTCGTCAACACCTCGTCAGGGTTTCCCAGGGCCAGGGTGAGAGGAATAGTCAACGGGAGCTTCCGGAATCGTCTCCGGACCCACCGGACCGGGCACCCAAGTGAACAAGTTGAAACGGCGCCGTCAAACCGGCGCGTCAGGGACAACAGGGGATGCGCTCCCGGCGCCGTCGAACCGGCGCGCAAAAACCCAGTGGGGGGAAGGCTTTCCCCGGCGCCACCTAATCCGGCGCGCCCCCTTCCTATGGCGCCGGATTAACAACAGGCTATATATGTATAGTCTGCCTTCAAGAAAAAAGGGGGGCAGAGAGGAAGGGGCGGAATCGAAAGAAAAAAAAAGAGAATTAGAAAGAGAGGAGAGGGGTCCAGAGAGAGGGATCGGAGGGTTTTCTTCTGTCGACAGAAACCTCCGTCTGAGCCTCTCGACGGCCACCACCCTGCTCCACCCGAGCTTCCCGGAGTCAAAGAAGGAGATCATCCGTTTCTCATTTACTTAGGTGGGTTCCCCGTGTTTTCTCTCGGTGGATTCCCCCTTTTTGTTCTATCTTCGGTTCTCTCTAAACAATGTAAGTGAGTGAGGGGCGGGGCGATGATATGAGCCTGACCTCCCCTCCTTCACCAACATCTCTATTCCTCCTCTCTGTTTGTACCGAGTCCCTTATATTAATGAAAACGGCGGCCGGGCGACAACGCCGGTGCCGAAACGATGCTCTGTGCACTTCCTTGCCCTGTTGCTTATATCATGAATGAATGTTGCTTTCCTTTTCCTATGGATCTTTTTTTTGTTGTTTCCTCTTCTTCCCTGTAGCCGGTGAAGCGGCGGCCGACAATGATGCCGGCGCCGTGGAGGATGAACGCAAAGCATTGTGCATTCCTTTGGCCGAATGATCTTACTTCTGTTCCGTCTTCCCGACGCTTTATGCCCTGCTATGGCAAGGGCTACATCGATTCCCCTCCCCGGGGGTGTTTTTCTCTTTTGATCGAATGCTAGGAATTTTCACCGTGTGAGGTGGGTCAATACGTGGGTTCCTTCAACCTGTCTGGGCTGCCCTCGTAATACCCTTTCTGTTCCTGACCATGAACAGAGGGAAATAAGGGCGTCCCCACATTCCCGTTATTATTTTCTGAACATTCCTTGATGAATATTTCTTTGATTTGTGAACGTGCACATGCATGAACGTATGTATATCTACAGGCATTAGTCTTGGCCTGCTGGTTATGCGAATGATCTCACTGCTTCGTTCTACTGTTTCATTAGTGTGGATCGGTAACCCGGGGAGGGGGAACATCCCCTACTGTTCCGTTGTGATAACACTCTATCCACCGGGGACCGTCCAGTAGTGACGAATCTCCTATGGATTAATGAGTGAATAGTAAACGGGTTAATCCCGACATCTCAAATACACAGTCCCTAATGGACTTTGTGGTGGCCGTGAGATGCGTGTGCCCCTCGTAGGCTGGCCCTCGGGGTTTCCTTCTCTAATCGGTCGTCCCGATTCGAGTGTTGTGGTGACTCGGGTCGCGTGCCCCTCGTAGGCTAGCCCTCGGGGTTTTCGCTCCCATATCGAGTCGCCTCACTCACTCACTGTTACCCACGGACTCGGTACCCCTAGCAGGCTAGCCCTCGGGGTCTTCCTATCCGTTTGGGTCTGCCGGCCGCCGTTGCGCCACCCGGCTTTTAGGGGTTTACTCCGCCACCTGAGTATTCCCTGCGTCTCCCCGATAATCCTTTGGGATGGGGAGATGCTGCCGAAATTTCGGCTCGAACGAGTTTAAACTCGGAACAATCGCCGCGCTCAAGTCCGGACCTCGCGCGATCCCGTGATTTGACGTTTGGATGACTTGGGACCAATCCGATGAATAATCAACTCAATGAATTCTCAAAATCATCCAAAACCCCTTTTTTATGTATGTATATATATATATATATCCATGAATAAACTAACGAAGCTCCTGTTTCCACGAAATCGGGTTAAATCGGCGCGTTCGTGCGCGATAACACCTTAAAACGGCGCGCCCTTCCCGGCGCGCCCTTCCCGACGCACCCCAGCCAGCCGCGCCCTTTTAACAGGGGTTTTCCCCTCTACCTACGGTTCTGGTGCCGTTTTAAGCCTTTTACCTACGTTTCAGGGCGCCGTTTCAAGCGTTTTAGCCCCATGAGATGATTTCCTATGCTAATCATAGAGGGACACAAGCTCCTCGACCAAATAAACTGGATAAATTAGCATGTTCAAGCTCGAATTGATATGCCTCGAATCTTATCGTCATGCCTTAGTCCAAGCTTTCATATCGCATTAATGCATGCCTAAATAGGTGCATCCTTGGTATATCAAATAACATTGCCAGAAGGTCAGGTTACGCCTGATTGGGGGCTTTGTTACGCGTGGAGGTGGCCTTCGAGCCTAAGTCCTCCGCCATGTACCAGGGTCCACCCTAATAAATCGTGTGTAGTCAATCGTAGTATCTTGCACGATCACTCGCATGCTCTGTATCCTTTATTCTGGCTTTGACAGCCCGATATCTCGGCAATTAATCAAAGGTGTTCCCTCCTCGTGGGGGATGTAATTAACGCCATAACCTTTACGGTATGGCGGACTGCTGGTCCCGACCGAACCTCACATTCACCCGACATGGGTCAGAATGAGCGCATAATAAAATCGTCACTCATGTGACTGGCACGCCCGCGTCGTCAATCAGTCAGTTGATTACCAGTTAGTCAAATGGCTGATCGATACGCGAACGAAGAGAGAAAAAAAAAGGTCGCAAACAGACTTCTACTGCTTCCTTTTGGCTACCCCTGCAAGTTCGGCACCGTCCGTGCCTCTCCACCTTGGCGCCCTCGCGCGCCCCCGTTGTGCTCACGGCAGCACTGTCAGTTGTGATTGGTTGGGTGTTTATCATATGTTTGTTATTTATGTTATTTTCTTACTCTATATCTCTGTCAGCATTCCATTGCATACATCCATCCCTCTTTTATATCCTTTTTCATTTTTTCTAAGGATCACCCTTTCCCGGTGAAGGAAGGACTCTCCGTTTGAGAATTCCTCTCAACGGAATAGAATCTCCTCCATTGGGACCTCCGTAAGTCCCCGACATCGAAGAATCTCCTCTTCGTTCACTGGGCTGGTTGTACCATTGAAGTTCCCCGGAGTTAGTCATCCCATTCGTGGTGAGACGAGAGACCCTAGCTGACACGGCGGTGAAACAAAAATAAACTAGGGTCCCTATTTTGTGTGAACTTCGGATCTCGCTAAAAACATAAAAAAATCATCAAAATCAAAACACAAAAAAGGCGTAAAGGCATCCACTTGTTTGATAATCTCTGCTACCTGCTTGCTAGTGTATGTTTTTACGTTCTGGGAAAACTGTGAGCATGGCTCACGAGTCTTTTGAGGAGAACCACCCTAGTCGTGGTTTGTCAGCCGACCCGCGAGTCTATGCTATGGACTCGGGTCCTTCTCATGAGCCCTCGCATGAGGTGCAGGTTATTGCCGGGGACACGTCCCCACCATAGGATATCTCTTCCTTACTGGGCATCCTCGCCAACACGGAGCTTACCTCTGAACAGCTCCGGGCCTTCCAGGCCATTCCGAAGGGGAAATCTGTTTCCCCCACGCCCCAGGAATCAACTCCGGCCATCGCACCTCTCCAAGAGTCCGTGCAGGCCATTCCATCTCCTTCATTGGCGCAAGCCATCCAGTCTCCCTCGCTTCAAGGACAAGCGAGCCAACAACCACCCTCATTCCAGTTCCCGTCACAATCTCAAACTCCCGTTGTTCCCCACATACCGCTTCAGCCGGGGCCGACTGTCGGCGGTCCGGCAGCTCCCTCTCATTCGGGGTTCCCCCCTCAAGTCTCCGGGAGACAGTTTCTCCCCCAGTGGCAAGTACCACTTTCACCTCCAGAGGAGCTCGCCCAATCGCTCCTCAATAGGTTCAATCGTATGGACGAGCAGTTTCAAAATCTGAGAAGAATGGTGGACGTGAAAGCCACCCCGGAGGTTACTTTGCCAATCCTTCCCGTCATTCATCTTCCTCCCTCCGAAATGCCCACGTACCGCAGATACAATGGTACCGGCAACCCCTTCATTCACCTCAAGGATTTCATGTATGAGTCCTCCTATTGGCAAAACGATCAGAGGTCCCTGGCATACCTCTTTCGGAGATCATTGGATGGTCCCGCGCTTGAGTGGTTCTATTCCTTGGAGCCCCGCGAGGCCGAGAATTTTGAAATAGTCCAGAGAAGGTTCTTGCAGAAATATAGGGATAGGGTCGGTCCCTCACTCTCCATTACCGACCTAGTGGCCGAAAAGATGAAGCCCGATGAAGATTTTATCCGCTATGCTGATAGATGGAGGTCTCTGGCGGAAAGAATAAGGGATACCGTCTCCGAGCCCGAACAAGTGAAGATGATTGTGTCTAATGCAACCCCACAGTTCAGACACGTCCTGGCCATGAATAAACTTACTACAATGGAGGAACTCTATGAAAGGGTCCGGTACATCCAAACCTAGTTAAAAGACTCCCCCATTATGAACATGTTTGAGTCGCCGAAGCCCAAAGTGGTCAGAAAGACAGGCGCTGGTGTCCCGGGCGGAGCCACAGAAGGGGTCGTGACAATTGAGCAAGTGGGTGCGGTCAACAATGCCAATTATGCAGTCAACCCAAGGCCTCCACAAATGCCCCGACTTCCCCTCCAACCAGGTCCTTTCCCTCTTCGTCCTCCACCCCAAAATAATCCACCCCAGGATAATATGCCTCCATTACGTCAACCCCAGCAACAACAACCACAACCTCAGCAACAACAACCACCGCTTCAGTACAACCAAGTTCCACCCCCGGGGAACTATGGTCCCCAACAGCAACAAAGGAGGCCGGTCGATCCCAAGAGAGCCTATTATCCACCATTGCCAGAAACCTTAGCAGACATTTTTAATGCCCTCATGGCATCAAACCAACTCGCCCTACCCAGAGAAAGGCCCGTGCGGCCCCCGAATGTTGATACCTCCAAATACTGCGTCTACCACAGGCAGCCAGGACACAGTAGATTACTGCTTCCATTTCAAAGATTACATCCACGATATGAATGATGAACATCAAATAGATTGGGATGAAATGAGACGATACATCGCCGCTCTCAAGGCTAGGAGACCTCCTCATAGGCCACAGCAGCAGTTACAACAGCAGCAGCAACAACAACCACAACAACAACAACAGCCTCAGCAGGCCCCACAACAACAGCCCAACATGGGCATAATCCAGAATCTATTACCGGAGCACCAACAGCCCAATCATCAGGTTAACCCCGTCTCTCTCCTTCCCGAAGTCGGGAGAGAGCAGGTGTGGCACCCGGAAAGTACCTCCATTCTCTCTACCGCCAATCCTATCATCACGCAACACCCTTTCCTTGCTCGGGTAGCACCTCTCTCTCATCAACCCGCGTCAGTATCGCCTTCACCATTTCCACAACCATTACGCCCTCTCATCTGCACCCCGATCTCCTATCAACCGACACTCTCCACTACGCCTTCACACCCTCTCATCTTCTCTCACTCCCCCACTTTACCATCCACCTCTACCACATTTACCCCTACGCCTTCTAAACCCCTTATCATCCGTCAACCATACATAACCCCGTCTTTCTCCACCATATCACCACTAATGCCTTCAAAACCACTCATTACCAATCACCCACCTCAAAATCATTGCCCGCTTCAAGCCCTACCCACTTCTATTTCGTCTCCACCTCCACCTTCCAGACCTCTTATCCTCCATAATCCGTGTGATATCCCCTCTACCTCCACCATGCCTCCACCTAACAAACCCCTCATCGGGAATCCCTGCTCCCGTCATCACCCCTGCTTCATCAACCATTCCTCCACCACTCCCCCTCAAATCCTTGTTAAAACCCACTGCTACCTCTACAGAGGTACAAAAGCCGCAGGCGATGGTGCTCCGGAGTGGAAGGATTTTTCACAGGGTTTTCCCCCACAACAGTCAGAATCCTGAGCAATCTCAGCCAGAGAAGGATGATGGAGAATAACCAGAAAGGGCTATCCCTGGAACACAGTATAATCTATTGAAACACTTGGACAAGGCACCTGCTCAGATCTCCATCCTGGAGCTACTTCAAAGATCCACATCCCACCAGGCGGCCTTGATGGAATATCTTCAAAAAGTCATGGTTAATGAGGACCTCCCCGTGGAGAAGATTTCGACCGTCCTGATCCCAACAGACACACAACCGGCCATCATGTTCCACAACTACGAGCTTGCTCCCAAGGAAGCTCAGAAATATGCATTGTGCATTTCAATAAAAATTAATGGGGTATCCATAAACCCGTGTCTTGTGGACACGGGTGCGTCCATAAATGTGATCTCCATGGACACCCTTCAGTTGTGTGGGGTCAACGAGGAACAAATAAGACCTTCCTCGATCACGGTCACGGCTTATGACAATAGCAAAAGGCCGCCACAGGGGATGATTATTCTGAAGGCAGAACTAGGCCCCATGTCAATTCCCACGGAATTCCATGTCCTCGACATGGACCCCACATTCAAGGCTATACTGGGTCGCCCTTACATCGAAGCCATGGACGTTGTGCCTTCCACCAACCATCAGTGCCTGAAGTTTCCTTACAATGGGAGGATTATTAAAGTGGTCAGTACACCTGTCCTTCACACAGTGGATGCTATCAACACCTCTCTGCCCTCTGTGTGGCCATCTCATCGGCCCATATTGTCATTGCTGGACGTGCGTGATCTATCTCACGTTCCACTAGCACCAAAGGAGCCGGTCAGGACAACCACAACATCATATCTCCCTTTTCACTCCAAAGGGTGGGAGATTAAGAGGAACATCGGCTATGAACAGGGTAAAGGTCTGGGCGCACAGTTACAGGGTAGACTCAAACCGCCAAAGAAAATTAGGTCGAACTGCAGGTTTGGCCTAGGCTTCAAAGGACCGTTCAAGGCGGATTGGAAGCCCCTCACATGGACTCTATCGAACCACTTCAACAGAGGGCCCGTTGTTCAGATGGGAGATTACCCACGAGAAGCATATGGGGGATCACATGCTGTATATTTGGCTGAAAAATGTCGAGGATCACCAAAAGAGGCAAGATCAAAGATCCAGAATGCGAGTGGAACAAATGGTTCGACATACGGGACATTTCCGTTGCACTGGAAAGGATGTTCTCGTCTCCGCAGCTTGAAGGACCACCATTGATCTCCGGAATACCAGAGAATATTACCACTCTTGCCAAGGTTCCAAACTATCCTCGTCCTCGCCAGAAGGACCCTGTCATCAACAGATCTTCATCCGTCCTCAACATTGTCGTCGACGGCTCATTAGCCGCCATCTTCTCCATCCACTCGTCTCAGCCTTTGCTGATATTTTCTTCCTGGGTCAGACAGTTGTCTGATAATCTTCCCAGGTCCCCTTCTTTGCTTACATACCTATGCGGGCTTTTCAACCCGTGCCAGGTCTTCAACCATGATCTGCTCTATGAGCCTCACAATCCTCTAGCCATAACCACTTTTCTCTATCCTCCGATCTCTTTTCACTATTTTGTCATCAAAAATAAAAACGAAAAAAAAAACGTCAATTTTCAAACTCCTCAACAACACATCTTCGTTGAGGAAACCTCATACATCTCCCACGGGTGCGTCCCGCCCTGCGGACCACCCGTCCAAGGTCCGATGAGCAACCTTTTCTACCCCTCCTTTGGGGGTCTTCTCCTGTACATTCTACACCATCCTCTTCGTCTTCCTCTTCTTCTGTAAATATTGTCAGTCAATTTAGGAATGATAGGTCAAGGGTGTTACCTAGGAAGAAATCCAATGGTAGGCAGATCCCTCGTCGATTCCTTCTGGATTTAGCCGCCAGATGTCAGGCCCTTCTTGCCATCCCCCAGTTGCTAAAAAATCCCATCTGGCTACCGGAAATAGAATGTGAGGGCGACTGTGCATTTGATGAAGGGTATGGAGTCTACGAGATCACGGATGAAGAATGCCCCACTGAAGATGAGGGTGAAGAATATGAGGATGCGGCTGGCGCATATGCTAGTGGAATGAGGAGATTCGACGAGCCGTCAACCGCCGTAGAAGAATCCACCAAAGAAGTCAACTTGGGAACTGAGGAAGACCCTAGGATCATCCTCATAAGTGACAATCTACCACCCTCTGAAGAAGAGGCATTAATTGAAGTTCTCAAGAAATATAAGGACACGTTTGCATGGAACTACGAGGATATGCCGGGTCTAGATTCAACCTTGGTCGAACACCGTTTAACCCTAAAACCAGGGTCCGTCTCGGTAAAATAAAGGTTAAGGTGTTTCCACCCTCAGATGGCTTTGAAAATGAAAGAAGAGGTTGATAAGCTCCACAAAGCCAGGTTCATTAGAGTCGTCCTTTATCCTCAATGGGTGGCGAACATTGTCCCGGTCATGAAGAAAGATGGGAAAGTCAGGATTTGCATCGACTTCCGGGACCTTAACCGCGCGTGTCCAAAGGATGATTTTTCCTTGCCTCACATTGATGTGTTGATCGATAACACGGCAGGCTACGAAACCCTCTCATTCATGGATAGATTTTCAGGATACAATCAAATTCGTTTGGCAGAAGAGGATCAGGAATAGACGTCATTCACTATCCCTTGGGGAACATATTGTTACGTGGTCATGCCGTTCGGATTAAAGAATGCTGGAGCTACTTACCAAAGAGCTATGATGGCCATATTTCATGACATGATGCACATATACCTGGAAGTGTATGTGGATGACTTGTTGGTGAAATCAAGGACCAGGATGAACATCCAGAAGTTTTGGCTAAGGTCTTGCAGAGGTCAAGGGAGTTCCAATTGAAAATGAACCCGAAGAAGTGTGTGTTTGGTGTGTCGTCGGGTAAATTGCTGGGGTTCATTGTGAGTAAAAGAGGGATCGAGATAGATCCCGACAAAGCCAAGGCTATCAGGGATATGCCGCCTCCCAAGAATTTGAGGGAAGTCCGAGGTTTAATCGGGAGGTTGCAGTTTATTCGTCGGTTTGTGTCCCAACATTCACAAAGGTGTAGACCTCTCTACGAGTTGACCAAGCCAGGAGTAGAATTCCACTGGAATTCTAAATGTCAGAAAGCTTTTGAAGGGTTGAAGGAATATCTGGCTAGTCCACCCGTTCTCATTCCACCCAAACCAGAAAAACCTCTGATCCTTTACGTCTCAGTCTTGGATGACTCCGTGGGAGCCGTCCTCGCACAAGCTGATGAAGAAGGCAAGGAACGGGCAACCTATTACTTGTCCAAACTTCTCAATCCCTGTGAGCAGAAGTACACCGTCATGGAGAAAACTGTGCTGCCCTCGTTTGGGTAGTGCAGAAATTGAAGCACTACTTCTTGGCTCATGAGGTCCACTTGATTGCTCGAATGAATCCTATCAAATTCCTTCTAGAGAAATCCGTCCTTACGGATAGGCTAGCACGCTGGCAAAGTTTTCTCTCTCAGTTCGACATCACCTACATCCAGCAAAAGGCGATTAAAGGCTATGCCATAGCCGAGCATCTCGCTCACCATCCTCTCCCAAGTTCGATCCCGTCCAATCAGAGTTTCAGATGAGGAACTAATGTCCGTCAACCAATCAGATGAGCCAATGTGGACGCTATATTTTGATGGAGCTCTGAATTCTCAAGGGAGAGGAATCGGCGTCGCCCTCCTGTCGCCTGAAGGCCTCACATTCCCATTGGCATACCAGCTCAAATTTCCAGTTACCAACAATATAGCCGAATATGAAGCTCTTCTAGCTGGCCTAGAACTCGCTCATTCTTTTCGTATCACTGAGTTGCGAGTCGTAGGTGATAGTCAACTCATCCTTCGCCAGGTGCTCACTAAATATCGCACTCGCGATCCCAAACTCAAGCCATACCAAGAACTCACTGCTGCCTTTGCCAAACTGTTCACAAAACTGATCTTTGTTCATGTCCCTCGTCATCAGAATATTCTCGCCGATGCCCTCGCCTCGTTGGCATCATCCATAAGGTTCCCTCTAGGAAGATGGTTTGAGTCCATTTCCATCTACAAACTTCACGCCCCTGCAATCGATGATGCTTCCTACGTAAATATCAAAGACAGGATAGCAAGGAAGATCCTGCAGGAAGATATCCTTGAGAAGAGGGAAATCATGTTGGCAGAGGCCGAAGAAGAACTGGCTGATGAAGAGAAACCATGGTTCTATGAAATCGTCAAATACTGCCAAGATCAGTCTTATCCTGAAGGGGCCACCACAGAGGACAAGAAAGCCATAAGAAGGGTGGCTCAGAAATACACATTGGTTGGAGGTCTACTCTATAGGAGGAGCCTTACTGGTATTCTGTTAAGATGTCTTGGTGACGATGAGGTTTGGAAATGTGTAGAGGAGACGCACTCGGGTGTGTGCGGTGGCCACGTGAATAGTCAGATGCTCGCCAAGAAGATCATTCGCCAAGGCTTTTATTGGCCCACTATGGAAGAAGATTGTGCTGTCTATGTCCGTAGGTGTGTCAAGTGTCAACTTCACACCGATAAAATCCATTCACCATCTTCCTCACTTCATCCAATATCCTCCCTGTGGCCTTTCTCCAAGTGGGCATTCGACATCATTGGTCCCCTAGGTGATCCCAATTCCTTCACCAAGCAAAAATCTTTCATCCTTACTGCGACGGAATACTTCACCAAATGGGCCGAAGCCGAAGCTTACGCGGAAATTAAGGCGTCAACAGTCTGCAAGTTCATCATGAAGAACATCCTCGCTAGATTCAGCGTCCCAAGCACAATCGTCACCGACAATGGGCCACAGTTCATTTCTCAGGACCTATACGACCTCTGCAAGAGGTACGCAATTACATTGCATCATTCATCACCTTATTACCCACATGGTAACGGCCAAGCGGAGGCCACCAATAAAACATTGCTCAAAATAATCAAAAAAACCTGCGAGTCTAGTAAGTTTTCAGACTGGCCAGAAAAACTTATCGAAGCCCTATGGGCCTATCGCACTTCAATCCGTACCCCTACCGGGTAGACTCCATTTGCCCTTACTTATGGTATGGAAGCGGTAGTCCCATACGAGACTCTGATCCCTTCTCTCAGGGTACAATTGGACGAGGAATTTCCCCTCGACGATCGTCGTAATTCACTCCTCGCCCAGTTGGAACTCTTGGATGAGAAGCGGCTGGCCGCTGCCGAACACGCTCGTGTGTATCAAAATAGACTCGCTCGCTTTTACCAAAAGAAAGTCATTGAGAGAAAATTCAAAGTCGGTGAGATGGTCGTAAAAAGAATTTTTGTCAAACCTGGAGGTCCGCGTTCTAAGCTCCAACCCAATTGGGAAGGACCATTTGTAATTCAAGCCGTGTACCCTGGCAACGCCTACAAGCTAGTCAACGCCGAAGGGACCGAGTTATCCCACCCTTGGAATGGGCTTTATCTTAAGAAATACAACCCTTAGCTACAAAACAAAAAAAATGATGAAAAGATAGAAAACATCAAAAATAAGAAATATTGAAAACCACTAAAAATATGGAAAATTCAAAATGCCAATGCCTGGTGGTCACCATGTAGTCAAGTCACTGCATCTAACCTTCATGTTAGGATAGGGCCCATTAAGGCTTGGTAGGCACCGGGTCTTGGTTTGCCAGAACCGTGGAGATCCCTGTCCGGCCACGTCGGCCTATGCTCGCTCGAATGAAGCTAACATGTGCTCACTTATGTATTTTATTCAAAAAAGTCGGTAGCATCACCTACGGTGGGGCCCCACCCAGAAGATCTCCGGAAGCTGTAATCTTTATTCTTTTCTCTTCGACCAAATGAGACAGTCGGCGCCCTTAAAACGCTGAGCATGAGAAACCGAAACTCAAACCACAAGGGCAAGAGTAGGATCCATTTCCTCGAGCATCGATCAGAGCACGAGAAGAGGGCAGTGTCCCCGCAGGCATACGAAAGGGAGCCCACAAACATCAAACGACTATATCTACCTCACAAAATAAATACAAAATCAAAATCAAGAGCCTGGTCGTGACCGTGCCTGAAGCGATAAATGGAACCCCTCAAAGCAAAAGTTCGAATCCACAAAAGGGGGGGGGCTATGGAATGTAAATGTTCAAGATTTGGTCCAAAGTTGTCCGAAAGGAAAGAGTTAATGGGCCCTTATTCGCTCGCCGGGTTAACGGCTTTGCCGGTCCTCTCAGGAGGTTTATCCCCTACACTCTTCCTTCTCTCTCTAAAGATGAAGGTTCGATGGAGTTTCTGAAGGGTGAAAACTGCCCAGGGTCTGCGACCTTATTTTAATATACATGTTTGGTTGCCTACTTTGAAAAGAAAAATCTATCGCTGCGAAGGAGTCTCCGTGTTTCTGGCTGGTCAAGACCCCTGTTTACCTCCTTGATGTCTTCTTGCTTAACCTTAGGCTTAGGCCAATGCAGGCGCGTCACCTATGGGTGCGACAGCGTCTGATTCCGGGTCAGCGTCTCGCTGTTGGTCGTTAGGGTTCCAGGGTGTTACATCATATACCATCTAGAGTTGTGAGGAAACAGACCCGGGTCGGGCAAATCATTTACCTCAAACATCTTTTGGGTGAATCCCTGTGGTCGGAAACGACTGGGAGCCTAAGCATGGCATGACGGTATTGTCATCAGGGTAAGTCTTAGCCGGCGGGATCATCATTCGAGGGGTCTAGAGGCCCAAATCAACCTAGATGTGCACTTAGGATACGTGGGAGGTTAGTAAGAAACCCCTGTTCTCGTATAGGTTGGCTGCCATTTGGGTGCTTGACAGGCATTAGCAACAAAAAAAATTTTATAATAAAAGCAAAAAAAATGAAAAAGAGAAAATGTACATATTTGCAAACAAAAAAAATCTTTTTTATGATAAAATTAAACAAAAAAATGCCAAATATAAAAAAAACAAATCAATTTTGTATGATTGCATTTGCGTGCAGCATCTCACTTTTAATACCGCTTGCATTCATATGCTTGCCTGTCGCATTTATCATCACCGCATCTTTCCCTTGCCTTCGCTAAATAAAGGCTTGGCCCCTTGACCAGTTATCAAGGACAGTCACAGTGACCATTTGCTTATTGAGCAAGGGGCCAAGTCAGAACAGAAATTCCGATTTGTTTGTTTCAGTGATGTGTGCAGGGATTCAGGCAACAGAAGCAAAGGTGAAAACCAAACAAATCGAACCTTGTATTTTATTCCAAAAAATCAAAAAAATTACATCAAGTTCCGCCCTCTCTCTCTGCATCACTCGTCCCACTACTCTCCGGGCAAAACGCTCTCAAAGGTGCTACCCAACTACGAAAAGCGGTACTCCTACCGCTCTGTACTCCCCTTCCTATTCCCACACCCCGGCGTTGATCCACGGAAGCAACAGAGAAGCTACCAACACGAAAGCCACGCTCTCGTGCTCTTCGGTAGCACTCCTCACCATCTCTCAGCCACTGCTCAGCAAGACCAAGGCTGGTTCGGAGTTCGAATAGTTGGGCCTCCATGGCCCTTCGTTCCTCCCTTTCAGTCAATCTGTTGGCTCTTTCTCTCCCTGCGTCTCTTTCTCTCTCTGCCCGTTCTCTCTCACGGTCTTCCCTCTCCAACTGGAGAGTGATCCTCAGTTCCATAGCATCCCTGGAAGAGTCATCATCTGGACGACGCTGCAGTTCCCCCTCCAGCTCTGCTATCCTAGCCGCCCTCAGCGCAGCTTGGGCAAGCGCTTCTTCCGTCTCCTTTTCCTGCCGAGTGTACCATCTCAGATACGCGATAAGGCGTAAACAAAGAGAACTCAACACTGAAACTTTTACATGTATACAGAGCATCCCTTCTGCCACCGCGACATACTGCGTGGCACGAGCAAGTTGCTCGTGAAGCAAATCGAGTTCTGAGGTAGGAATCCACAAGCTGGAAGAGACATCACCTACTCCCATCGCTGGGGAAGCCGCGTCAATCTGGGCATGCTATAACCACATGAGTTAGCAGCCAACACCTGGAATCTAGGGTTTCAATTAGGAACGCGCACTGTACACCTACCAAGGCGCTCGTAGCTCCGCGGGCATCACCCAACCGTTGCTCCATCTCTGCCAAGCAAGTTCGTAAAGTCGCTATCATCGTATCACGGATATTCTGCAGCCATACGAGTCAGCATTTCCACCAGAAAACCAAAAAAAGGAGAAAGAAGAAAAGAGAAAAGGGGAGACCTACCTCCGCAAGTCCCCGGGGTTGGAACCGCTCTGCGTACCTTGTCTTGTATAGACGCAGGTAATCCTCGCTATCCTGTGCATGCGATTCCACGATTATGCCACCCCGTTGCCAGTCTTCGTACTGTTCGGGGAATCGCACACGCCAGTCAATGCAGGTCACCGGTCCCCGCGTCTTTCTCCCGACACGAGGTGGCGCAGCCGTATCCACCCATTCCTGAGCCAGTCCTAAAGTCCTCATAACCAATCGTAGCCGAAGCGGCTCGATTTCATTCAGGCAGTGCATCCACAATTCTCGTCCGAACCGGGCATGACTTGCTAAAACCCACGGCTGGTCGGCATCGACCATGTCTGAGTAGGGTCTCCAGTTTACTATCGCTGCAGGGAACTCCTGTAGCTCCCGCCTTAGCACCATCAGTTGGTAGGTTAGGGGTGCCGCATTCATGATGGGTTGCCCACCGTCTGGCTAGCGGCACCATCGCGGGTCGCCAATGTCGAGCTCTCCCCATGGGGAGGTAATAATAGCTCCACAGCTGCTCGGCGCAGGTCATCAGTACCTTGCAAAAACACACAAAAAAATACAAAACAAGTAAAACCAAAAATACCTGGATGAATGGTGTGAAACCACTCACAGCCATCTCACGATCCGCTTCTTGGAACAGGCCTGCAAACAAGTGTGCTAGCATGGCAGCTCCCCAGGCATAGTACCCTACTTATTCCAGGTCTGATAGCAGCTCCAGGAAGCGACATTGGATACCGTCCCCTTTCGAGCTCAGTACCAATCTCCCCAAAAGGAAGAGGAGAAATCTCCTCAAATCTATGTTGCATCTTTCCCAGTTGTTAAAATCTGTGCAGTACACGGCACGGCATCCTATTTCCATCCTTTCCATGAACTCTTCTGAGGATTCGTCGTCCCGCCGATGAGTGTCGGTGAGCCCTAATGCATCCATGAGGGATGCCCTAGCTACCGACCTGTTTTTCCGACCATCTAGGTCCAAACCCAGTAGCTTCCGAGCACCTTCTCGGTAATCCGCATAAGTGACCCCGGTCACTACCTCGCCCTCCACCTTCAGGCTTGTGATCCGGACCACATCCTCCAAGCTGGGCACCATGTGCCCCCAGGGCATCAGGAATGCCCGACTCACTGGGTCCCATCTCTCACACAAGGCTTGGATCAGAACCAGGTCGAGCTCGAGCGGCTCGATCCGAAGAAAGGTGCCAAATCCCATCACGTCTAGCCTGGCCTTCTGAAAATCTGGGAGACCCCTGTATGCGGCCACTGCTAACTCCCATGAAATGTGTGATTTCATCACACTCTGTGCGTGCATAAGAAATGAAGAAGGGTTTTGTCAAGAGAAAGGAAGAAAGAATGAGAAAAGGGCAGGAAAGCTCAGCTTACGAGTTGTGATTGGGCCCTTTCGCTGAAGTGCCCTTCGAGGTCCGAAAGCCTCCTGGAACTACTATCACTGGACCTGCTTCTCTTCGAGGAGTGGGAAGATTCGCCCTCCATCCAACTCTCGGAATTTTGAACTCCTCCTCTCCCGTGAGAACTTGTGCTCCTCGAGTTAGCTCTCGATATACCTGGGAGGATAAAAGGGACAAGAATTTATAGAAATGGAAGGAGTGCAGGCCAAGATTGCCTCCATCACCTTTAATGATAGCCCTCGCAATGAGGCACCTATCATGCGGTCCCGTGTGTCACTTCGCCGCTCGCACAGGGTGATTGATTGGACGAAGAATATGACGACTAGCCCCCTATGTTGTCTAGGGATACCCTATCATGTTTTGGAGGACGTCCGCAAAACTTGACATAACATCCGAGAGAAGGAACTAGGGCCGTCATTATTGACTTCGACGGCAGATTCCCGTGGAAAATGGTCACAACAAGACGCGATTCTCCGCTCGGGGTGGAGTCTCGGCAGACCCATCACATGGGAACAGTGCAAAGGAGAAGAAGTGTAGGGAAGAAGGAACGCACAAGAGAACAAACAAGCAGCAGAAAATCAAATCACTCCATTCATAATTCTACATAAGCCGTCATAAACACTACAATCATAGAAAGGAGGCGGGTCCACTAGCTCGCCAACTCTTGCCATTATTTTCATGCTCGTCCCTCTAGGCGTCCCTCTCCTCTCCCCTGAGGTGAGGATCCCCCAGAAGCCTCCTGGATCCCCATGCAGTAGCACCCGCCTCGCCTCGTGGCGCCGACTCCACAGCAATGACTCGCTGCTCCTCCCCTGGCGTGGCGAAGAAGCCACTAGCGGCAAAGCGACCAGACTGGCGCAGTCGCTCCCCGAACTCTTGCGCTCTCTCGTAGCGCGTCTCCATCCCTCCTAGCCTCTGCACGACGGCCTGAAGGCCCAGCTGGAGATCTTTTACTTGGGCCTCCAAGGCCCTCCTCTCGGCCTGATCTCGCTGACGCTCGGACCTTCTCTCGGCTTTCTCTCTCTCTGCCTCTCTCCTCGTCATCTGCAGAAGAACCCTTAACTCCAGGATGTTTGGAGAAGGTCTCTCCTCACCGCGATGTCGCAGCTCTGCTACAGTCCCCACCCAGGCATCACGCTCCTCTTCCGCCCGGGCAGCCCGAGCCACCGCACCGGCAAGTTACTCCCGGAGGGAGGCAATCTCAAGAAAAGGGGCCGAGGAACTGGAAGATGCGCCGCCAGCCACTCCCACCATCGATGTCTGCTGGGCACGCTGGTACGAACAAACAACAACAATCTGCTAAGCTCCACATTTAAAAACAGAAAATGCAGCACTTAGCTTACCAGGATCGACAGTTCCTGTTGAGTGGCGGCCAGCTGCCGCCTGACCTCGGCTAATTAGGCACGCGAGCCGTTGACGTCGCGCGTATCCCCAGCTTGGGGAAGCCCCGCATAACTCTCTCTCTGCTGCCGCAGGAAGTCGGCACTGTCCTGCACCAATACGCTCCCTTGCTGTCCAGGGAGACGTATGCGCCAATCCTCGAGCTTCGCCTTGCCGCGACTCTCCTTCCTGACGCGGCTCGGCTCGTCCGCACTCGCCCACTCATCGGCCAGGCCCAGGGTCCTCGCCATGTCCTGCACCAAGAAAGAAGGGCCTCGCATCATAACAAAGAACGCGTCCCCTGTCTAGGACGCGTCCATCATTTGAGTGCAACACTCGCCGAACCCTTTCCCCCTTCACACGCCTCGCTTCAAAACTCAAAATAGATCAAAGAAGGGGAAACCAAAGCACTCACAGAGCTGTGTTCACTTCCTTCCGCGCCATTGGGCCCCTCGGGTCCCTCGGGGGCCCGAAGCGGCCATTCCTCCTCCATGGACGTCGTTCCGTGCTCTGGCGCGTCCCTCCTCAGGCGAGGGGTCCCGCGTCCCTCTCCACCTTCGCCGTGGTACAGACCGCCGAACTCCATCGATCGAGGAGAAGAAGACAAAGACGGGCGAGCGAGTTTCGGCGGAAGGCGGGCTCGTTTGCGGATAAGGCACGGGAGAAGAAAGGCCACCCGGCGCTTTAAATTTGAATTCGAGGATTAAGACGCGTCCTCGCGCCTGGACGCGCCCAAAAAGGGAGAAAAGAAATAGAATCCCCCCGTGGAAAGCGTAGTTCCCCGCTGTTCAGGGCAAGGTCTCGTGGAGCGTGCTTCGAAGGACAAGTGCAAAGAAAGAAAAGTGAGAGAGGAAAGGTACACACAACACAAGAAAGCCATTTTCATTTCATATAATAGTCGAAAGTACATCATGCAGTAAGGAGGGTGGAGTGTACAAGCAACTCTCTAACTCTCGACATCACCCTCCTGGTCATCTCTCAGCCTCCTCGGACGACGAGCCCGTCGTTTCCGCTTCTCCCTACCCTGGCTCGAGCCTCCTTACTCCATTGGAATTGGGAATGGGTCGTTTAGAGTGAACGAGTCGTCAGAATGAACAGTAGAAGTGAAAGGGGGGTGAGGCCCCCCTTATATAGGAAAAACCTTTTTTTGGGGTGTCCCGGCGCCTGGACGCCCCCACTTTTTTCTTTTTTTTCAAAAATTCAAAAAATTTAGGGGCGTCCAGGCGCCTGGACGCCCCCAAACAAAATTCAAAAAAATAATAAAAAAATAAAAAATTGGAGGCGTCCAGGCCCCTGGACGCCCCCATTAAAAATATTTTTTTAATATATATTTACATATGATCATATTGTGAATAAATAGGTACATAAAAAGAAAGAAAATAGAAAAATAGAAAAATAAAAAAATAAAAATCATAACAAAGGGAACGTGGTCCAAAACATCAAAATTTCAGATTTTATTCCATCAGAAAGCAGAACGAGCTACATCAGGGGCTTAGGTGCCTTAGGCCTTAACTTCCCCAGTTCGGTTACATAAGCTCTCCACAGCTCGTATTCTTCCCCCACATGCGCTAAGGCCTTTCCCGCAACACTTGTCTTCCAGGGTGCTTTGACGGCCTTCGCTTCCTTCGCATCCGCTTCAGTGCCCAACTCTCTCCTCTTCAAAGGAACGATGCCAGTCGATATTGGGAATGAATGGCGTGGAATGCCGACCTAGAGGTAACATCGATGCGCGTTATAAAGGACGAACTCGGTTGCGCCGATCAGTTGGAGATCAACTTCAGAGGAAGGCCTCATGAGGAGCTCGAGCGAAAGTAGACATGCCGGTGCGCAAGTAAAGAAGCTTTGTGTCATGGTTCGAAAGTGGGACCGCCAGTCTTCACGTTTCTTCAGCCACGGAACACGGTTCGCTACAGTGCCACCAAAGCCTAACACGTCGGCTATGTGATGAAGCGGGCTTTGTTGGAAAAGCTTCGAAGCCGTTGGCATTCCCTCGCGGTGGTCGAATTTGAAATACAAATCAAGCCAGCAATTCAAGACAAGTGCGCAACCAAATGGAGGCTTACCCATGCTCGAGGCAGTAAGGCCGCTGTAAAGATAGGCAAGGACGGCGGGTCCCACCCTTTTTCCACTCCAGATCCCACGAATAGCACTCAGTTGGTCTTCCTCCACCATGTTGTCGGTATAAGGAAACAAGAGAGCACCCGCCAGACAAATGGTGAACCCTTTCATGATTCCCTCCAAATTGTCATCGTCTGGTAACCCTCTCAGGGCGTCCATGACCCATTCCGCGAGCTTTTGGAGATCGATCCTCTTTGAGTACGGACCTTTCTGGCTGCGTCGGGCGGCATGAAACTTCCAAGGACGCTTTCGGAAGTCCCCCGTGTCAGCATCCGCATAGCCTTCACCTTCCCGTCACTCTTGAATTTCTTCAATCCGAGCAGAAGTTCCACCTCCTCGAGGAGGATGGTCGCCTCGAAGGTCGGGAAGATAAAAGTGTGGGTCTGGGGATGCCAGATCTCCACTAGTGCGCCCATAGCCGTCCAGTCCATACGAATCTTCTCGTAGTGTTTGGCGTGAATAAGGAGCCCCTGCAGATGCCACTTCGAGAGTATGGCCCTCATGCCGATGGAGATGTTTGAAGTTAGCTTTGAAAGCCATGGCAGCTTGGAAAACTTCCTCGGGCCTGGGAAGAGTGGATATGGCTGGAAGAGAAAAGAAAAAGAAAGGAAGGAAGTAAGAAGAAGGTTCACATGGAGAAATTTGAAATGAATCAGCTTACCATATGCGACATGATCGTCCCACTCAGATGACCCTCGAGGTCGGAGAGTCGTCTGATCTCGCTGCTAGGCCTGCTCCTCTTCATAACGCGGGAAGACTCTCCTTCCATCCTGAAATCTCTAGATTCTCCTCTCCTTCCTCTCCTGAGCTTCCAAAATCCACCTTGATGCTTTTGAATGAACTAGCCTAAGGGGAGTTCTTATAGGAAGGGTAGGGCGCTACAGGACGGAACATGTCACATCAGCGGTCAGTGTCAGGATTTTGGCTAGATCTCCTTTCCATTGTGGTGCGATTCTGTTACGATTCTGTTACTTTCTGATGTTATTAATCCATGCTGGCCTGTGCAGGTTTTACTAACGGACGTCTTTTGTCCTATCTCATGTCCCAGCTTTCATTGGTTGGTCCCACCATGTCATGCATCATAATATATGATACCTACGTTACTAGAATATGTCAAGGACCTTGCGGCCCGAACTAATCTGGGATCTGAGTTCCCGTTCAACAAAAACGGTGATGATCCCAGAAGAATTTGGGTTGTACGGATAGGCCGTTAATTTATGGTAGCATGGGGACGACGGTTCCATTCAGTGAGTTGGTGCGCGGATAAACGGGCCCCAGCCCAGTGTCGGCTCACCGGATCGGTATCCTGACCCATTCTTAACAAGTTGACAATATTATCCTTGGCTATTTTCTATTTTAGTTTGTTTTAAATTTTTCTTTAAGCCCAGCATGCATTCATATAGGACTTTGATTTATTGCGGAAGATCATTCAAGTGATTCGATTGCGAAAGCCGCTGTGCTTCAATTCTTACAAATATGAGATATTCCACTCCGAATGAAATATTGAGTTTCCTTGAAACGGTCCTACGCTGCTCATCCAAAGGAGACCTTTGTTTGGACAGACCCTCAGATATTCCTTTACTTTTTACCTTGCTTGACCCACCTTGGTCGCAGCACTTCCACGTTGGCTGGTAACCGCTCCCCAAAGGTGAAACCTGCAGGTTTATGACCCAGGTACTTCCACACCGAGAAGTTGGTCTCTTTTTATTTCGTGCCTGAGCGCACATCTCACCCTCCCTTATTTGATCTCCGTCCAAGCAAATCGTCAAAATTTGAAAGCGTGTCTCATCACACCTTGGCATCAACTTATCAGTCCGCTCCCACTTCACTCCACTTCGATACCATTCCACTACGTGTCGCTCCCTTGCAAAGCAGACGCCAAGGCGGGGCAGCTGTAGACACGCCATTCCTGACGTCTCCTGAGAAAGTCTCATATTACTATACGACGCCCTGCGGCGGATTTCGCATTTTGAATCACTTGAGTGCTTCCTTTTCTTGGGTCTTCTTCTGCCTTTTTCGGCATCCGGAATC
Organism: Amorphophallus konjac; assembly: GCA_022559845.1. Taxonomy (NCBI): domain Eukaryota; kingdom Viridiplantae; phylum Streptophyta; class Magnoliopsida; order Alismatales; family Araceae; genus Amorphophallus; species Amorphophallus konjac. Next base: position 89,465 of record JAHNEJ010002441.1, on the reverse strand, counting down.
GTCTCGTCGCAGCATTCGGACGGCATCAACACCAGTCAGACGCATCGGAAGGTTCCGAAAGCAGGAAGGGTGTCTGTCGGGCGGCTGCCAACGCCTTGTCTGAGGACCCGGGCAGGTCTTCATGGGGGCGTCCAGGCTCCTGGACGCCCCCATTATTTTTATTTATTTTTCAAACCCCCAAAAAATGAAAATATATATATACTAATGGAGGCGTCCAGGCCCCTGGACGCCTCCATGAAAATAAAAATAAAAAATATAAAATGCCAGTTGGCATAAAAAAACAAAACAAAAAAATAATAATATATTTTCTTGGAGGCGTCCAGGCTCCTGGACGCCTCCATCAACTCACTCACGGGGCCCCGCCCACCGAACGATGGCTTGTCGTGTGTGAAAGAATCCAAATTGTGGAGACGTCTAGCCGGTTGGACGCTCCCATTTCCAAATCACGGGTCGCCGCTCCAAAACCACGCGTTGTGTTAAACCGCGTGCGACTTTCGGTGGAGTTCGGTGGGACTTATGGAGGCGTCCGGAACCCTTGACTCCTCCATGAAAATATTCAAAAAAAATGAATAGAATAAAATATCTTTTTTGCCCTGATGGAGGTGTCCAGGGTCCTGGACGCCTCCACCCTCTGGAGCCCTATAAATAGAGGCCCACCCCCTCAGTTCTGGAGGAGCTTCTAAGAGATCCGATAGGCTGCCGGAGCCCAGAGGCTACGGAGTCATTTCTAACCCGTGGGGTCTTTTGTAGGTGGAGGTTCTGCCGGCTTCTCGGGTGCCCACGCTCGCGAGAGGAAGGTCGTCTTCATCCACCGCGCTTCCACGTCGTCCCTACGCTGCCGGAGCTCCGCCGGATTTCACCATCGGCACATACAATAAGCCAATCCTTTCCCTTTCTTCGTAGTTCTTTTGCATTCATCATATCACATCCTCTATCCCCCTTCATAAGGGCGTCTCTTCTTATATACTTCTTGCATCCATCATCTTACTTTCCTCCTACTCGAGTCCAAGAGGGGTTTAAAAGATAACACCAACCAGGTGTGTGTCCTGCCGCGATTTCATTATTTTCATCACAATGGATTGATACTATACTGCCATTTCCTAATTCTGTTTATCTATTGTCTGTTATTTTGCAAGGGTACCCAAGGAAAGCCCTCTCCGTCGGTCGGCCGAAGGGGGAGGAAGAAGCAACCCGCCATCTCCCGCTCTTGAGGTAGGCGTGATCACTTTCTTTATTTTGGGGTCTTTTGGCCCCTGGCGATCACATCATGTTCTCGAGGCCGCGGCGAGTCACTTCCCCAATGGCCGTTTAAATTCCCGTTCTTATATTCTCTTTATATTCTGTTATATTCTTATCTGCTCGTATTCTCGAGGCCGCGGCGAGTCACTTCCCCAATGGCCGTTTAAATTCCCGTTCTTATATTCTCTTTATATTCTGTTATATTCTTATCTGCTCATATTCTCGAGGCCGCGGCGAGTCACTTCCCCAATGGCCGTTTAAATTCCCGTTCTTATATTCTCTTTATATTCTGTTATATTCTTATCTGCTCGTATTCTCGAGGCCGCGGCGAGTCACTTCGCCAATGGCCGTTTAAATTCCCATTCTTATATTCTCTTTATATTTTGTTATATTCTTATCTATTCATATTCTTGAGGCCGCGGCGAGTCACTTCCCCAATGGCCGTTTAAATTCCCATTCTTTATATTCTCCTTATATTCTGTTATATTCTTATCTGCTCATATTCTCGAGGCCGCGGCGAGTCACTTCCCCAATGGCCGTTTCAATTCTTGCTATTTGATTTCTGCACCATTCCCGTCCCCCCGAGGCCGCGGTGAGTCACTTCCCGCTATGGCCGTTTAACCCCCATATCTTGCTATATTTCATTTGTCCCGCTCGCCCCGCCGGAGCAATCTCCCGTGGTGGTCCCCTTCTCTTTTCTCTTATTTCTGTGTTGCAGCAAACAAAGAGGAGCCCGCGCGCTCTGCGTCTTCTTCGCTCCCCGAACCGCGTGACGTCGCTCACACTCGCCATCCTTCAACCACTGCTCAGCGAGGCCGAGACTGGTCCTCAATTCAAATAATTGGGCCTCCGGGGCCCTCTTTTCCACTTTATCGGCCAATCTCTTGGCCTTCTCTCTTTCCCTGTCCCTTTCTCTCTCGGCACGTTCTCTTTCTCTGTCTTCCCTCTCCAGCTGAAGGGTGATCCTCAGCTCTACAGCATCCCTGGAAGAGTCCTCACTTGGACGACGCTGCAGTTCCTCTTCTAGCTCGACTATTCTAGCTTCCTTCTGCGTGGCATGCGCGTGTGCATCCTGTGTTTCTTTCTCCTGCCATACATATCGTCTCAGACATATGGCAATGCTTGAACAAGGGATATTAAATGGTGAGACTCTCACCTGTGCAGAAAGCATCCCTTCTGCCTCCGCAGCCCGTTGTGTGGTATGAGCAAGCTGCTCGTGGAGTAGATCTAACTCTGAAGTAGGAATCCATAGACTGGATGAAACGACGTCTGCCCCCATTGCTGATGAAACTGCATCGAGCTGGGCTCGCTGCGACACATATGAGGTGACATTAAGTGGTTAGCGCCATGAATTTCAAGTCATATCGATCAGGAGCATGTACATATACACTTACTGATGAACCCAGAGTCGCTCAGGTGTCATTCAACTCTTGCTCCGTGTCCGTCGAATGAGCTCGTAAGTTCGTTATTATGGTGTCACAGGCATCCTACAGTTATGGCTCTTGAGTTCACAAAAAATCAAAAAAAAAAAGGAAATTGTAAAAGGCAAAAAAAATGGTGTTTTTACTTTACCTCCACAAGCCCCCCAAGCTGGAGCCTCTCCACATACATTGCCCTATAGAGCCGTAGGTAATCTTCACTGTCTTGCGCTTGTGATTCCATGAGTGTGCCATCCCGTTGCCAGTCTTCATACTGTTCGGGGAAGCGCACCCTCCAATCAACACAGGTTGCCGGCCCGCGCGTCTTCTTTCCGACGCTGGGTGATGTGGTCATATCCACCCATTCCTGGGCAAGCCCTAGGGTCCTCATGGCTAATCGCAGCCTTAGTGGCTCGATCTCATTCAAACAATGGAGCCAGAGGTCCCATCCGAATCGGACACGGCTTCTAATTACCCACAGCTGGTCGACATCGACCATGTTCGAGTAAGGCCTCCAGTTCACCTATGTTGGGTTGTACATATTTGCTTAGTTAGCTGAAAATACAAAAAAATGATAAAAAAATGAATAACAATAAAAATAGAAAAAAGTATCCTACCATCGCTGCGGGAAACTCTTGTAGCTCCCGTCTCAATACCATCAGTTAGTAGGATAATGGTGTTGTACTCATGATGGGTTGCCACCGCCTAGCCAACGGGATCGTCACTGGCCGCCAGTGTCGAGCTCTCCCCATTGGAATATAATAGTAGCTCCATAGCTACACCATCATGTGTCATTGGCATCAACAAATACAAAAAAAAAAAGTATAAAACAAAAACAATAAAAAATTCTTTACCTGGATGAAGGGCATAAACCCATTTATTGTCATCTCTCGGCCTGTCCTTTGCGACAGACCTGTGAATAGATGCGCTAGTACGGTAGCCCCCCAGGCGTACTGTCCTACTCTCTCCAAGTCCACGAGCAACTCCAGGAAGGGGCAGTGTATGTTGTCTCCCTTGGAGCCCAGTAGCAACTTGCCCAACAGAAAGATGAGGAACCTCCTCAGATCCATGTTGGTCCTTTCCCAGTTGCTGGCGTCCACGCAGTACACAGCACGGGCTCCTCTTTCGGCTCTTTCCATGAATTCCTCCAGGGACTCGTCATCCCGTGGACGAATGTCAGTAAGCCCTAGCGCCTCCATGATCGATGCCTTCGCTACTGACCTGTTCTTCCGACCGTCGAGGTCCAGCCCTAATAGCTTTTGGGCACCTTCTCGGTAGTCCGCATAAGTGGCGCATGTCACTGCCTCTCCATCCACTTTGAGGCCCGTGATTCGGACCACATCTTCTAGGCTGGGCACCATGAGCCCCCAAGGCATCAGGAACGCCCGACTCACTGGGTCCCATCTTTCATGCAGTGCTTGGATCAGGGCAAGGTCGAGCTTTATCGGCTCGATTCGGAGGAAGGCCCCGAACACCATCACGTCTAGCCTGGCCTTCTGGAAGTCCGGGAGACCTTGATATGCCGCCACTACCAGCTCCCACGAGATGTACGATCGTATCATGCTCTGCACATACACAAGAGGTGAGAAAGGGGAGCATTGCTAAGCAAGAAAGGAGAAGAAAGGATGAAGAAAGGAAACTAAAGAATCCACTTACAAGCTGTGATCGGGTCCTCTCACTCAGTTGTCCTTCGACTTCTGAGAGTCTTCTGGAACTGCTACCAGATCTGCTCCTCTTCGAAGAGCGGGAAGACTCACCCTCTGCTCTGAAACTAGATTCACCTTCCATCCTGAAAAGTTGAGCAACACACACTACCTCCCTCCTTACAAACTTGCACTCCTCAAATTGGCTCTTACGACGTCGGTGTTTCTAAGTCGAGCGAAAGGGGAGGTATTTATAGGATCGGAAAGAAGGTGATCTGGATCTATCACCATCACCCCTAGAAACAGCTCTTACGACAAGTCACCCTCTCTTTACTCTCGCATGCCAATCTACCATGTGGAGTGATCGATTCGGGGGCGTGATTTGTTGACCCGTCCTCCCTATTCGGTGTGAAGATTCCCCGTGTTCATTATCCCGTTGCGACTATCTCTAAGGAGGAAGTAGGGGACATTTATGTGAGAAAATAGGATCAGCAACCGACATTGTTGAAATTGGTGGTAGATCCTTTGAAATCATGGCCCCGGTACCCTCGTGTGCCACTTTGCCATGTGAAGTAAATGGAGCAGAGCCGTGATTTGTCGACCCGCCACCCTTACGTAGTCTAAAGATTCTCCGTGTCCCATGTCCTATTGCGACCACTTTTAGCGCGAAGAAGAAAATTGGGAACATTCACGTGGGGAAAGAGGATTAGGCGTCGATGTTGAAGTCGGTGACAGATTCCCTTTGAAAATCATGGCTATTGTGAGTCACTGCCCCGTGTTTTAAGGAGACATCTCATCGAGCATGTCTCACGAGAACCCATGTGGTATAGAAGAGGCGTAGAGGAGAAGGAACGCATCCAGGGCAAACAAGCCGTGTTCAAGCCGAGCTATTCTACTCACACATCTATATAAGGGTCCGTGACTGCTATCAGGAGACAGCAAGTATACAAGCCACTCACTAACCCTCATCACCCTCCTGGTTATCTCTCTTCTCCCTCCTAAGGCGGGGTCCCTACAGGGAGGTCTCCTGAGCTCTGTGACACAGCAATTGCATTGACGCGTCGCGCATGCCCACCCTCTCTGGCGATGCTCCTCGCCGTCCTCCAGCCTCCTTCGCGACCCCGATGGCAGCGAAGCTCTTGAAGTCGAGGCCGCTGGCTGAGCTGCCCTCTGCTTTGCCGCTGGAGACTCTATCAGCTCCAAGACGTCTCAAGGCAATTCCTCAACAACATGTCGTCGTCATTCCTTCTCCAGTTCTGTTATCTGGGCATCGCGCTCTGATGGAGCGACACTCTCTTTCTTTTCTCAGACCACAGGAGCTAGCAAGCCCTGAATCTCCACTACCTTCCAGATCCAATCATCCCACAAGCTCAGAACAAGTGGGCAAAGTGTGTGATTGAATTTTAAATTGAATCACGCCCACCTGACTTGCGAGCTCATGCTCGCTCTCTTCGGCACAAGCCACTGTGCCAGGATCTTGTTTCTGGAAGGACATGATCTCCGAAAGAGGAACTGGAACCAAAAGGCCCTGTCGGCCACCCTTTGCCACATGCTGGGCCCCCTGAAAAGAGAAGAACAAATGCCGTGTAATGATAGAACACTAGAAATCCAAAACACAAAAAAAGAGAAAAAGAATAAAACAAACAAAAAAATGATGAGTTGCCACTATGTGCCTTGCCACGTGAACTCTATTTTTTATGTTTCCTCTGCTTGTGTGAATTGTTGTGATTGATTGATATTCTGTAAACGTGAGTGTTTATTGATTTATTTATTTACTTTTTTTGTGAGATATTTCTATTTTTTGTTGCCCACTGATGAATGCAGGTTTCAAAAGAAGAAAAAAAAAGAGAGAGAAAAGAAAAAAAAGGATCATCACCATCTCACTGTGAATCACCTCCGCACTATGTCTTGCATTATATTATATGATATTTACGCTATTAGAATATGCCAAGGACCTTACGGTCCGGACGAATCCGAGATCTGAGTTCCCCTTCAACAAAAAACAGTGATGATCTCGGAGGAGTTCGAGTCGTACGGATAGGCCGTTAAGTTGTGATAGAATGGGGACGACGGTCCCGTCCGATGTGTCGGTACGTGAATAAATGGGCCCCGGCTCAGTATCAACTCATTGGATCGGTATCCTGACCCAGTCTCCACAGCTTAACAATATTATCCATGGTTATCTTCTATTTTATTTTGTTTTATATTTTTCTTTTAAACCCAGCATGCATTCATGTAGGACTTTGATATCATTGTGGAAGATCATTCATTTAACTTGATTGCGAGAGTTGCAGTGCTTGAATTCTTGAATAATACGAGATATTCCATACTGAGTCGAGTACCCAGTTTCCTCGAAACCACCTTGGGTTGGTTCTCCGGAAGAAACGTTTGTTTGGATTTATCAATTGCTCTTTTTTTACTCCATTGGGCCCACCTCGGCCGCAGCACTTCCACATGGCTGGTAATCGCTCCCCGAGGTGAAACCCGCAGGTCTACGACCAGGGTACTTCCGCACAGAGAAGTTGGTCCCACTCCTTTTATTTATGCTCAAGTGCACTTTTTCTTTTTCCTCATTTCCATCCGAACAAGCGTTGACTTTGGGGAACCCTCTTCAGGGTTGTTTTGTTGAGACTTTGGAAAGGCTCCAATCCCAAGATGTTGAAAGCGTGTCACATCATACCTTGGCATCGACTTTTCAGTCCACTCCATTTTATTTCCCTTCATTGCATGTCATTCCCCTACAAAGCGGATGCCAAGGCAGGGCAGCTGTAGAGACGCTAATTTTGACATTGTGGCGAGTAGATCTCGTATTATATTATGATGCCCCAAAGCGGCCCTCCCGGTCGAATTTTTTTAAATGGTCTTCAATTTTCTGACGAGTTTGAATAACGGTGAAATATGCATTCATGGTCCGAGCACATTGTTGGTCTGAGCATATGTATATAACAAAGTCCGTGCATCTTTCACCGTGAATTTAATCTTACTTATCTTTACACCGTGAAAGATAAGATAATGACATAGATTTGAATTTAATAAATGACATGGATTATATATATATATGTACATATATTTAATGATAAGATAATATCACCGTTAACTATATATACATATATTTAATAAATGACATGGATAACAAAGTCTGAGCATATAGTGATAAGATAATATATGTATACATATAATCTATAATAATATATATATTAATCTTACTTATCTGTAATTTAATCTTTCCTTATCACTAATCCATGTCATTATCTTATCTTTCTTTTCTCACCGTCCGGCAGAGATCATCTTTCTATCTCACGTCTTTTTCTTTCGTTTCCTTCTTGTCTCCTTATCTCTTCCTCCTCCTATCACATACACACACCCACACCCCTCCACTGCACACACTCCTCACCCTCACGGCACACACATACAGACACTCCTCACACTGTACACATCCCTCTCCACCAAGGCACACACAGGCATGCACACTGTTCTCACCCCGCTCTCACGGCAACTTCTCCTAACCCATCTCACTCCCCAGTCACGACGGATCCGCTGGCCCCTCACTTCCTTGCATGTTAGCCTCCCTGCACAACCCGATACTTCCTCTTCCAGTGGCCACGGTCTCTCACCGTCGATCTCTACACCCCCACTCCCCCTTTCCATTTCCCACTGCTCCTTCCTCCGGTCACCGCCGCACCGAGCCTTCGTGGAAGCCTCCACCGAACCACCACCCACGCTAGCTCCCTCCCTCTCTTTCTCTTTTAGCCGTGGACATCGCCAACGCCACCGTTGCTGCCATCCCATCCGGCCACCGTCGCCTTCGCGAGCTCCGTCACCCTGCCCTGCCGATGTCACCGTCGACGACCTACGCGAGCCACCAGACGCGGCCACCTCCCTGGCGCATGCAAGCATCCACGTTGCCACCGCCTCTACATCGGTGCTCCTCCGAGTAACTCTCGCCGCTGCCATCTCACCCTCGGCCACCTCATCACCGCCGTCGCCGTCGAGTCTCACGCCGCCGTTGCCGCCGTCATCGTCGTTACTGGCCAACCGCAGCCACCCTCCTCGTCATCCACGTCCATATCACCACCACACACCACCGGCCACAGGCTGCCACCGGAGCACACCCACGCCTGTTCGAGGATCCCGACGCGCACGCAACCGCCGCTCCAGCCACCGACGTCGCCTCTGGTCGCCCACGACCACGCCATCTTGCCACCGGACGCCACCACCGGAGCCGCCGTTGTTCATCTCCCCCTGCATGCAAGCCGTCAGTGAGCCCTTGCCGCGCACGCCGTCATCCTCGCTGCCGTCTGTCGAGCTCCTCACGTCGTCGCCGTGACCCCCGTCCCGACTCCCCCTCCCCGTCGCGTTTCTCTCCCTCTCTCTCTCTCCTCTCGCGACCGCCGGTCGTGTTCTCCCTCTCTCCCCCTCTCTTTCTCTCCTTCTCTCTCTTCCCCGCTCTCTCTTCTGTTCTCTCTGTCGCACGCCCCCCCCTCCCGTCTCACATCTCTCTCCCTCTTCCTCTCTTTCTCTCGCCGCTCTCTATCTCTCTCTCACTTTTATTATTTTTTTATTTCCTCTTTTTTCTCCCTCTCTCTTCCTCCCGCCGGGATCTTCTTCTCTCTCCCTATCACTCTCTCTCTCTCTCTTTCTTCTCTGTCTTTCCCACACTCTCTCTTTTCTTTTCTTTTTTTTATTATTATTTTTCCTCCCCCTATGTCTCATCTCTTCTCTTTCTCTCTCGCCCCTTTCTCCCCACCCGATCTCTCTCTTTTACTATCTCTCACAATCCCCCTCTTTCACGATCTCTCTCTGTTTCTTTTGTTTTATTTATTTTATTTTATTTTATTTTCTCTCCTTCCCACCTATCTATGTATAATATTTTGTGGTTATAATTGCTTTACTCCATTGCATTCTATTCTCTTATTATTTATTTTATGTATCTTTCTTTCAAAAAAAACAAAAAAAATTAAAATATAAAAAGCATCTAAAAAAGCAGGAGGGAAAGTTTTCCTCCCCTTCCTTCCTCTCTCTTCCTCTCCACTTTATACATATATCTATATATATATTCACATAAGTATTTGTGTATATAGATGTGTATATTTATATATAAATATATACATATATTTGTGTGAGTGTTCTTGCAGGTGTGTGTGTAAGTGCTTGTATGCGCCTGTGCGGAATGGAAAGAGATGCTCCGGTCTGATCTTTGTTGAAGTCGTTGAAATAAAGAAAGGCAAGTTTGCAAGCGTCCGAGCACGGGGACACGCCTCACTCTGCCATGTATTCACACCGTCCTCATCTGGGAGAAGCTTCCTCGAGCCCGTCATCGGCCTCCCAATAAGCTTCCTCACCACATCGTCTTATTTGCTTTTGTTTCACTAGTTACGTTGCATTGCATGCACCATCATCTGTCGTCCATATTGCATCTCTCTCCCTGAGAGACCCCTCGCTTGTTCATTCATCATATTGTCTGTCCACCCTTATTGTCTAAAAAGGGGTTTCAAACAACACCAACCAGGTGCGTGTTTGAACATGATCGCGCCATTTTCATTTCAAGGGACCGGTACTACACTATTTCCATTCTAATCTACCGTCCATTTGTTTCGTCTGCTGTGTTTTGCAAGGGTAACCGAAGGAAGCCCTCTTCGTCGACCGGTCGACAGAAGAGGAAGAGAAGACCCGCACTGCTCCTGCTCCTACGGCGAACGCGATCAGAACACTTCCTGTGGGGTCCTCAACCCCTGGCGATCACACTTCCCTTCTCATTCTTTCTGTTATTTCTTTTCTGTTCGAATCCCGTCGACGGAACCAGTTCCTCGCGGCGGTCTCATCTAACTGGTGCGGTGGGTCACCTCCCGCGACCATCTTCATTTCAGCAATTTAATTTCTGCACTCTAACATCCTAACCCCTAACTGTTTAATTTCAGCATTCCCCTATCACCGCCTTAAAACCCCGCAGAGAGTGACATCTCGCGACGATTTATTTGATCCCCTTTTTATTTCTTATTATATATATTTATATTATAATAAAAACCCCGTGGAGAGTAATATCTCGCGGTGGTCTTATGTATATATATACTTATATTTATTATCTATATTATAGTAAAAATCCCGTAAGGCCAATGTCTCGCGGTAGTTTCTATATGTATACATGTTCATTACTGCTGACATTGCTATATCGCTGTTAAAACCCCGCAAAGACTAATGTCATGCGGTGGTATGCTTTTGTTCATATTGTTCTTATAATTGTCTGAGGAGTGATAAATCATTACAAATTCCGAGTCTACGTGTCTTTCAACTTCCATTACGTGGGTTCTCATACTCCTCGGTATATGAAAAGCTGCTCGTGGAACGGTAGGTCACACTTACCGGGAAGGGGCCAGTTTGCGCGAGAGGGTCTTCGGACCCCCATCTCCGCCACGTACCGGAGTCTGGTTCCGTCCAGGTCTTCAGTGTAATCCTTTCTCTCGTCTCGTCGTTTTTCTCCTTCCCTCTCCTTGGTATGATCCCGTCGTCCACAGTGTGGAGTATGCATTTCATAATAGCCATTGTGGAAGGATCTCCTGCATGCATAACAAAGAATCCTTATTGGACCCCTCATCCTAGCAACCATACATTCTGTATAATCATTGAGCTCTCATGAGCCTCGAACATGCTCGCCTTTCCCTTTGCCTCGTCACATTTTTCATATGGAAAAACCTTCTAATATTCTTATATTCCTGTAAAATCACCATGAACTCAGTTTGCCACTAACAAAAAATATAACCATGAAATCTTTATACTATTACATCCATTATCATGAAAAGTCACATAGCTCTGAGCGTATGCATCAAAACTCAAATGACGAGGGGAATTCAAATCTTAACACATTTAAAAGCCATCGAGAACTCATTAAGAATAAGAGATCCATCACACACATGCATCACACACGTGCAAATATGCATTCTTGTAATCATGTTTCCACATTCACTCACATTCACATCTAGACTTTCTCAAATATACATAAAGTTTTATTGTCACCAAAATCACAAACATAGCACAACATTATATTTAAATAAATTTTAGTGGAATGTGAATGCTATTTTATTTGTTATTGTGACGTGTGTATGTTGTGTATTGTTTTCTATTTAATGTGCATTGTTTTATAATTAAATATGTATTTGTCAATTTTTTAAATTTATTAAAAAATATTAACATTTAGGGACAAATTTAGGGATGGATTCGATATTCCGTCTCAAATTTTAGGGACGGATTTAGAGACGAATATTAATTCTATTGTAAAATATTAGGTTTTTTATTTTTTAAAAAAATAATTTGACTTTTAAGGATGAATTTCGTTTGACTTTTGGGGACGGATTTCGTATTTCGTCCCCAATTTTAGGGACGAATTTCAAATTTCGTCACAAAATATTTTATTTTTTCTTTTTTTGAAAAATAATTGGCCAGCTTGGGACAGAATTTGTGACGTTTTTTAATTTCATCCCAAATTTTAGGGACATATTTTAAATTTCGTGTGTAATGCCCTACGAATTTATAGTTTAGCATTTTAATTGATTAGTGAAAATATATTCATTTAGACATAAATGTTTAAATTCTTAGTCTTATATTAATTATTTTAGCCTTGGTAAAAAAAGGAGAATTAAAAGTTAAGGAAAAGTGAAGAAAGAAAAATAATAATAAACAAAAGTTTTAAAAAAGTATTTGGGGGCTAATTGTTTAAAAAAAAGAAAAAAGGGTTAAACAAAAAAAAGAGTCAAAAATGCAAAAAAAAGATAGAAGGTTAAAACCGAAAAAAATTTAAAAATTTTAAAAAATTGAGGTCGGCAGGAGCGGCCGCCCACGCCCGAGGACGCGCGAGGGCGGGCGGGCGGGCACGCGCCACCCCCGCCCCCCTTTTGGGCCACATTGCAGCGTTTTTTTTAATTTTTTTTTGTTATTCATCCTTCTTATTAGTTTAAACTCATTCACTTTATTAGTCAAATCTCATATGCCATATATAAAAAAAAAAGAAAAAATGTGGGATTAGTCAAAAGAAAAGGCTGAGTGGGTTGGTGAAGTTTGAATGTCAAATTTTAATTAAATAATACTAAAATAAATAATTTAATCCCCACCGTTGATTTAAATCAATGGTTAAGATTGATTAGGCCAAAATCCCTATAAATAGAGGGGTAGAGAGGTTCATTTGCATCCTTTGGAAGCTGGCTACGTGAAGAGAAGAAGGAGGATGATAGAAGGCTATTAAGGGGAGGTTTAAGCGTCGTTAAGTTAAGAGATTTAACATTTAATCCCATTGATTAGCATGGATTAGCATATGTAAGATGGTTTAAGGTGTGTAATTAGCATCTGTATAGATAGTTAAGTCTAGAGATTATTGTTTCATCATGTATGATCATATCTTAGTCGGATTAGTATCAAATCATTAATATTAAGGCATGTAATTAAGGGTAAATCAAGTGTTTAATACGCTATAATTAGCATCGGTGCACGGTAAATTTAGAAATCTTCCAGAATCATGGGATCTGATGTTTTAAGACCTCTGTAAAAATTTTCATATCTGATTCAAATTATCTTTATATTTAGGAATATTTTAATATTATTCTAAAGGGGTTTAATTATACAATAGGGGTTAATGGGGTGATATAAAATCACCACGAATTTTATAAATGCATGTTAGTGTAATATCCATGTGTAGGATAATTTTCATCATTTTTGGACCACGATATTTTTGTTAATGAATTTTTAATGCATGAGAGAAAAATAGAGAATAGTATAGAAATTAGATATCTCATTCCTAAAAATCTTAAAATTTTACAGTATGCTTATTCCATTGAGTGTACTATGTTCTATAAATATCAGTAATTTTAGATATCTGAGGATGGAATTATCGAATTTTTAATATTTTATTTAAAGAATAAAATTATGGGATAAATAGACATACTATATAGAAAATTGTGAAACTTCATCAGAAGACTTACATGCATGTTATAACTCATTGGTTAAATTTACATCTTATTTTGATTACTGAGTTCTGACTTATTTAATTTTCAAGGTTTGAACAAGTAATTAAAAATTTTAATAAATGTTAATATTCTGTGAAAAATTCAGAGAAAGTTACAGAACTGATATTTGATGTTTATGAGTTAATTAGTAATAAATGTTAGTAATTTTAAGCATTCTGAATAATTTTCTCTATTTAGAAGTTATTATTGTAAATCTTAGAAACTAATATAAAATTTTAGAAATTCAAACTACTGAATGAAAAATAGTGAATATTTTTCTATATGCTACTTATGTCTGGAACAATATTATGAAAATTTTGTGTAATTTCCTGACTATTGTGGATATATTTAGTTAATTTTTCATGTATAGGAGAATTTAAATAATTCTACAAATATTTGAATTCCTGCATTAAAAATTATGAAACATTTTCTGTGTAGTTTTACATATGAATGTAATGTAATGTTCAGTAAAAATTTAATGGTTTTCAAAATTTAATAGCTAAATTTAGTCAATTTATGATGCATGTTGGAGTATAAGTAATTTCAGAAAAATTATAATTACTGTTTGCAAAATGATAAAAAATTTCTATTCTGATCTTTCCTGTAAATGTATTAGTTCTCTGTAATTCAATGTATTTTGAGCTGTGATAACAAAATGAGAAATTTTTGATGTATAAAAGGAGTATAGATAATCCTAAAAAAAATATAAATGCTGTCAGAAAATGATGATAATTTTCTATTTTGATCCTTCCTGTTAATGTATTAATTTTTTGAAATTTCACTACATTCTGATCTCTGTAAATAGAATTTAAAATTTTTGATATATATATATGTCATTATATTTGAATAAGTTGAGAATTTTAGAAATAAAAAAAATTTCAGAAATGACATATTTCATACTCAATATTCACAACATAATTTTTGAGTGGCATGCATCCATTTTCTATAAGTCATATATATATTTACCGTATTGTTATTACTGCCAAATGGACACTGCCACCATGGGGGGAGACTGGAACCAAACCATAGAAATGTCCCTATGGGGAGGTTCACACTGTACTGGCTCCGAAGGTAACGGGGATTGAAATCCTGGAGGTGGACAAGTACCACTGGTTAAGGTGGAGAGGATTTCTCCCGGTTCTGCGCAGTAACCAAGACTCATCACTATTTACCTAGGTGATCGAGTACCGACTGACTGTCCTTCTAGTGGTGGTTTGGGCACTGTGTCTTGGCTATTTATACCACTGTCACTGTTTATTGAATTGATATTGAAACTACTGCTACTGTTCACCGAGTCGTTATTTATACGACTATTACTGCTCACTGAATCGATATTGGAACTGCTATTTCTGTTCACTGAAACTACTATTACTGCTCATTGAACTGATATTGAAACCAGTGTTATTACCTACTGAACTGTTATTACACTATAAATATGTACTATTAATGAATCTCCAGTATATCAAATAGTGATTTGGAAAAGGACAGATTAAGTCTGTTTGGATCCTTTCACTATGCGTGAGACTTTACTCCGTCTAGTACTGGAATCATTCTATTGATAAATGTATCGAATTATAAATGTTGAATTCTCATTGATAGAATAAAGTTTTAATGTACATGCTTTACTTGTAAAATGTTCATAGCATGACTTGTGATCGTAAATTTGAATTTGGGTTATAATGTGTTAATCTCATGTTATCTATTTGAAATTATGCTTAAGAATGACTTATAAAATGGAATGTCGTAAATCACTTTGGATATGTTTACCCATGTTATGGTTAGGGACTATGCTCAGTCTCTTACTGGGTCTATTCGTAGACTCACCCCGTTGAACATTTTCAGGAGAAGCGGTAGAAGAAAGCGAGGAGTGATCTCGCAGTGTTTTGACCGCAGCTTGGATTCGCTACAAGTCTTTATCTTTGGTAGTTATGTTAGAAAAAAAAATTGGTGTGTGAAATTTGGTTTTGTAATAAATGACTTGTTAAGTTATTACTTTTTATTTCGATCTGTGTGGATGAAGTCTCGATCATGACTGTAAGCTGATGATTTGAGTAATTTTATTTCCGCTGCAATGATGTCTCAATATTTATGTAAAATTCTCTACCGTAATGTTACCGTTTGGGTTGTCCCACTGTGACGTTTCGATCAGAATCTGACGTGAGTCTTTATGACTGGACCGAATTCACGAGTCGGGACGTTACATCGTGTCAAAATACTTTTTTAGTTTTTTATGAAATTGCCAATTTGGGACTGAATTTGCAACGATTTTTAATTTCGTCCCAAATGTTAGGAACAAATTTTAAATTCCATGCCAAAATATTTTTAATTTTTTTAAAAAATTCTCCAATACTAGGGATGAATTTAGGGATAAATTTTAAAATCCATCTCATTATAATTTTTAAAAATAATTTGCTATTTTTAGGATGGATTTGGAATGAAATTTTTTTCATCCCAAATTAGCGACAAGAAATATCGGACGACTGGTATCCGTCCCTATTCTATCACAAATCCATCCCAAATATCTTTAGGGATGGATTTGGGACGGAATTGGGATAGATTTTAGTCGTCCCTATTCTTACATTTTATTGTAATGGTTGAACTCTCACATCGGGGTGGTGTTGGACTCACGCCTCGAGCATGCTCTCAATGACACTTTAGTGAACTTGATGGTTCCCTACCTCTCACGCCTCTCCCTAGTGTTTCCTTTCCAATGAGCACTGTCGACTACATCATAGCCCCCTCAGGTGAGTACCATATTTGTTACATTTTTTTATTTGTAAATTTTAACCTATAATATTCTCATTTAGTTCAAAAGAACTTAATTCAAAATTAAATTTGAAATATCAATCCAATCGGCATGTTGATTGCTTCGAAATAAGTTATCCAAATCATATTTTCGATTTGATCTAAAATACTAGTCCGATCAGCATCGATTGTTTCAAAATAAGTTAGTCAACTCATGGTGTAAAATCTAAAATATAAGTCCGATCGACATGTCGATTATTCCAACACGATAAGAAATATGAGAGTGACCTGTGAGAGCTGATAGAATCTAAATTAGATTTTTGGTTTAGACTCGGCACTCAAACTACCATTTTCTATCTAAGTTAGTTTAAAATTGAAGAACTCGGCTTCAAGGTATCCAAAATGAAATATCAGTCTGATCGACGTGTCGATTGTTCCAACACGATCAAAAAGGTGGGAGTGACCTGTGGGAGCTGACGAAATCTAAATTATTAGTTTGGACTCAGCGCTCAAACTACCATTTTCTAAATTATTAAGTTCGTTTAAAAGTGAAGAACTCAAGTTCGACAGCTTTAAAATCTGAAATATCGACCTGATCATCATGTCGATTGTTCCAATATGACCGGGGATGTGAGAGTAACTTGTGAGAGTTGACAAAATCCAAATTGGATTTCCAATTTGGGCTCGACGCTCAGACTATCCTTTTCCGAATAAAGTTAAAGTGAAGAACGCGGGCCAATTAGCATGCCGATTATTCCAACACTACCAGAGATGTAAAGGTGACCTATCGAAGCTGACGGAATCTAATTCAGATTCTCGATTTGGGCTTAGCCCTCAAACTACCTTTTTTCAAACTTAATTAGTTGAAAACTAAAGAACTAGGGTTCGGGAAGTTTCCAAAATCAGAAACAATGGACCGAGCGGCCCGATTGTTCCAAGATCATTAGAGATGTGCCAATGACCTGTGGGTGTTGACAGAATCTAAATTGGATTCCTTGTTTGTACTCGACGGTCAAACTACTCTTTTTCATAACTAAGTTATAGTTTAAAGCTGAATAATTTTAATTAATTTTTATAAAAATTTTATATAAATATATTGAATTTTTTTATTTTTAATGTAGAATCCTACCACACATTCATAACATGACAATAGGGAGACGAGGAGGACAACGATATCGAAGATCTTTGTTTATCTTTGTTAAGCGATCATCAAAAATTTACACTTTTAAAATGTTATTTTTGAACAATGTTGTATTTGATATAATAATATAAATATGAAATTTTAATTTGTCATTGTATGTCTGATATGGATGTTGTATATTAATTATTGAACCATATTTTTTGATATATTAAATTAAAAAATAATTTTTAAAAATAAAATAAATCAGCGACAGATTTGAGACTGCATAAATCTAAGCATAAACTTATTTTGTCGCTAAACTAAACATCCAAACTTTGCGACGGATACTTGCGTTGCAAATTTACAGCAGAATACCATCGGATTTAGTATCCGTCGTCGAATCACGAGTCTCTTCATTCAGTGATGGATTTGTCATGGTGCCACGTCCGTCGCTAATTTTGAGACTGATTACGACGAAAATTGTTTCCATCGTGACCTTACGTCCAAAAAGATGTGACGGATACACTGTCGATCATAAATCTATCGTGAATCCGTCACTAATAACGTTTGAGAGAGATTAACGATAGATTAGCAACGGATCTAGTTCGTGGCTGATCCCGCCTCTCTTGTAATGTCATGGTAGGGAGATCTCGAGTTAGACTCTCGAGAGGGGGGGTCTTACCAAGTTCATATTTAATCCTCGAGAGAAGTGAATCTGAAATTTGCTAACCTTGTTAGACTCCCCGTCGTCAAGAAAAAATTATTTTAACCAATTTAGGCAGTTCAAATTTGAAATTTTTGGTTAAATTATATAAATGACTTCTAAGAGTTAATATCTTTCCCTCAAAATGTATAACCGAGTTATACTATGTCAAAAATCTGACAATACTTCTAATTCAAATTTACATCATAAATTAACGGCCTAACCCAGTTTGAAATTGCGCCTACTTCCCGTAAAATATAAGTGCAATTCAGAGTATTCTCCAGAGGTCATAAGATATCAACTTCAAAATGCCTAACGCTATATATGACATCATGCGTTGCGTATGGTACTATAACTTAGTTGGTTGTTGTTAATTAAAAGGGCACGACAGATACAAATATTTTTAAAGATTTTATATTTGTATGCGGAGGCATGGATAACAATTCCATGGGTATAATATCAACAGACGGAGAACTTCGCGTGTTCGAAGTAAGAATTTCCTTGAAAACATAATCTCCATGTTTAAAACATTGAATTAACCACTATGAGAAACACTAAGGGCGACTTTGAGAATGAAATTGTCGGTCACTTAATTCAACCGATAAAAGCGGACACCCGATGGAGCTCACATCTCTCTCTCACATAGTCCCGTTAACCGAGGTCAGTTAACGTACTCGGCTCTCCGAGTGCGCTAATCGAGAGCGATTAACAAAGGTGTCTTAATTGTTCGTCTCAGAAGGGGGAGGTTTTCTAACCGTCCAAGATAAGGGATTGGTTCACGTGGATGTTCGGGTCCATGCACTCATGTACATCAATCTCGTTCGAGATGGGTATTAAATCTTTCTCAACCATTAAAATCAGAAGAAAGAGAACGCCAACTAACGTAACTGAATCAGAAATCAGACTCCAACGTGCCACGAGTTTGACGGGTATATACGTGGTATCGAGCCGGTTGGTAATTTCCGGTCTAAATAAATTGATGTACTCTTGAGCTTCTTGGCTTTAGTTTGACAAAATGGACTTTGACCGGGACACTACCGGCCGGGAAATGTCTTCTCCCATCCTGTCTCTCTCCTTAATTTGTATTTTCCTGCCGCTTATATTAATGAAAGCTTGACTTCCACACTTTGACGAAGGCTTCCATTCGGTCGGAGTCTTTGCACACCGGCCATCTTGCTCGGATACACGTTCTGTCAATTGGCAAATAGTACTGTTAGATCATCTAGACGGAAGGAAAATGAGAAATGACTGAAATGACATCGTCATAGAAAGCCGGCCCCAGGTCTATGATCACCAATCCGGTCACCGATTGAGCTAAAAGTTCTCTTCCGAAAATGTACACACACATATATATCTATATACATATCATAATGTTAGCAGAGTCGCTATTAAAAACGGGGTAAAATATAACGTGATCATAATAATGGAGTCTTCTCCACTCAATATTTTAAGATTTTAATTAGTTAGATGGTTTAATCTAATAAAATTTAATACGGTATCAGAGTCTATGATTATGATCTGGGTTGCACATCCCGTATCTGTTATGGTCATCGTGACATAATCTAAATCGACTTACACACGAGAAGACATATTAGAATAATCCCATATTAAAAATAGAGTAAATTATAATATGTTTATATATTAGTGGAGCTCTCTCCGTTGAATACTTTAATGTTTTGAGCTTCATGTCTCAATTCAATAAACTTTAATAAATAGTATTTGAGCACATCATGTCTAGCACTCTTTGACATGTAAATAAAAGATAGACATATTTTCTTCTATAAATGTGTATTTGTGTGTCGGAATATTTGGGCATAGTCCCCCTTGGCAATAGTCTCGTATTGGTTAAATGAGTTGTGGTTCATGCGCTTATGACTCTGGGCCTTTGTATCTCAACACCGTGATTTTGTAGATTCAACATGGTATCAGAGCATGGTCTTGGCCCAACTCCATATATTTCTTATCGCACAACCTCCACCCAATTAATCTCCACGGCCCATCTTGACCGTGAGGGAGAGTGTTGGAATTTGGGCATAGTCCCTGGGCAATAGTCCCGTATTGGTTAAATGAGTTGTTGTTCATGTGCTTATGACTCTGGGCATGTGTATCTCAACACCGCGGTTTCGTGGATTCAACATGGTATCAGAGCATGGTCTTGCCCCAACTCCTCTTGTCATCTCCACCCGATTAATGTCCACGGTCCATCTTGACCGTGAGAGGGAGTGTTGAAATATTTGGGCATAGTCCCCCTTAGGCAATAGTCCCGTATTGGTTAAATGAGTTGTGGTTCATGCGCTTATGACTCTGAGCCTTTGTATCTCAACACCGTGATTTTGTGGGTTCAACATTGTGCATGTATCTGGGTGTGTATATATATATAAATATATATATGCTTGGGTTTGGATATGATTGTCATGTAATATTGTTATCAGTTAATTCATCAAAATGCCAAAATTTTTTGCTGCACAGCCATCATGGTCATTGAAAACCTTTTGGCCCCTTGACCTTAAGATCTAACTGCTGAGATTTTGCGGGGAACCGCAACAATCACGGACAGTGCTGGAGACACCCTTTTCGGGATGGTTACTACGAGAATTATGATTGTAATCAGTGTACGGTACGATATATAATAACACTATATATAGACAAAGTTCTCGTGTTAGATTTGAAGGCCACATTAAATTACATGTGCAGGGGGGGAGGGGACAGATGATTCAAAAGGTTTGAATTTAATGACCCCTAAGCTTAATTTGAAAGCCTAATTGTCGTAGCCACCTGTCGAAACAATGCCTAATTGTCAAATCAGTTCCTATATGTTAGAATGCATGGACAAACGTCCGAATTTTTTCTCCAATCAGTCATGGAATTTGTCGGGGCATATATCCATCCATTTAAATGCACGGGATGTTACATATAGTGCAAATTATATATTCTCCAACGGGCCAAATCATCTTATCTCTTCATACTCCATCTAATTAATACAGCTTTTAATCACTTTTTCGTGCCTTTTCCTTCTCTAGCTACTTAATTATGCTTTCATTTGTTACCACAGTAAATTCCAACGGTCTAATTACTTCTGAAGCTTAAGAAAACACAAGAAGGTTTTAGGGTTTTCTTTTATTGGGTAATTAAGGATTCTATCAGTATCTCTTCGGTTAGTACAAGAAAACGTTGAAGAGCCTACGGCTAATAAATGGGTAAAGCGCTAGGTACTGTTCATTAGGTCAAGCTGTTCTCTTTCTCTTTGACTACAAAATGTCCTCTGCCCAAGTGATTCTCACACAGAAACCTAAATTTAAGTGTCTAGCGACTTTATTATGTGAAAATTGTGAGGGGGAATATATACATTGTAAAGAGGAAAAGCACAATTATGTTGATCGTTTCGGTCTTATTCCCCACTAATTGTCTTGTTAATTATGTTAAAACCTACGTGGAGTTCACAGCTGACAGACAAACACACACATATAGACACACGAGAGAGAGAAAGAGAGAGAGTGTGTGTGTGTTCACCAATTCCCAATCTGCATGGAACCCCGAAGTTATTGCAGACTATTCTGAAACAACGTCGTGGATGCAAGAGAATGACGAATATTTGAATGACCTATATGCTTTTCTGGGCTGTTCCTTTATGTTAAATCCTCGTTCATGTTTCTCAATGTTTATTCACAGACATCGACCTTTCATTATCGACCTCCTGCAACCATACATATATGCTTGCTTTCGTAGAACACGTAATGGTCATTGATACGACAATACTATATATATATTGAAGCTGCCAAACCATGCACGTGTTGCAACATCATAGGAACATACCATTGGCCGCTGCGCACGGCCGTTGAAATCGTGTGCTAGTTGAAACACTATTGAAGTAGTTTTTTTCTTTTCACACTGGGTTCTCTGCTGTAAATTGCCTCGTACGCATGTGTGTATTGGGTACATCGTACCACTATACACTGTCGACGTGCTCTCTTTGTTTCTCTACGGTGTGCCAATTCACCAGCTTCTGAATGAAACAGCCACGGTGTATACGAACGTATACCATGCCTGACATGCATGGACTGCTGGTTTACCTGCCATTAAGGTGTACAGCACAACGTCATTTTCTTGAAGCAGAGATCTCCTGGGTGCTCAAAGAAGAGGAAAGCAGGGGAATTAAAGAAGGGAGGAAGACCGGTGTCCTAAGTTCACGTTATTCGTGGTTGTACATTCACATGCAGACACAGATGAGGATGGCTGCTTCTCCTCCTGCGTCACTTCCCCGTTTTTTTACAGCCAGCGAACCACTAATGGTAAACTGTAACAAAGCGGTTAATAGGCCCCCAGAAATGGGTCGACATCGAGTACTCAACCTATCTTATCAGGAAAAGGTCAAGGCGTCTGCCAACAGATTATCAGATCTCGTTCACATCTTTCCACATATTTTACGGCTCATTGCTCACCACCACAGCCCAAGCTGGGTGTACTTGGTCTCTCACAGCATCTACCCACACGAGTACTTATCCATCCTCCCTCCTGTCCCATCATCCAGTGAGGGAGGATCTATGGCAGGCCCTGTCCTAGCTGCCTGCGTGATCATGGCATCTTTCGGAGGTACACAGCTCGCCATGTTCTCCGGCGCAATATGCCAACCCCACCTTACCACGTCAAGAGCCTAACCCTAAGAACAAGCCCAGATCGAGTGCGTTGTAAGTTTTAAGGCCACAACTCCTGCACCCGGTGGCTCCAGAAGCTCGATCTGTGCCTCCCCAAAAGTGTCAACCTGTGATGAGTGGATCGATCCCGCTTCTGCCAAGCAGCACATGCATGTCCATCCCCGTCTCTGTGCTCAACGTGACGCATGTCACTGGCAGGGGAGGAACCGCGTCACCTCCAGTCTATTGATTCCCTCTGACGGGACGGGATCACCTATCCAAACCTAAACGCTCCAGTGTTCACGTCGCTCTTACGTTTAGTCTCTCTTTGGTATTAATTTATCTCGGGGTTAGTTCTAAGTTAACTCCGACCTAAATTTCTTTGTGTTTTGATAAAGAGTTAGTGTTAGTCGGGTTAGGTTAAGGACTAACTCAGTGATATTCTTAGGTTTTGAAACCCAGACCCAAGGATGGGTTAAAGTGGATTAACATCCTATCTCAATAAATGCTCAATTAAATGTGTGTCTCTCTCTCATAATAAATGTTATTTCTCTCTCTCATTATTACTAGGTTAACCTACTATTTATCAAATCATACTAGATTAAAATTAGGTTAGCCCACATCCTTACTCTCAGATTAACTATCCTCCTATCAAATTAAAAATAGGTTAATTCTAAATTACTTTAATCGGGTTGACTTAACCCATCTTTAATCTAACTCCATATCAAAACCACCCTTAGGGGTTTGTGTCTCTACTTGGTTAAGTAGTGAAGATTGAGGTGGATACGTGATCTCGTCCCCCCACCCCCCATCTGGTCGCGCAACAGCAAGACCCTCGTCACTTGGCGAGGCGCGGCAGGGGCGGCCATACTGATGAGCTACTTGCTTGCGTTTTGTCACCCTCGTCCTCGTCGCTGGCAGCTGGGTAGGGACGTTCTGGCTTTGTGGCGGTGGGGAATCCGTGTGCGAGCATAGCCATATCGCTATGCAGCTATAAATGGCGTTCCCCAGACGAGCGACTAGTGTACACATCTGACGCTGGCTTTGGATCCCGCCCCCCTCCCTTATCCCCTCACTTATTCCTTCCCCCGTGGAGACTCGGTTAACTTTATCCTTGTCTCAGAGGGAACGTGGTATCGTAAGTTACGCTTGTCCACGCTAAGGCAAACGTAATGTGTCGGCACTAGGTAGGGACTAGCATGTGTACGTGTGTGCATCATATGACAAGGAGATAGATATGGAGAGCGATTCGGACCACCTCAGTTCAGCCTAGCTACTTGCCATATATTCCTACAAATTTGAGAGTATCTCCATGTGAACAAATAACGGAAGTCTTTAATTTCCGGGACTTATAATTAATGGTGGAACAATTTTTTTCTTTTTTTTTTACAGAACTTGGTAAACAATATTGGACCATCACGAAATCAGAGGAATAAATCAAATCTTGCTTAACTAACACAAGGATCCGATGCAATCCCACCAACATGACTAGACAGAGGAGAAAAGGAGAAAGAGTTGGCGAGCAGTGCATGTCGACGAAGTCGGACCCAATTGGTGCATGTTCCTTGTGGGCTAATGCGCATATTATTAACACATCAACAGGGGGACGTCCATTCGGGGCCCTTCCCACACCCGCTACTAGGTGGTCGGCTTTCAAACTTATTAGCCCGTCCCCCCCACCCCCCACCCCCCTTCCGCCACCATTATTAGTGTTGTTCTTTTTGTTCGCACTCTCCATATCTGTTAATTGTCAACAGCCAGCGGCTCCCTACATATATATATATGTATATAGATATATAGATATAGATATATATGCTGTCATTCATGTACGATTATGCTATGTACAGGTCCCCGGTAGGGCGAGGCATTTAACCCCCGGCCGGGGGAGTGATTGCTCCACGGCCAAATCAAAGTCTTAATCTTTGACCAAGGACTCTTGAAATTTGTTTAAGTTGGTCTGTTTTAATATGTCGATAATCCGGATAGGATAGGCTGAGGTAGGGTACGTATTCCAAGATTTAACTTTTTTTCTAAATTGATAGTCACTTTCTAAATGTTTATTCTAACTAGAACTACTCAAAAAATAAAATAATTAAAAATAGGGTAGATAAAAATACATAAAAGTTAATCATATTCTATCTAGAATAATCAATTCGACCATTTTACTCGAATTAATTATTTTACTTTATCTTGAAACAATTCGTTCAACCCAAAAAAACTTACTTGTAATTCTAAACTAAGTTGGGTAGAATAGCATGGATAACTCCCCGCAAGCTATTCGAATCCTATTTATTTGTTTACGAAAACAGTCTTAAGAAATGGGACCGAGTTAGTGTTGACTCTACTCACAAAAATGGAAAGATATTACTCTTAATCCGACTTGTTCGTCCCCAGCTTCCATGGCCAGCGGAGAGCGTCGTTGGGGGGGTCAGGTGGGCGACGTACGCCCGGCCGGGTGGGTCAATGGACCACGGTGCAGCGGCACAACACCGTCCTTTGCTCAGCAGATATGATAACTTAAAAAGTGCCTCACTTGAGGGGATGAGCCACAAAGAGGAGCCCGTTGTGATCAAAAAATCTTTTACTCGGTCATCGGGGAGGGCCGGAGTGGGATCTAACCCGTCCTCCTCCGAATCTTTGAGAGAGAGAGGGAAGAGAGAGAGGGCGTCCCCCACCAGCACGCACCAGTTACAACCCGAGGCCAGCAGCCAGGATTTCGTAGAGCCAAGATCTCCCCTCACCCCTTGATTCATTCCTTCTCCGTTCCCCCATTCGTATTCCTCCGGCCTTCTTGCCTTATAAATACCCCTCACCCCACCTTGTTTTATGCGTACTGCGCCTCTCTCTCTCTCTCTCTCTCTCTCTCTCAAGGTGTCGAGATGAAACGCATGCGTACGCGTGGAAGCAGCAGTCTGTCGTATTTCCTCGCAGCCATATTCCTGGTGGGCAGCCTAATCTCCGTAATTGGGCAGCAGAAGCCATGGCCTAGCGTTCTCCCCCGTGAGCTCTCCTCCCTCGACGTCGCCGCCAGACTCCGCGTCGACGCCGAGGCGACCTCTGCCGCCGCCATCGACTTCGGCTGGATCACCCGCACCGTCCCCGCGGCCGTCTTCTGCCCGTCGTCCGACGACGACATTGCGTCGCTGCTGCGCTTCGTCTACGAGCAGCCGCGGCCCCTCACGGTGGCCCCGCGCGGCCACGGGCACTCCTCCTGGGGGCAGGCGTCGGCCGAGAACGGCATCGTCATCGACATGAGGTCTCTGAGCGGCAAAGGCGCCACCTTTGGTGACGAGTACGCGCCGGTGGAGGAGCCCCGGCTGAGGGTGTTGTCGTCCATGGACGACGACGATGCCATGGGATTGCCCGGTCCGCACGCCTATGTTGACGCCGGCGGAGAGCAGCTCTGGGTGGACGTGCTGAACGAGACGCTCAAGCGCGGGCTTGCACCCAGGTCGTGGACGGACTACCTGTACCTGACCGTTGGCGGGACCCTGTCCAACGCGGGCGTGAGCGGCCAGGCCTTCAGCAATGGCCCTCAGATCTCCAACGTCTACGAACTTGACGTCGTCACTGGTACTGTTCATCACCCTTCTCTCTCTCTCTCGCTCTCGCTCGCTCTCTCTCGTTTTCACATATGTTCCTGCCGCCCTCCTCCGTCCCATGCGAGCGTGTCCCCTCCATCCTCAACAGCCATTTATTGTGTTGTCATGGATGGTACAAAATAACAGTTCCCGCTAGCTGCAGAAGCAGCTAAAGATATATAAAGATCGGTGTAAGCTTAGTGGCCTGGATTATATGATCGACACATGAGGTATTGATAGCTTTATTCCTACGATGATGATGTGTGACTAACGAAGGTGCTTTGTTCCCTTTTGCTGCGGGGGAAAAGGCAAGGGTGAGATGATGACCTGCTCCCGGGACCTCAACCCGGACCTGTTCTATGCGGTCTTGGGTGGGCTCGGCCAGTTCGGCGTCATCACCCGAGCCCGCATCGCGCTGGGGCCTGCGCCAGAGAGGGTAATCTCCCTCAATTATCTTTGTTTTTTGTCGTTTGGCCTCTATATACGTCCCGATATATATACCACATGCACCGTACCGTTGGTTACTCCGATCACGACGTGTGGCGAATATGGTCTTGCTGGTGCAGGTGAGGTGGGTGCGGCTCTTCTACAAGGACTTCGCCGCCTTCACGACGGACCAGGAGTTCTTGATATCCCTGGAAGGGAGAGGAGCCGCGGGAGATCAGAAGAACGTGAACGAGAAGAAGAAGGGCTTCGACTACGTGGAAGGGTCCGTCTTAATGGACAACGGCCCCGTCCGCAACTGGAGGTCTTCCTTCTACTCGGAGGAGGACGCCGGCAGGATAAGTGCCCTGGCAGCTCAGCACGGAACGATTTACTGCTTGGAAGGGGCCATATACTATGGCCCTGCCTCTGCGCCTGAGATCGAACAGGTGAGAGGCCGGCATGGCCACCAACTTGCCCTGGTCTGGGTAGCCCACAGGCTGTGCCTTTGCCCCCTCTCCCCCCACACGACCCCATTCACGTATCTCACTAATTCTGTAAAACACATCTGGCTGGATCTCTTTGGCCACTAGGGATCATGGCCGACCAGAAATTTGGTCATCACCCTGACGCAGTACATGCATGGCCCCTCCCTCCGCCTGCAGTACGGGCTTCTCTATATCCTTCCGTTTGTTTAACCGAGACGTTGTTCCGATGCATGAACCAACTCCCCAACTCCCCTTTCTACTTCCTCTGTTTCCGTGCCGCCAGCGGGGAATAAAGAAATTAAACCATGGACATCCTTGATGAGTGGTCGAATCTCCTGGCAGAGATGGACTCTGCAGCTTCTCTTCCTAAAGTTGCATTTGGGAACAAATGGGAGGTAGAACCTGGTCAGATCAAACGTTTGGAGCACGTAAAATTATCGCACATGTTAATATGTTCTCGACCCACCCACACACCTTAATTTTCTTGACCACTGAGAGGATGTTCGGCATTTGGTTCGCAGGTTATTGGGCAGCTGCTGGAGGACCTCAGCTTTTTGAGCGAGTTTGTGTTCACAAACGACGTTAGCTTCATGGGCTTCTTGAACAGGGTCCGCGATGGGGAGTTAAAGCTGCGGAGCAAAGGGCTGTGGGATGTCCCCCACCCATGGCTCAACGTGTTCGTGCCCAAGTCCGGCATCTTAGATTTTGATGCGGGTGTCTTCAGGGGCATCCTTAAGCACAACCGCACGATGGGCCCTATCCTCGTCTACCCTCTCTACAAAGACAAGTAAGCGTGACTTCTAACTAGGACTAGCTACCTAACAGAAGAAAGATGATTATAGATTTTGTTTCTTTAAAACAAAAGAAGGAAAGATTGATAGAAAGAGAAGAGAAGAAGAAAGAACACACCCACGTTTCCTCCCGGGTCAATACCTCTTTGCTCACGTTCCCCCGTTTGGCGTGTGGGATAAAAGATGGAATAAGGGTGTTATTTATATAAGTCCGTTGGGGGCCGGCAAACCGCGCCGCCATCTCATGTTGAGAGTCTTGAGACAGAGGCATCAATTTTCTGATTCCTCCTGCTTTTGATGAGCCAAAAGGCCAAGGGTAGATAAGGCGACGGCGAATGCTCCATATTAAAAGGAGACTGGTCACTTCGCATCCCAACGTTAATAACAAGAGATGATCAGATGCGTATATTTATATTTTTATATATATATATGTTCCTCCCATGCCCTTACTACAGAGCTATAACGCGGCCTGGGGTTCGGCAAATTTTGCAGGTGGGACGAGAGAATGTCGTCGGTGATCCCGGACGAAGAGGTCTTCTACTCGGTGGGATTGCTGTGGTCTGCGACGGCGGGCAACTGGCAGCAGCTGGAGCAGCAGAATGCGCAGGTGCTGCGCTACTGCGACGAGGCGGGCATCGAGGTTAAACAGTATCTGCCGCATTACACGACCACGGCCGACTGGATGAAGCACTTCGGGCCGAAATGGGAGACGTTCTTGGAGCGGAAAAGGAAGTATGACCCAAAAGCGCTTCTGTCCCCCGGGCAGGGGATCTTCACCTCTCCCCTCGTCTGACAGGGCATCGCGTGACCCTGGTATTTATGGGAACTCTGCGAACCCCGTGTACAGAGACCTAGGAGCGATCTAGCAACAGGATATATAGAGGAGTCGCATGTGCTTCGCAGACTATGTGCTTATAGGGTGCAAGTCTTGTCAAACGGTCCAAGTTTTGCCGGTTGTACATTATATATAGTAGATGAATGGATTAGCTTCTTCCTGAAATCTCAAACTAAGTTCCCATTTGTTAAGATTTTTGGGGGTGATTTTTGATCATAAAAATTTCACTTTTAAAAATTAAATGATGTAATATCATGTAGATTTTTTTAAAAAAATTAATTTTAGAGGTATGTATAAGAACAAAAAAAACTACTTTTAAGAAACTCAATAAACTCCTCTACAGTAACTTACGCTCTTTCTAGATATTTTTAGAAAAAAGTCAAAATTCATTCTCATTCTTAAAATTAATAAGTCTGGTCCTCAGCTCAAGACGTAGATCAGACCATACTCGGAGGGGCTTACCGGCTGATTTTAAAATTTATATTATAATTAAGCTCTAGCGGTTTTAAATTCTTTGCTAGTTATGAGTCATTTAAAATTACTTCAAAACATAGCAATGGTCATGACTCATGAGTGATTTGATACTCTAAATTCTATATTTATCGTCAGTCAAAATTAAACATATTTGATTTGAAAATCATATCTAGAGTGCTATTAGTATTGAAATAGAAGAAACAGTATATCTTAAATCAATGGCATAGATGTGTTCAAATCTACCAGTCTCTCTCTCTCTCCTCTTCCTTCCTATTTCTTCTTACCTTTCTCACTATAATATACTATTTTACTTATTATATTGACTATCTTACTTCAGAATCTTGCTATATGAATTTGGTTTTATAGGAATGAAATGTAAGATATATACTATAAACAAAATAAATATGTAGTACAAGTAAATTACATTATATAACCATATAGTAGGAAATATTAAATATATGTGAATCACGAAATATATCTTATTCGTGATATTACTCATAATAACACTATATACGATGCAAAGAACTTTTTACGATTAGTAATGTGCGTAATACACACACACACACACATATATATATATACAATATTAGTATAGATACAGCATCATAGAATACTAATAGCATCAGCAATATATAACCTTGTAATGCATAATTTAAATGATATGCAGATAAATCATTTTATATGTATGTAGATAGAGTGTAATGTAGACAAATGCCTTCCTAACTATAATAATATAATATAAGTAAAATGATAATCTAATCACAGGTCCTGTAACAATCATAGAAAATCGATAAATGTTTTATTAGAATATAAGGCATTTATAAAATTTGTCTTTATTATAGTATATTACAGTAATAAAAAAATAACCTTAATTGTATCATAATCTATTGAAACTTTTTGATCTGGCATGACTACTAATTAATGAACTCCTGAAACCTCAGAAAGTTTAAAATATAGCAATATTGTATACTCTGAAATCAAATCTCAAAGTACTTTCAAATGTAATTATAAATCTTTGATCTGTTCAAATCACAAAGATTATTCTAGAATCAGCGTGTGATTATAAAATCTCGCAACTAATCTCTCCTGAGCCACCTAATTAAGGAGAGATTTCCTTGTACGTACGTACCCACTTATATCTGTTCGATATCGTGTGATCAGCGCCAACCTTTTGATCAGGCATTATGATCTCCACAAACGATATGCACAAAACCTACATAGAAGAGATGTGAAACAGGGAAGAAGAGACGGAGCGCACGAATTTAAGTGATTGGGAGGTGCAAGTCTTCCAATATACGTCAACGGAGCCCAACCCCTTCATCGTTTCCTTCGCATTATTGTTATCAAAAAAACACAAGTACAAGAACAGATCGACCCTTGAAAGAACCGGAGTCCCTTGTGCGCCTCACATATTATAATTAAGGCTGGTTTCCTGAGATTACATGAATAAAGGTTAGCAAGTGCTCCGAGCACTTTGGACCGTGCTCTGAATACTCAGAGACAGAGGCTAGTGAGTGCTCGG
Organism: Amorphophallus konjac; assembly: GCA_022559845.1. Taxonomy (NCBI): domain Eukaryota; kingdom Viridiplantae; phylum Streptophyta; class Magnoliopsida; order Alismatales; family Araceae; genus Amorphophallus; species Amorphophallus konjac. The sequence continues at coordinate 58,862 of JAHNEJ010002441.1, read as the reverse complement.
AGCACTTGAAGAGTGCTTGGAGTATTCAGAGTGAAAAGAGAGAGAGGAGAGAGAGAGGTAGTACGTGCACATAGTGTTCGAAAGTGATGGAATATGACTCTCGTGTCTTCCTCGGGAGCTCTATTGTTCTTTTTATAATGAAAGACATGTACAAAGAATAGATTACATAGTTTAAATATAGACATCCTACTACTACAAGGACGATTTTGATGATTTTCAATCCCCTGTTTTGCTTGACCGACCGTCCTTTGTTTGCTTGTCATTCACGCCTGCAGCTTGATTACCATTCTTTTTTGTGTCCAAAGGATATGGGCTATAGTTACTATTCTTTACCACGCCAGTATTATTCTCACTAACAACATTTTCTATATATAACCCCTAAAATGGAAGTCCCAAAACATCTCCGAGTCTATCGGACTGGGTCGCGGTACTGCTATCGGCACCCCTTAGATCGATCGACCATGGTGTCAACACCCCTACCATTCCCTACGTTTGTCACTCTGGATTACCAACCTGAAGCTGCTGGTGAGCATGTCGCATGGTGGGCGCGGTCACGGAGCAAAACGAGGCTTGACAACGAGAAACACATGCTACGTACCATTCCACCATAATCATGGAGGTACGTGCAGAGCACTTATTAACTGATGAGAGAGTGGCTGCTCGAGCTAGCGCTGTCGAAGAAATGTGGCAGGAGAGATAATTAAAAGCTACATGCATGCCCCATGGTCGCGGACGAAAGAGGGATGACTACAGCAAAACACATGCAAGTGGTGCGCCCCAAATGAGGAAGAACACCGGGGGGGGGGGTGAAGAAAATTGTAGTAGCGGGCGGGGGGACCCCTACGTACGTACGACGTCTGTCATCTCCCACTTCAAAGAACCAGCTCACTTCCCCTACATGCAGCCAAGACCCGGCTCTCGCCGGGTACCGAGAGGGGAGATCCTGTATGCCGCCAGGCGAAGAAGATCGAGCCGCCCCAATCGTTCTTGCATGTCCGTCCAAGGAGGGATGCACGCTCTCTATGACATATGTGTGGCTGTCGAAGACAGAGCAGTGTGACGCACCTAGCTTGTCGCAGCACGGCGACAGCTAGCACAATCGGCTGTGTCACCGCCCCCGGCGATAGATGGGGCCGGCGAGCGATAAAACGGGATCCTGCTCTACAGGGCTGTCGCGCGCGCGCAGGAAGAAATCTCGGAGTGCCCTGCATGCGCTGCATGCCTGCCTTTACAGGACTACTTTTGGATTCACACAAAAGGCCACCGCCTGCATGCTGCCAATGTTTGATGCGGATCATATATAATTGGGTTGCCTTGAGCACCCATGTTTCTTTCTGCTGGAGCCGCCATCGCTACAATCTTTTGGTGCCGGGGTTCAATGTTAACTCGAGGAGTAGCAAAGTTATTCCGGTGCGTGCATGTGGATCACGAGAATTAGTGTAATATTGTCGGATGGGTTTAGGGTTGGTCGACGTACGGAGAAGTGTTTGGTTGAAGTATATATCCTTCATTTATACTTTGAATATCCGGCCCTTTGTTCTCACAGGTTTAGAATTGGATGGCAGGGCCTAGTCACAGATTAAGAGAGAGAGAGAGAGAGAGAGAGATAGCTAGAGATGTTACATGGTGTCTCTTTTTTTGTCACTTTAGTTATCACTCTTATCTAAATATTCTAATTATGAGATTAAATGACGGAAAATAAATCAATGTTTGTGTATCAATGGGAAATGGGATTATCTTACCTGAGCCAACGAAGATGTCTTCCATTTGTGTCGAGTAAGTCAATCAATACATATGTCCTACAAATTAAATTAAATAATGCAACAGTGCCTATAGCTGGCGCATAGCAGGCTGATGGATGATGCTGGCCAGCTGCCCCAGCATCATGCATGTCCGCTCTATGCCGTTGATACATATGCTCAGTGTGCAGCAAGTATTTCTCTCTTAATCGTTCATTCTTGATTTTTATGATAATCTCCCCCGCCCCCTTACTCTCTGATCAGACCACGCCAACTAACATGACTTTTCTTAAGCAACATTTGCACTCCAACAATCAAAACAAAACGTGGAGAATTCTTGGCATCAGATTCAATTTGTTAATAATTACTCGTCTAATTACTCCAGGGATATGTTCTCCAGGATATATCCCAATGGAAGTTACAACACTGGGGAAGTTAATCCTACAAGTCTCCCTGTATCCCCAATTTGGGTCCTCGTGGTGTCATTTTGGTGCACTGTAAATTTAGTAGAGTATTTCTCTTAAATTTAGAGCACTGTACGTACGTAAATTGTTGGATTGCAAAATTCAACTGTTATTTTATGAAATCTTCGGATGCATGTACCACTCCCCATGAGATACTTTACAGTCACTTAATTTTAAAACTTAAGGCATTCACCGATTTTAAATTGAAAACTCACAACCTACAAACTTCACTCATTTGAAAAGCAAATTTTAATTTACGGCATTTTAGCAGAAGCAACCCAAATTATCATGGTAAAACCCTGTTCCTTCTCCCATTATTTACACCCACCAACCTCCAAGTGATTCACGAGGGATTGGTTCATTGAAGGTGACCCAAAAGTTGGAGCCATCACCCAAAGATTTCTGAGGGAATCTTGGAAACCTGCTGATAACTTAATTTGAAGTATATTTTAGTCCGTTTTTAATACGTGATTATTTTAACATGTCTCCTCACCTGCAAGTCGATTTAAACTCTATCACGTGGATCATGACAAGCACAGGATGCACGACCTAGATCATAACATGGACTCTAATATCAAACAAAAATTTTCTTAGATTGAGTTATCCAACTCAAAGTATTAAAATATTGGATGGAGAGGACTCCACTATTATAAGCACATTAAATTTTAACCCGTTTCCCGTACTGAATTATTCTAACACTTGATACTTTAAATTTCCTAGGCATCGTCTTCTTCTCGATCAAGTACCATGGCAGCTCTCCATCCCTCTTGCATCTCCCCCTGAAATGTCTCTTGTATTCACAGATATACTCACGATGGCAGGGGGAAAAAAAGGTTTGCAACGTTATTTGCTATGCATAGGTTATTTGAGAAGTGGAATGGTTAACCCCAACGAACTCCAACAATTTAAGCTAACTCAGAGTGTGCATGCTTCTAAACCTCTTGTGAAACATTTCTCATAGTTGTACTTTTAAGCATAAGCATCTTCAAACAGAAGTACTTCGACTTTTATTAGAAGTGATAACCTATTGGAAAACAAAACAAATACCACGATTCAAAGTCCTTCTCAAAGGGCTTCGAATTCTTATCATGAGTATCTCAGAAATGGCATTTCTAATGATTCAAACACGTCCGAGTAAAAGGGGTTTAAGTTGAGGAAATGATAGGTGTGATTAATTCTAAGACCAATCCAATTGGTCCGGGAGAACAATGCTTATTGGGCCACCAAATCACTAGGCGGTCACCGAGTCCAGCCTATTTGCTGCACCGTTAGACTTGTTGTATCACCGGACCGTGCAATTATTTTTTTCCTTTTTTAAAAAAATTTTTTTTAACATTCGGACCAACTCAGGTTCATGTTCTACGGTCCAATCCACAACGAGTAAGGCTCACTTAGGGCTTTTATTTTTTTCAAAAATTTTTTAAAGTGAGTCTCAACATATTCTAACTTGGATACAAATCATCGTCACTATTAAATTGTCTAAAAAATAAAAAAAATCATATCAGATGAATAGTGTTAGGTCTGTTTTTTTTAAATCGATATATTTTAATTTTATTTTTTAAATAATTAGATGATGACGTGTCTTATATCCTAAGCTAAGATAAATTAGAACTCACTTCAAAAATATTTAAAAAAAAAATCAAAAGCGGGTGTACCCGGATGTACATCAAGTCATACTCATCCTAGATTGGATGGCTCAAAAAATAAAAAAAACAATAAAGATTGATTTTGGGCCTACCACTTTGTCCCACGAAAACATTTTATTTTTATTTTTTTTGAGCCGTCTAATTTCAGATCAAACTGCATGAACATGAACTTTAGGTCAATATCAAGATCTAAAAATAAGAGTTTAATATAAATAAAAAATATTGTATAGTTTAGTGGTGCAAATTCACCCGATGGTCCAGCAAGTATTATTCAAGTGAGACATAATCATTACACTTGGAGTTGCAAAATTGTTGTCTGATGTGCGTGGGACGTTATGTGAGAGAAAATAAAAGAAACGTAGGCATACCAACAGCCTCACATTCGTAATAAGTGTATAATCTCAAAGTCTGCAATAAGAATTTTTCAAGTATTGGATTCGCTTACGTAAGATGGTTCTTTCTTGATCCTGGCACAATTTACTATTCGATTCAACCTTTAAAAGTACGTTAATTTATTTAATTTAACATTTAAGATGGTCTAAATTGATCTCAAAGTCATCTATTTTGAAATTAAATTATATTATCTAATCTAATTTCATCAATTTTAAAAGTCAAAGAGAAGAAATCGAAATGAGTTTAAATACAACGTTTGATTCTAATTTTTGAAAAGATTGAACATGATTTTTTATAGTTTCTAATATTTAAATTTAATTTTAACTATTCCAAATATGTAATTAATTTTCATGGATATCTAGATTTGAGCCCTGATCCAAATCAGTGTATTGCAAAACCCGTCTCAAGATCTACTCTAGCAAAGCCAGTCACCTCTATAGGAGGCCGAATAGAATTTCAGATCTATCTTGAGATCCTCAACTCGGGTCGAAAGTCAGTTGAGGATGTAACACTCTGGTTGCAGTAAGCATAATACAGAGTTGAATTTTTCATGATAAGAGCTCAATAAATCAGTCCATTTAATTGATTCGGACTCGTTAAGGGTAATTTGTAATTTTAAGGGAGTAGTCTATTATTTATAGTATAATTTTACGTATGAATATTTAAATAAAGTTAAATTAGACCCTTTGAAAATATAACTCAATTATCTACAATTTTATATTGAGTACTTTGTGATATTTATTATTTGATAGGTCAAAATATCCAATAATAAAATATATATTAGATAGTAATATTGAGCTTTAATAAGAATAAATAAAATTGATGTTGGACGGAACATCGTATAGATGAGTTACAGGGTTTCAAAAGTGAATGAAAGGATCGTCTATGTTTCAAAAATTAGATTTAAAGATCATCTATATTTCAAAAGTAGATAGAATGATCATCTAAGTTTAGAAAAGTAGATGGAAGATCGTCTATGTTATAAAAGTTAGACGATACAAAATAGATTTAATTGTCATGATGAGATTAGGTAGTTGTATAAATGACAAAATTACTCTTATTAAGATTAATTAATTATATGTAGAAATGTCATGATGGGTTGATATTATACTCATTAAAAGATAATTTAATTATCTTTAAATCTCATGGTGAGTACTTTTGTTAATCATGTCATTTACTCGGTCAAAAATAAGAAAATTAAAATTAGATAGTAAGTGAAATTATGATTTTATCACTTAATAGTGTTAAGTGTTATTTAGAACATGTTAATAGGTGCTTCTCTAGTGACTTCTAAGAACTAGCTATCGTGGTCGTGGTGCAAAATGGCTAATGATCTTATATATCTTTCAAGTTTAGAATTTGTGCTTAATATTAGGACTTAGAGATAACTTATGTAAATTATACAACTATCCTTATTAAGATTACTATACATAGAAAAAATTAATCCCTTATTCTTCTTAAGCAGTGATAATTGAGAAAAATATTATATTGACTAAAGGAAAGAGAAATTGAATTATACTAATGAATTAGTTTCTATGATAGTAATAGGTATATATATATATATATATATATATATATATATATATATATATATATATATATACTTCCTAGAAAGAATACATAAATGAGAGTTTGAGCAGAAGCGAAAGAGAGAAAGAATAGAAGGAGGAGAAGAGAAGAAGAAGGAATAGAATGATGTCTCTAATATCTAAAACTTGTCGGGAGGGCAAGTAGAAACTTTACATAGGTCTTAGGAAATCTATGAGCACCTCATCTTAAAGGTAGGCATGTGATGAACTGAATATATATTATTCTTTATGCATATGATTGTTTTAATTAATATTAGTTTGATATTATACGTGTTCAAAAGATCGATTAGTCAACTGAAGAATGATTGTATCTATTAAAGAGATCATGCATGGTTACAATTCCATAAACTACATATTAAATTATTATATATGTCACCTGATTAACTATGTTTACTTTTCTGATTAGTCATCAACCTTAGTTGATATATCTATAATCTATATATTCAGTTGAATTAAAGATTGTTCAGATAAAAACTAATAGAGAGAGAGAGAGATTGAGATGTAATTAAGCACATAGATAATACCACATTGAGGGAAACTCATGGCAATTTGTAGCAAGTGCCCACTGCGGATTATCCCAATGTTCGAGGACAAAAATAATGATTGACATGCACCAATTGCCCCATCTTATGTAATTGATGAAAATCGATCGGCCCATAACGCGTAGGTTATTTGTCTATATGCCTATCGTATGAAACTTTAGTATTGATTGGCCACTTATGTTGTGATTTGGAAGCATGTCTAACTATTATAATAATCTTACATGTAATCAAGATTGATTGAATTAAAATTACCCTTAATAAATAAATATACATATTGTGAAATTGATTGTAAGACTTGCATATTTGATTGATTGATATAATTGACTCCGAGTTGAGTCCGGATAAATTTTGAATTGATTAGCAAGTCAATTGTAATATTGACTTGATTGGTTGTTAAATTGATTGACTGAGAATAATTTGTCATAATTGATAACGGTTTTGATTTGTTACTGCATCACTTGAATTTATGTTATATGTTTAGAACCTACAAGAGATTAAATTAAATTAAATATTATGACATGTTCTGCAAAAGTTATTATATAATAAATATGCAATTGATTCTCATTACTATTGAGTCTTAGGACTCATGTACTTTATTTCACAATTGTTCAGAAAATTAGAAAGTATAACTTTGACTCCGACGTGAAAGAAGTTAATGAGATATCTTAAGAGAGTTTTGAAGTCTACTGCATAAACAGGTTTAAGTCCTTTTAAATGATGTGTACATAAATTATAAAAAATTTGAGGTTATTCCTCCCTGTTAACAGGACAAATGATATTGTGAATAAACCTATGTATAGTGGTGTATGTATTTTGGAACTAGTATGGTGATATTTTATTGGAATTGTGGTTAGTTCGGCCTCTTGCAGATTTCACGATTCACATAGATTAGGTATGAAGGTGGTTGTCCCCAGACCTGAATATAGGATCCAGGGAAGGGGGGTGTCGCAAGGGATCCAACTAGAAGATGAATAATCTCACATCGGAAGTCTTATCTCTTCACTTCATCCCTCCAACATCAAGGAACCTCTTCGCTTAGGCAAGTAGGTGGAACAATTAGCACTTCACATGTGCCTATCTCCTGTCGTCATAGATAGGGATCACCCTAGACACCCTATTTACTTAGATATCAAGGTTTACCCTAGGACTCTTATCCCAAGCCTAATCTCATGTTGTCTCTCTCTCCTCTCTCCAGGCCCCACCTTGGCGATAAATCAGTGCAACTCCCCTCCAGCCAAGCTCGAGCAAGTTGGATTGTCTTTGACATCTTCTCGACCTCATCCTATTTTTCGGCCTTCTCCAACTCATCCTACCTTAAGACTCCCTCCTTAGGTTTGATCCCTTGACCTTCGACATAGATTCACATCGATTTTATTTTATTTATTAAAGAGGAGTACATTGCTTAGGGCCAATCATGATTTGTGAATCCCTCATATCGTCTGGGAGTTATGGCGTGTTGCTTGGAGCCAATTATGATTTGTGAGTTGACATGAATCAATTATGAGATAATTGATTCAGAGAGCTAAGAGTTAACTCAAAATATTATAAGGATTGCTAATATTATTACGTATGGAATATTAGAAAGTGTTCTAATATCATTCTACATAAAATAATGAGAAAATGTTCTATTATTTTATAATAAGGATATTGAAAGGAATTTCAATGCTCTTATAAGGTTAAGCAACTCGATATTGGTCCTAAAGGGTCACACATATAAGGTCTACTTAATACAAAGATATTATGATAATTATAAAATAATTATTTTTATAAAAGGAAGGCTTAAGAGAAACCCTAACACCAAGCAATTAGGATTCTCCTTAGATTGCCCTCCTTTTCCTCCCACCTCCTCTTGCAGGTGCAACCCTCTCTCTTAGAGTTTGGACAAGCATATTTGCTTCTTCTCTTGGTGTGATTGAGATATCGAGGAAAGGAGATTACACCAAGGTGTTGACGTTGTTTGTGGGATTGTCCTACAAGTGGAGGCACTCTGTCAACATAGCAGGCCATATGGATACTACTAGAGGTCGGACACTTTTCTGACTTTGAAAAATCTGTGAAATTGATCTCGGACATTGGAGATTTGAGATCTCCGCATGGTAATGATCGGATTTTTACTCATAGGCATTGTAGTTTCATCAAGATCTACAATGACTCGAGGTAAAAAATCTAGTTTTAAAAGTTTTATTCTACTACGTTTCTTAAAATCGGCAGATTTTCTTACACCATTTCCATTAACTCCACCATGTTGTGGTTCGCCTCTATGGATGTGGGAGAGACGAAGTTGAGGAGCTGGTCGATGGTAGTTTCACCATCCCTTGCGATTGGCGCTACTGATTCATCTTTGTATGGTGGTGGTTCTGCCACTTGAACGATTATGAGCGGCGCCTACGACATGCGAAGTCTATCCCGATTTACCTCTGCTTCCCTAGGGACCGCCGCGCTTTTTTAGAGTTCTGCCACACCCTTGGCGATTGGTCCTGCTGGCATTGGTTTGAGTCGGGCATCATGTCAGAGCTAGTGGAACTCGTCAAGTGCCCTCTCAACCTTCACCGCTATATATGCTGATTTTTGCCCCAAGGCTTCAATCTCTTGACAACTGTACCCTCGTCGTAGCCACCACCCACCCATCGCCTCTATTGATGTTTCCTCGTCTGAGGAGGAGGAGGACCCGGAGGAGCTCCCCGAGGATGAGGAGAAGGGGGAAGCATCCTGACATGGTAGCCATGACTTCATAATGTGAATGGCCTCCTCTAGGGACCCACCGAGCCCCTCGGAGTCAATGTACTTCATCAACTTGCCGGTGGAGAGCGTGGCGATGGCGGCAATGACAATCTCGTCATAATTGGCGAGGGTGGAGGGAGAGATCTCCCCGATGAGCTTGCTATAATCAGTGAGAGAGAGAGAGAGAAGACTAAGATTAAGGGGTATGTTAGTAATTTGCCCCGTCCTAACTCACCTAGGGTTAATCAGCGTGAGGGGTAGTTGACAGTAGGGGTACAATGCGTTCGTCATAAGGATTTTAGGGGTATTGGGATCAGGGTTTGCCATATCGCACCGGTTCGCGGCTTATCGCCATGTCGGACCATGCCGCTAGGAAACCGGCATGCTCGCACATTTGCGTGGACACGATCTGGCAAACTTTTCACCGACGGTCGAGAAAGACGTGGGAGCCGCAAGGCTATATTTCCAGTGGGCTCTGGGGGCGTGGCGAGATGGATGGCAACGTCGGGGTGAGGTGGTTGGTATCGTATGCACGTCTGACTAGGCACTGCAAGGGCAAGTTGTTGGAGCTTATTCCCGTCGAGGGCGCCATCACGGGAGGGGGCGGGCCAAGAGGAGGAGCAAGGCTCTTCTGTGAAGGCGTGCTTGGGTGGGACTCCTCCACACCTTCCTCAGCGCCAATAGGGCAACCTCGCCATTGTCCATACTGGGGAGCTCCTCCCGTGGTGCAACGACGTTAGTGATGGAGATTGGTGGCCTGTCGTTCATATTGTTTAGAAGATATGGGTATTTTATATAATAATTCCTATAAAATCTAGTTTACTGTCATGTGGGGCTTACAATGAACATTAGTTCTTGATTGGGTATGATACTATACCATATTAGAACATACCTACAAAAGCCAGCAGGGTCTTGTAACATGATCTAGTATACCATAATAGGTCTTGTAACATGATCTAGTATAGAGATGATATTCAAAGTTTTTAGGGGTATATAGATATTTTTTTACAAATCATTCATAAGATTTTAAGGGAATGTGGGCAACTAACCGTATTCTATAGAGTTTTTCTAAAAATCATTTCATACGAGATATTTTTAAGAGAAATTTATTTAAATAATTTTATTTAAATAATTATTTATCTAAATATGTTCATCCCAACTTATTTATAAAACTATGCTCAATTTTTGTCACCTCAAACTCCCACTCCACTCTCTCTCTCTCTCTCTCTCTCTCTCTCTCTCTCTCTCTCTCTCTCTCTCTCTCTCTCTCTCTCTCTCTCTCCGTGTGTGTGTGTGTGTGTGTATCGCCCCCCCCCCCCATCTCCCCCCCCCCCACTCCCTTAGTGGGGTGTCAGTGCAGGAGGGGGAAACCCCCTCCGGTGCCTAACCTCCCCTCTTCCCACCGCCACTCCTAGCTCCCCTCCACCTTGCTATCCATGCCTTCCCTAGTGCCCCTAGGCACATCGCAATGCCACCTTCTCGCTACCTTGACCGTCACTCCAATCAAAAGTGCAGTAGTGAGCTACTCGTCACGAGCGAAACTCTCTCTCCTTGCCATTCCACCCATGTGATCATAGGGCATGGCGCTCGTTGCCATCACGAAAGTGGAGAGAGGAACACAATGGTGGAGAGGGAGCAAGAAAGAGAGAGAGATCAAAGGGAGCGGGAGAGAGAGAGAGAGATCTAAGAGAGGACTTGTGTAATGCCCCGGATTTTTCGTATATTTTTCGGATCATTTTAGTGGGTCTCGGAGTGTATTTTGTGCTTTACACGTGTTTTTCCCTGATGTGCCTTCGGAACTCTTTGCAGGGAAAACCGTGGCGTTCTCCGACTCCGGGATGTTACCACTGCGTTGCGCTCTTCCCGAGGATCGCGGAGGTAATTTTTCATAATTTTTTGAATTTCTTAAATTTTCGGGTTTTTCTATATATATTAACCCTTTCTTCTCTCCCCCTCTCATTCTCTCATTCTCACTCTCTCTCTTCTCTCACGCCCTCTTTCTCCCCTCTCTTCTCCGGCGGCCGACGGAGCGAGGTGGGGGCGAGGTGGAGGCGGTGCGGGCGAGGATGCGGGCGAGGATGAGCGAGGATCGAGGCGGAGGCGGGCGCGATCCCTCGGTGGATTCCGAGATGGCGTCGTTCGCGTTCCGGGCGGTTTTCGCCGTGGATTAGTCGCTTCGGCGCACGGTTTCTTCGGTGGAGGTAGGGTGATGGAACACTGCTGCGTTCTGCTCGTTTTCCCTGCCATTGCACGTCGTTCGGCGTGGAAACGGCTGTGTTTGGGTCCGTTCTAGCGAAACTGTGGTTTTGTGGGTTTCGTAGGGTCGGTCGGGAAACGGCGACGGTTTCCAGATCGGTTACTGTCAACGGATTCCTTGGGGCGAGAGCGTTCTTTTCCCCCTGATTTCATCTCGATTGGTGGTCCCGTTGGACCGGTAGAGCTCCGGGAAGCTCAGTAACCCTTTTTGGGTAACTTCGGTAGAATCGCTCGTTTCTCGCGATTCGTGCGTCGTTTTGACTCCGGTCGGAGTCCATGTGATTTCCAGGGTGGTTGTGGTTGTATCCCCTTCGTTTCGGCACGAACGGGGCGTGGAAAGGCTACGATCGGGCGACCCCCTGGGTTTACCCGCCGTGATGGTTGGGCGGTCGAACCGGGCCCGTCCATCGCGAGGGCGGTTGCCTTTGGCCCGTTCATTTTCTCTTGGTTTTGGGGTTGTGCGGTCGCACGATAGACCGCACATTTGATGTGCGGCCAGGTAAGAACCGCATGTCTCCCCCATGGACGGTTGGTACCCAGCCATCTGTCCTTCCGTGGGCTTGTTCGGCCAGGAGCTGACCGCATATCCCAGTTGACCCTTGGTCAACAGTTTAGTGTCGGTTGGGTTGTGCGGTTTGGTCAAAACCGTTTTGACCGGCACTGGAGTAGGTCGGTTAGGTTGTGCGGACGATCCTTGGCCGCACATCCCCTTTGGGCGGTCCAACCCTAACCGTCCATCCTCCATTTGGGGTTAGTCCGATTAGAGCCTTGTGCGGCTCCTGCCTGACCGCATGTCTTTTGAGCGGCTGTACCCTAGCCGCACATCCCTTGAGCGGCCCAGGGTGAACCGCACATGTGCCAGTCTAACCCGGTGTTTCCGTTTTGACCTATTCGAGTCTCGGGTGTGTGGTTCTCGAACCACGTGCCGACCCGTGGCCTGACGGATGTTGTGCACGTCGTCGGGGCCAGGTGTCGTGGTACGTTGTAGTCCCGGGTGTAGAGTTCTCGACTCGTGTCATCGTGTGTTGACGTGTGTCATCGGTTTCTCCGAAAAGCGATCCCCGAGTGGGTCCTGTGTGAGGCCTTGGGCTGCGAGCCCAGTTATCCAGTATGGAGCTGGAGGCTTCCCTCTTTTCCTTTAGTTGGGCTGCAGCTTGGTGGTGTGCAAGTTGCCTTGGGAATCGTGCTTCTGTGCTTTCCGCGTGGGCCGTGTATGTGGCCTTAGTCCTGTGAGTTCCCTTCCCAAGGGAATGGTTTCGGCGGCTCGTGAGCTGCCTCGGTATTCATGCTACAGTGGTTTTAGACCTAGAGCTTGGACGAGATTGATGGCCTTGTGCTGTCACGTGTAACGGTCTTGACCCCGAGTCTTGTGGCTCAAGGACCATTGCGTGTAGTGCGTCTAGAGGACTATCCAGAGTCCAGTGGCTTAGCGCCACTTAGAGTTTTCTCGACTCTCGCGCAGGGTGCGTGCGTGGCCGTGGACTGCGAGTCCTGTCTCTTCTCCGACTGTGGTCACCGTGCGACGGGGCCGGTACGTGGGATGGTCCCCGTACTTTGTCGGGTTTGGACGCTGTTTTCCTTCGACTTGAGAGTCTACTCCTTCAGTGACCCTCCACTAGTCGTAGCCTACCAGTACGCGTGTGCTGGTCACACCAGGGAGTGGTGTACGGGCTTACCCTTAGAGGCGGTTTGTGGACCGGTTGCCGTCGGGCCCCACGTCTTGCAGCCAGAGTCCGGCTGAGGGGAAAACCGGTCAGAGGGCCAGACCAGGGACGCGCGGTCTGTGTGTGCACACGTGGTTGGGGGCGATTGGACCCACGTCGACGGGCGTGACCCCAGCTAGTCACTTGTTTGTGGTTACTTGTACGGTGTTCGTGCCTTTGGTAGGAGCTACCACGCCAGGCGGTTCACCTGCGGCGCGGTGTAAGACGTCAGGGGACGCTACCGGCTGTGCTTCTAGTGGGAGGTACTCTTGTCGAGTCGGGAGTGACAGACTGTCAGTTTCTGTGACTTCGACCTTCGGGTTTAAGGTCGTGTTGACCGTTAAGTTCGGTTGTTTTGCCGTGGCGCGTGTGTTGGTTTTCGCGCCGTGGGACTAGTGCTAGTGGCTCTACCGAGGTTGCGTCTTGTTGTGCGGTACCCGCGATCGGATGGTCAGGGTTGCACCTTGGACAGCGTGTCCAGGTCGGCTGTGTCCGGGGGACAGGCCTCTACGGCATGGTTGCCATGTGTTTTTACTTCGGTAAGCGGTTCTAGTGTAGTCCGGTAGCCTCCACCCCGAGGTCAGGGTGTGTTTCTGATACAGTAGGAGTAGTTGTAGTGCCGTGTCTCAACCGGCCACCGGCTTTACTGTTCCTGCTCTTGCGGTTGCACTTGTAGCCTCCCTTTCCGCTACCGCCGTTGTTTCCAGTTGGGGTTCCGCGGGATCCCTGCCGAGTCTCTGTTTTGGAGACTCATTCCCTACTTTTCATGTGTGGCGGCTCTTCCTCGAGGTTCGAGGGCGCGGAGCGGAGGTTCTCAGTTGCCAGCTTGCCGGGCCGAGTGTTCACTTGGCATGTGGTACGTTTTACTGCTTTAGACTGTACTTTCTGTTGGACTGGACTCTGTTGTAGATGTAGTTGTTCTTTGTTTCAGCTTGTTGTTGTTGGTTGTCCTGCTTTATTTCCTATTTCTTTGTGCCTCCACACTCCTTTTAGCCCTTCCGAGCCCTCCCGGCTCGTGGGCGGCGCTGCGAGTCTCGGGTTATCGGGCCTTCCCGGTAATCGGATTCTCGGGTCGTTACAGCTGGTATCAAAGCGGTGGTTGTGGGCGTACATAGGAATTCGAGATATTGCAGTGATCAGAGTCCATAAGGTCCAGTACAGTCGGCAGCTGGCTTAGGGTTTTGTGTTCGCTTTCCGCCTAGTTTCTCGCTTGAGAGCTTGAGTGCGCTGTGCGGCGCTGTGAAGGTGGTTGATGTCCGCGGCTTTCGTGCCAGCATGGGGTCTAAGGATCGAGGTTGAGAGCCTTCTCCCTCATCGGTGGTGGCCCTGGTTGTGCGGCGTTGGGCAGAGGTTGCTGGCAGGCGCAAGCTCGCGGTGCTGCGTTCGAGGAACCTGCAGCGTGGTCAAGTGGCTGGAGAGGATTTTTCGTGGTTAAGTGACCGTGAGCGTGCTCTGAGGGAACTGATGTCGGTTTGGCCACTCCAGCTTGAGGTTTGTTCAGCTCCTGAGGTGTTCTGATCGAGAAGTGTGCTCGGGTGAGCGGAATACCTTCTCGGTGAGCTGCTGTTTCGTCGAGCCTGATGTCCTTGTCGTGCTCTGTGGCGTCAGAAATGATGTGTCGGTCCCGATGGTTTTATGGATTTCGAGGCAAGATTGGGCTGTGGTGTCCCAGTAAGTCTTGCTCCTGCGCTCTTGTGTGCGAATGGGTTGTGTTCGCCCTGGAGTTGGCTTGAGATGTGAAGGCTCCACGACGAGTTCGGGACTCGAGGATGAGCGTTGGCGGTTGCCGGTTATGGCTCGTGTTGCGGCTCTTTGCGTGGCGTGTTGTAGTTTGAGGAATTGCAACGGTGGTGCGTCGAGAGATGCTGTGATTGTGGTCCGACGTGACACTCGTTGAGTGTGTTGGAGGCACTGACCTGATGGAAGCGATGGTTTTCTTTGGTGCTGGATGGTGCTGTTTCCAGCGTACGCGAGGTTTGAGGTCAGGTCGAGCGTGGAGTTCTTCCGTTGGTCGGAAGTGCGTTTGGTCTCCCCTTTGGTTGGAGAGATGTGTTGGGCTAAGGTTCGTCGTCTTGCATTGGGTGCCCGGATTGGTTGACCTTGTGTGCCATGAAGTCCGTGTGAGACGTGCTCCTTGTCTTGGCAAGGCGGTTTCCTGTGAGAAGTCGTGCCCATTCCCTTGTCGTGTGAGGGTACTGGCGTTGTTCCGGAAGGACGAGTGCTGGTTGGGCGGTGTTCGCTTTCTCGGTTGTGCGCGCGGATCAGAGTGCGCAGCGGAAGCGTGGTGGGCTTGTGACCCATTGGTTCAGGATCGTAGTGTTGGTTGCTACGGGCGGATTCCTGAGTTTGCGTTGAGCATTGGAGGATTGGTTCCTCGGTGTGAAACGTGTTGTTGCCGTGCCGTTGCTCGAGGTATTATGGTTCTTGGCACTGGCAGGATGGAGTGTTGGGGAATGTGCTGGCTAGTGCGCCGCATGAGTTGGAAGCCGTGTCAGGCGTCGGTATTGGACCTGGATGGGGTTGTTGAGGATGTCGCCTGACGATGGTCGAGGACGTGTTGGTCAGAGTCGGTAGCTTGGTGTCCGACTTGTGTTCCCAGTCGTGTCCTCGGTTGAGATCGTGTTTTGAGGAAGTGGTCTCTGGCAGACGATGGGTCCCGGTTGGCGACTGTGAGTGGCTGGTGAGCCTAACCGTGTGACCGACCACAGCAACGTCTGTTGGTTCTACGGTCTTGTCGGATTGTGACGGTGAGACGTATAATCGATCGGGGACCCAGAGTGCTTTGGTCGTGGTGTCGGCAACCAGGTCGTCGTGAGCACTGTTCAGGTGGTGTCCCGTGGCTCTGTGGTAAGGGCGGAATCGGGATTGGCAGGTGTCCACTTGGATTGATCGAAGGATTTGATGAGACCAGACGTAAGAGAGACGCCTTTGGGCGGAGGCCTTTTGTGAGATTGGCGTCGGATTGGTGGTCCTTGATAGGACGTTGGTGTCGCAATGGTTATCCCTGGTTTGGTGACTAACATGGGATGGTTTCCCTGTAAGTCTGAGTCCAGTGAGGTGATGACTGAAGACGCCAGGATCTTATCATTTGGTTTCGTCGTGTTCCCCAAGAGGGTCGAGTTGGTGCGATGTTCGATCTCGGATGCGGAGTCCGAGAGGAGTGTAGCTCGAGATGTGGCATTGGTCTATGTGTGCGTCAACGGATGGCCTGCTGTGAGTTGGATCGTGCCTGTTGGGCCGGTGGAGGTTTCCCGTTGACGTGTATCGGGCGACCAGTGGATGGTCTTTTCACAGACAGAAGATGCTGGTTGTCGGGGCTCGAGTGTGGCGAGAGCCGTGTGCCAGTGAGACCTTTGGTGGTCGTTTCGGTAATGTGCCTTTCCGGACGGGATCTGGGCTTTGTCGAAGTTTATCTTTTGACAGAGTTGGCACAGTGTTATATCCGGCTTTCGGCTTGCCATGTGTGGGGTGTTTCTTGGTGCTGAGCCGATGTTCTGGTTGCGGTCTGCTGAGAGGACTGCTTGAGCTGGTGGAGGTTCTATTTTGGTGGCTCCCTTAAGGAGGGTGTGCGACCTGTCAGCTGGTTGTGAAGCTAATGTGCGATTTGTCTGCTGACCATTGGATGGATCAGTAGTTGTTTCTCGTGACGAGGGTTGTGTTTCCTCAGTGAGCAAGATTGTGGATGCGGCGCCATGGTGGATTCTCGCGTTGTCTGAGGTGATGCCGGACTGTGCCCTTTGGTATATGCCTGCTCTGTTGGCTAGTGTGCTCGGCGCGAGGAGTGAGGTGTTGTGTGTGATTGTAAGTCTGGATGTGTCCCTCAGTATCGGTGTTTTCGTGAGAATCGAGGTTTTCTATGTTGGGGCTCTGACAGCGTGTCAGATGGTTCCGTGTTCTTCCCCTGGGACTTCGTGCTAGGTCTTGAATTTCGAGGATGAAATTCCTTTAAGGGGGGAGGGCTGTAATGCCCCGGATTTTTCGGATCATTTTAGTGGGTCTCGGAGTGTATTTTATGCTTTACACGTGTTTTTCCCTGATGTGCCTTCGGAACTCTTTGCAGGGCAAACCGTGGCATTCTCCGACTCCGAGACGTTACCACTGCGTTGCGCTCTTCCCGAGGATCGCGGAGGTAATTTTTCGTAATTTTCTGAATTTCTTGAATTTTCAGGTTTTTCTATATATATTAACCCTTTCCTCTCTCCCCCTCTCATTCTCACTCTCTCTCTTCTCTCACGCCCTCTTTCTCCCCTCTCTTCTCCGGCGGCCGACGGAGCGAGGTGGGGGCGAGGTGGAGGCGGCGCGGGCGAGGATGCGGGCGAGGATGGGCGAGGATCGAGGCGGAGGCGGGCGCGATCCCTCGGTGGATTCTGAGATGGCGTCGTTCGCGTTCCGGGCGGTTTTCAGCGTGGATTAGTCGCTTCGGCGCATGGTTTCTTCGGTGGAGGTAGGGTGACGGAACACTGCTGCGTTCTGCTCGTTTTTCCTGCCATTGCACGTCGTTCGGCGCGGAAACGGCTGTGTTTGGGTCCGTTCTAGCGAAACTGTGGTTTTGTGGGTTTCGTAGGGTCGGTCGGGAAACGGCGACGGTTTCCAGATCGGTTACTGTCAACGGATTCCTTGGGGCGAGAGCGTTCTTTTCCCCCTGATTTCATCTCGATTGGTGGTCCCGTTGGACCGGTAGAGCTCCGGGAAGCTCAGTAACCCTTTTTGGGTAACTTCGGTAGAATCGCTCGTTTCTCGCGATTCGTGCGTCGTTTTGACTCCGGTCGGAGTCCATGTGATTGCCAGGGTGGTTGTGGTTGTATCCCCTTCGTTTCGGCACGAACGGGGCGTGGAAAGGCTACGATCGGGCAACCCCCTGGGTTTACCCGCCGTGATGGTTGGGCGGTCGAACCGGGCCCGTCCATCGCGAGGGCGGTTGCCTTTGGCCCGTTCATTTTCTCTTAGTTTTGGGGTTGTGCAGTCGCACGATAGACCGCACATTTGATGTGCGGCCAGGTGAGAACTGCATGTCTCCCCTATGGACGGTTGGCACCCAGCCGTCTGTCCTTCCGTGGGCTTGTGCGGCCAGGAGCTGACCGCATATCCCAGTTGACCCTTGGTCAATAGTTTAGTGTCGGTTGGGTTGTGCGGTTTGGTCAAAACCATTTTGACCGGCACTGGAGTAGGTCGGTTAGGTTGTGCGGACGATCCTTGGCCGCACATCCCCTTTGAGCGGTCCAGCCCTAACCGTCCATCCTCCATTTGGGGTTAGTCCGATTAGAGCCTTGTGCGGCTCCTGCCTGACCGCATGTCTTTTGAGCGGCTGTACCCTAGCCGCATATCCCTTGAGCGGCCCAGGGTGAACCGCACATGTGCCAGTCTAACCCGGTGTTTCCGTTTTGACCGATTCAAGTCCCGGGTGTGTGGTTCTCGAACCACGTGCCGACCCGTGGCCTGACGGATGTTGTGCACGTCGTCGGGGCCAGGTGTCGTGGTATGTTGTAGTCCCGGGTGTAGAGTTCTCGACTCGTGTCACCGTGTGTTGACGTGTGTCATCGATTTCTTCGAAAAGCGATCCCCGAGTGGGTCCTGTGTGAGGCCTTGGGCTGCGAGCCCAGTTATCCAACCTGGAGCTGGAGGCTTCCCTCTTTTCCTTGAGTTGGGCTGCAGCTTGGTGGTGTGCAAGTTGCCTTGGGAATCGTGCTTCTGTGCTTTCCGCGTGGGCCGTGTGTGTGGCCTTAGTCCTGTGAGTTCCCTTCCCAAGGGAATGGTTTCGGCGGCTCGTGAGCTGCCTCAGTATTCGTGCTACAGTGGTTTTAGACCTAGAGCTTGGACGAGATTGACGGCCTTGTGCTGTCACGTGCAACGGTCTTGACCCCGAGTCTTGTGACTCAAGGACCGTTGGGTGTAGTGCGTCTAGAGGACTGTCCAGAGTCCAGTGGCTTAGCGCCACTTAGAGTTTTCTCGACTCTCGCGCAGGGTGCGTGCGTGGCCGTGGACAGCGAGTCCTGTCTCTTCTCCGACTGTGGTCACCGTGCGACGGGGCCGGTACGTGGGATGGTCCCCGTACTTTGTCAAGTTTGGACGCTATTTTCCTTCGACTTGAGAGTCTACTCCTTCAGTGACCCTCCACTAGTTGTAGCCTACCAGTACGCGTGTGCTGGTCGCACCAGGGAGTGGTGTACGGGCTTACCCTTAGAGGCGGTTTGTGGACCGGTTGCCGTCGGGCCCCACGTCTTGCAGCCAGAGTCCGGCTGAGGGGAAAACCGGTCAGAGGGCCAGACCAGGGACGCGCAGTCTGTGTGTGCACACGTGGTTGGGGGCGGTTGGACCCACGTCGACGGGCGTGACCCCAGCTAGTCACTTGTTTGTGGTTACTTGTACGGTGTTCGTGCCTTTGGTAGGAGCTACCACGCCAGGCGGTTCACCTGCGGCGCGGTGTAAGACGTCAGGGGACGCTACCGGCTGTGCTTCTAGTGGCAGGTACTCCTGCCGAGTCGGGAGTGACAGACTGTCAGTTTCCGTGACTTCGACCTTCGGGTTTTCGGTCGTGTTGACCGTTAAGTTTGGTTGTTTTGCCGTGGCGCGTGTGTTGGTTTTCGCGCCGTGGGACTAGTGCTAGTGGCTCTACCGAGATTACGTCTTGTTGTGCGGTACCCGTGATAGGATGGTCGGGGTTGCACCTTGGACAGCGTGTCCAGGTCGGCTGTGTCTGGGGGACAGGCCTCTACGGCATGGTTGCCGTGTGTTTTTACTTCGGTAAGCGGTTCTAGTGTAGTCTGGTAGCCTCGACCGCGAGGTCACGGTGTGTTTCTGATACAGTAGGAGTAGTTGTAGTGCCGTGTCTCGACCGGCCACCGGCTTTACTGTTCCTGCTGTTGCGGTTGCTCTTGTAGCCTCCCTTTCCGCTACCGCCGTTGTTTCCAGTTGGGGTTCCGCGGGATCCCTGCTGAGTCTCTGTTTTGGAGACTCATTCCCTGCTTTTCAGGTGTGGCGGCTCTTCCTCGAGGTTCGAGGGCGCGGAGCGGAGGTTCTCAGTTGCCAGCTTGCCGGGCCGAGTGTTCACTTTGCATGTGGTACGTTTTACTGCTTTAGATTGTACTTTCTGTTGGACTGGACTCTATTGTAGCTGTAGTTGTTCTTTCTTTCAGCTTGTTGTTGTTGGTTGTCCTGCTTTATTTCCTATTTCTTTGTGCCTCCACACTCCTTTTAGCCCTTCCGAGCCCTCCCGGCTCGTGGGCGGCGGTGCGAGTCTCGGGTTATCGGGCCTTCCCGGTAATCGGATTCTCGGGTCGTTACAACTTCCATCGGCATAGTTGGGGGATGTAAACCATATCAACCCCCACGCGAACGACCTCCAGGATAAATTGCATTGTGAGCTCATCCTTGCACCTACATGATCCTGACGTACTGAGTCTTACGCACTTCCCCTTCAGTTACGCAACCAAGATAATTGTTATCTTGTTGTATCATGTTGTAACACATTGCCCTATATATATACAATGTATCGGACTCACCAGTAATGAGATCCTTTTTCATTCTCCTGGCTAAGTTTACATGGTATCAGAGCCACCCTGCGATACCGCCATGGCTACCCCTTTTTCATCCTCCCCTCACCTGGCTTCTTCACTTGTTGGAGTCACAGGTGCACCCACCATAATTCCTTTTTCCACTCCCTCATCTGCTGCCACCCCATCGCTCCCATCCTCCGCCATTCTATCTACACCTTCTCCACTTAATGATGTCTTTCCCTCCTCCCTTCCAAATGTCTCTCATTTTCTCCCCATTAAACTCTCCGGAGACAACTACACTGTTTGGAAGGCCCAATTCCTTCCTCATCTAAACACTTACCGCATGACTGGTCTACTTGATGGATCCTGGCCATGCCCTGCTCTCCTGAAGAAGGATCCCGCCGATGACACCCAGGTGATTCTCAATCCTGATGCAGAAGCTTGGTGTGTTTATGATCAACTTTTACTCAGTTGGCTTTATTCGTCCACCTCGGAAGCCATCTTGCCACACATTGTGGGCTCGCCCACCTCGGTTGAGGCATGGACTCGACTTGCTCGCGCCTATGGTTCCACCTCACGCCTCCGAGTCCTCAATCTTTGCCTTCAGCTGCAAACAATGAAGAAAGTTGATGCTTCTGTCACTGAGTATCTCAAGCGTGCTAAGGAGATCGCAGACAACCTTGCTATTGTCTCCGAGCCCGTTTCTTCTATTGACCTCATGCTCTCTATCTTAGGAGGTCTTGGCCCTGGATATGAGGCATTCGTGACTTCCATCATGACACGCCTCGATCATGAGAACCTGACTTATGATGACATTCACGGCATGTTGCTCAATCATGAACAACTCACGCGGTCTCAGAGCGGTGCCCACCGATGGTGTCCCTCCTTCTGCCAATGTTGCCCGCTCCAACTCCACCTTCTCTCAACATGGTGGCCGCAGCAACAACAGTAATGACCGTGGTGGGCGTTCTCGCGGCAAGGAGCGTGGAGGACCCACCTCAGGCAACCGCAACAACACTCGTTCCCGGCCAGCTCCTTAACCTGTCATTAATGACAACGACCCTTGCCAACTCTGCGGCTTCATGGGACACACCGCCATCAACTATCATCGGCGCTTCGACCTCTCCTACCATGCACCGCAACACCACAAGCCACCACAGTCTACTTCCTACCATGCAAATGCGGCTTCTACAAACACCTATATTGATGCCAACTGGTATCCATATAGCGGTGCTACACACCACATGACACCTGACATTAGCAACCTTGAACATCTCCAAGCATATCAAGGGTACGATCAGGTCTTCATTGGCAATGGAAAAGGTTTACCTATCCGCCACACCGGACACCTTTCTCTCCATAACACACATCGCCACTTTCACTTACACCGTGCCCTCCATGTTCCCTCTATAGCCAAAAACCTTGTCTCGATATCTAAATTTACTACTTACAATCTTGTCTGGTGTGAATTTTTTCCCACTTACTTTTGTGTGAAGGATCTCAATACGGGGAAGAAACTTCTTCGCGGATCGAAGGTTGACGGGCTCTACCACTTCCCTCCGATTTCCACATCCCAACGTCGTTCCATGCACTGCCTCACCGCCACACATGCTTCCTCCACCTCTTGGCATGGGCGCCTGGGCCACCCCGCCCTCCAGGTCGTCAAGACCGTCCTCGCCACCTTAGGATTTCCGTCAAATAAGCTTGAGCACCATGTGTGCTCTGCATGTCAACATGCCAAGTGTCACTAGTTACCCTTTCTAGTGTCCTCTGCTGTTACATCTTCCCCTCTTGAACTAGTTGTCTCTGATGTCTAGGGTCCCTCGCCATACCTCTCTATCAATGGCAAGCGCTACTATGTAACGGTTATTGATCATTATTCTCGATTTACATGGTTATATCCCATTGCCTCCAAAAGTGACGTGTTAGCTTGTTTCATGCTATTTAAGCACCACTCTGAAAATATTTTTCCCACTACAATAAAATATTTCAGAGTGATTTGGGAGGTGAGTTTCGCTCTTTAGCTCGGTTTCTTGACATGTCGGGCATCACCCATCGCGTTGCCTGTCCAGATACTCATCAACAAAACGGTATTACGGAACGCAAACATCGACATGTTATTGAAACTACACTTGCTCTCCTTAAACATGCCAATCTTCCTTTCAAATATTGGGAGGATGTGGCATGTTGCGCCGTATACCTTATTAATCGCCTACCGTCACCCATGCTTGGACATCTCTCCCCCTTTCAGAAGCTTTTTGGTTGACCCCCAGACTATTCCCTTCTTTGCACATTTGGGTGCGCATGTTACCCGCTTCTTCACCTGTAACGACCCAAGATCCGGATACCGGGAAGAACCCGATACCATTCGAATCCTGGCCCGCCGCCCACGAGCCGGAGGGCTCGGAAGGGCTAAAAGAAGTGTGGAGGTACAAATAAATAAGAAATAAAGCAGGACAATTCAACAATTAACCCGAATTGTAACAGGAGGAGGTCTGAATTGCGACTGCTGAGGTTGAGAAAATTGAGGAGTTTGCAACTGCTTTGGCCTCAGCGGGCAATCCCGAACCACATGACCAGGCTGGTCACAACGAAAGCAAACAACAGGCAGAGAACACGGTTGGCCCTTGTGATGACCACCGCATCTCCGACACGTCCATGGCTGACTGATAGCTGAGCTCTGGCGAATCTGAGTAGAAGGTGCTGTCGTCTGCTGAACAGAATCTGTACCGGACGACGGCTGAAAAAAATTCTTCTTCTTCTTGAACTTCTTAAACTTAGTCTTGGAAGGAGAGGAAGCACTGCTAACCTCTGACTGGACTGGGGGAACACCTGGCACTGGCGGTCGGTAAGCCTGATGAGACTGCACCACCGGCTGAACTGACCCTGCCTGAGGATATCCACCTGGTCTCGTCATCTCCAGCTCAAGTGCCACAACTGTCTGGCACGCACTATCTAGATCCGCAACGCGACTTGCAATCAGGGGCATCTTCAACTCTGGCCTCAAACCTCGCAAGAATTGCTGAGTTTTCAAAGCTTCACTAGCCAGCACATGAGGCGCATACTGACCCAATTCCATAAATTTATTCCGATACTGGAGCACCGACATATTGCCTTGAGTCAGCTCCATGAATTGATACATCTTAGCCATGTGTAAACAAGCAGGAGTGTAGGCGCGCTCAAAAGCAGCAACAAACTCTGCCCAAGTGATTTGCCGAAGAGGTCTAGAATGAAAGGCGATCTGCCACTCGGCTTTCCACCACGTGATGGATGTACCTTGGAGTTGAAACGCGGCAAGCATAACCTTCTCATCTATAGCACACTCCATCGAGACAAATACACGCTCAATCGCATCTAACCATTGCCTCGCAACCTCGGGATCAGCTTGACCATCGAAAGCAGGCGGATTGAACATCAGGAATTCTTTCAAAGCCTTGCCTCGACTGCCAGGCACTTCAACAGGAGGAGCAATAACAGGCGCTGGAGGAGGAACAATCGGAACAGCAGGAACTGCAGGAGGAGGTGCAGAACCACTATCTTCCCTGGGTGCATCTCGAGGAGCATGAGGAACTCGAGGAGGTCTTCCTCGACGAGGCGGCATAATTACACTGCCGAAAACATAAAACGACAGAAAAATCCGTTAATCACGTAGAAAACACCCTAAGCCAGCATAGACGACACCAAGGACTAGCTCTGGACAAAGCGCCAATCCCAATTCCTTACACGATTCCACAACTCACGCTCTGATACTAATTGTGACGACCCAGAGCTCAGGATACCGATATACCGATAACATCGATACATCGATACCAAGAACTGGGGAAGCCACCCAAGAGGCTGATGAGGCCCCTGAAGGGTTAGTGAAGTGTTGTCGAGGAAGTGCATAACGAATTGCAATTAGGAACGCGCATATTACAATTAAGTAATAAAATTAACACGAGTGCGGAAGCAATTCAAAATAACCAGAGTGATATATATATACTAGTCCAGATAAACAAGAGTACTAGTCCACAAAGGTACAACTACACGGGGCATACCCCGGCAAAAGTACAACGAAGCCTCAAAAGGCTACCCGTCTATAGCTGGCTACTATGCACGGTCTCCAAAACAGCTCACGAAGCACCGGAAGACGACGGGCGCGGCTCACCTGAAAAGAGAAGGGTGAGTCACAGCCAGACTCAGTAGGGGTCACGCGGATCCCTACCTCGCACTAAACATGCATTCATGCGAAAATGAAGGCAATTAGAGCATGCATTTAAATAAAATAACATGCATTGGCATGATTAACTAATCATAAGAAAGCTGTAAACTCTAACTAAGCAGGTATAACAGCTAACGCATGCCAATAATCAGTAAATGCAAGCGACTAAAACTAAATCTACCAAGTAGAATAAGCCTTAACTAATCCAAGCAGTAGGGAGTAGGACAACCACTGGAGCAGAAACCAGATGCGTCCACTGACGACTTACACTGCGTCTCAAGCACTCGCAGTCGGTAAAACGACAAGCTGAGCGCGTAAACAGTACCAAACCAAGTGACCAGTCGGAGTGGCACCCATCGGTGTCAGTCCACAGTCTCCGACCACGTGTGCACACACTGACTCTAGCCTGAGCCAGGCCCTCTAGCTAGTTTTCTCCCTTGGTAGGACGCTACCATTGGCTGGGAGCCCACGGAACTAGCTTACAAACTGTGTACGGGAAACACCCCTCCGCTATCCCCAAGCGGGTCGGCACTCAACAGACCTTAGGGCAACAACAGTGGCTCCATTGCATGGAAAGAAAAGCTACTCTATTGGTATGCGAAACATGCCATCGTATAATAAATCAATATAAATATGGCATATAAACATAATGGAAAGCATAACAAAAAGGTCGGCACCGAATTCCAACCAACAGGCATGTGGCGATCTGCTGCCCATGCGCTACTCGAATGTAACGGTCGGGGACTGGCGAGTCACATCAAAAATAACGCGTCTGCCTCCATCCGTTACATCCACTGGAGTTCCAGCTCAAGAAGCCCAAAAGTGAATGTAACGGTAGGGGCTCAGTGCGTTACATCCATATAACGCGTTAGAGTCCCGCCGTTACATCCACCCGAGGGCAAAAACCAACGTGTCGCGGTCAAAAACCCACAGCAGGCGAAGTAACGCGCCTGCCTAGACGCGTCGGGTTGACCTGACGGTCGGCCGACTGGCCATCCGGTTAACCGCCTGACCGGGTCAACGCAAACCAACGAGAGAGTAACGGATGGGAGCCCCACTGTTACTCTCGAAATAACGCCCCCTCAACGGGCCGTTATAATGAAGCGACGCGTCCTTTAAGGACCGCCAGGCGTGTGACGATTCCTGGAAGGACCGTCACACCACCTGGGACACGGGCGGGTTCGGTTTGAAAATCGGAGCCCTCCCGGACGATGGAAATCGTCGGGTAACGTCGAAAAACCTGCTTTCCTGTCAATCCATACAACTCAAACAACAACATAACACCTAAAAACATCACATGCAATGCCTATTAAGCATTAAACTCAAGAAATCAAGCATGAACACCATGAATGGAAAACTACCATTTAGCATGCTATAGGCGCCTAATCAAGGAAATGAGCTACAGGAAATGATCCTAGCAAGCTCAGGATTCCATCCCCCTACCTCTTGCAAGCCGAAACGGTCGAAAAGGCCGCATGCAAGGAGGAAGGGTCACAGGGCCTTCACGCTCCACCTCGCTCCCACGATCATCGAACCACGCCGAAATGGGTACCCACGCGTTCCTCTCGACGCGAGGAATCCAACGGCGCTAACCACGCCTCAATCCGACCTCGTTCGGCCTGCAACCCAAGAGAGGGGAAGAGGGCGGCCGCGGAGGAGAGAGAGTGTGTGAGGGTGAGAATGAGATCGACGGGGAGAGAGAGAGAGAGAGGGTGAGAGATATAATAAAAACAAAATTAATATATATATAATATAATCATTATATATATAAAAATCTTATTTATATTAATAACTCTCAATTAACTCCAAATAAATCCAGAAAAATACCATAAAAATTCCTAAAAATCCAGAAAAATAGTCAGAAATACCAGAATAAATACTAGACCAAATCCGCTAAGGATCCATTAAGGCACGGGCCTTACAGTCCCTCCCTCCTAATAAAAATTTCACCCTCGAAATTTACAACAATAAGGATAAGGAGGAAACTGAGAAAGGACATATACCTCACTGGAATAAGAAAGGAAAAAGCTGACGCATCTCATCTTCGCGTTCCCAAGAAGACTCATTACCAGAGTGACGCTGCCAAGCAACTCTTACCAGAGGGATAACCTTGTTTCTCAACCGCTGCTCACGACGGTCTTCAATTCTGATAGGAAACTCTGGCGTAGACAAATCAGCAGTCACCTCAGGCCAAACTGAATCATCGAGAACATGAGAAGCATCCGGCACATATTTCCTCAACTGAGACACGTGGAATACATCATGAATAGCTTGCATAGCCGTCGGCAGTTGCAGGCGATAAGCCACCTGACCAATAGCTTCAACAATCGGAAAAGGGCCAACATACCGCGGACTAAGCTTTCCACGTTTCCCAAACCTGGAAACACCCTTCATCGGAGATATTTTAACAAACACCATATCTCCTGGCTCAAACTGTAGTGGACGTCTGCGCTGATCTGCATAGCTTTTCTGTCGACTCTGGGCTGTCAACAATCTCCGTCTGATCAGACGAACCACATCAGAACACTGCTGTACCATGTCAGGTCCTGTCAACAATCTGTCTCCAACATCAAACCAGTTCAAGGGAGTACGACAAGGACGACCATACAATGCTTCATAAGGAGCCATACCAATACTGGAGTGAAAACTGTTATTATAAGCAAATTCAACAAGTGGCAAATGCTGACTCCACGAACCCTGCCAGTCAAGGCAACACGATCTCAGCATGTCTTCCAGAGTCTGAATAGTCCTCTCTGACTGTCCATCTGACTGTGGGTGATACGCTGAACTGAATGCTAACTCAGTGCCCAAAGCTTTCTGAAAACTACGCCAGAAGCCGGAGGTAAAACGTGGATCACGATCTGACACAAGTGAAACAGGAATTCCATGCAGTGGCACGATCTTCTGCACATAAAGCTCGGCCAATCTCTGCACACTCCAAGCAACCTTAATTGGCAACAATCTGGCAGTTTTAGTCAATCGATCGACAAGCAACCAGATACCATCAAAACTCTGAGAAGTTCGACGTAAACCCACCACAAAATCTGTAGTAACATGGTCCCATTTCCACATTGGAATCTCTAATGGCTGAAGCAATCCACCTGGCTTTTGATGTTCGGCTTTAACCTGTTGACAAGTGTAGACACCGAAAATTGCACATCCAGATGCCACGCTCGGCCCAGCATCAACAACGGCCCCGAGTGAAGAAACCTCGGAGAAATCAAGCACAAGAGGCCCCACGGCCCATGGGCCTCGAAGAAAATCAAATGGGCCACGACTCGTGCTCACAATGGGCTCAAAATTGCCCATTTAGCTCTTCAACGGCACGCCCATCCTGGGCTTCAGCGGCACGGCCTTCAGCGGCACGCCCAGCCCCTTCGGCTGCCCAGCGGCACACCCTTGGGGTCTTCACCGGCACACCCCCAGGGGGGTTCAACGGCACACCCCCAGGGGGTTCAACGGCACGCCCCCTGGGGGGTCTTCAGCGGCACACCCCCAGGGGGGTTCAACGGCACACCCTTGGGGTCTTCACCGGCACACCCCCAGGGGGGGTTCAACGGCACACCCCCAGGGGGGTTCAACGGCACACCCCCAGGGGGGGTACAGCGGCACACCCCCTTTGGGGTTCAACGGCACGCCCCCTGGGGGGTCTTCAGCGACACACCCTGTAGGGTCCCCAGCGGCACGCCCTTCAGCCGTTCAACGGCACGCCCATCCGGGGCTCCAGCGGTACGCCCTTTTGGCACTACAGTGGCACGCTTGTTCAGCCCTTCAACGGCACAGCGGTGAAGCTCTTTCAACGGGCGACGTGAGGCCCATGCCCTACACATCCTTGGCGCGCAGTGGAGCCATCTCAGGTGGCAGCCGATCGTTGGGCCACGTGGCCTAGTCCACTGACAGCCAGGACAGGCAGGTCAAACCTCATGATCACGGGCCACTTCCCGCTTCGGCGGCCGTGCTCGAAGGCTCCCACCGCCCGGGGTATAAAAAACCCCTTCTCTTCGTTTCACAGGGGAGGGGAGGACAGACGGAGAGACGTACACAGACGAACACAAAGAGGGGGAGAGGCTCCGACAGTAGAAGACACACACACAGGAGAAAGAGGAGGAGAGAGAAGAGAAGAAGCGACTCTCCCGGCCTGAGCTCCGTCCGAAGGCCACCGGGAAGAAACGAGAGTAAGAGGGAGAGAGCTTGTTGTATTGGGGGAGAGGGTTGGGAACGTTAGCCCATGTCTTAGGCCCCAATGTTTCCTTCCGTCTTGTATTTCATTCCTCCTCTCATTCTCCGTCTTGGAGTCTTTTCCTTTTGTCCATGGCCTCATTTGGGCATTTTCTCTTGTAATATGCATGTAGGGATACGGTCCTTGGCATCCCACGAATGGAAACAATCACCCTCCTTGGGCCCTTTTTTTTTGCTATTTCCGTTGGTTTGATCCTGCCTTCATAGTGCATGTATTGTGCTACCCGTTTCCTCCGTTCCTCCGGTTTCTTTTGAGCCACCACATCAATGTGATGCCTCCCCTTTAAAGCCTGGCCTTGTGAGTCCTTCATTCACTTCCAGTAACCCTTCCTCCTTTTCTTGAACAATCTGCAAGCCCACACACACTTGGCCCTTTTAATCCTTCTGCAATGCTTCACTTTGACCCCTGACCGACACACTTTCCTTGGCCCTCAGCGGCACACCCAATAGCCCTCAGCGGTACACCCCTATTGGCCCTCAGCGGCACACCTTGTCCAGCCCTCAGCGGCACACCTCATTTGCCCCCAGCGGTACACTCCTTTCTGCCCTCAGCGGCACACCCACACTCTGTTACCCCTAGCCGGCACACCCCTTGGCCGGCACACTCCAATTGGCCCTTGGCCGGTACACTCACCTTATGGCCTTTAGCGGCACACCCTTCAGCCTCTCAGCAGCCCACTCCTTGGCCTCGCCTCCGAGCCCCTTCCTTCACATTTTCCGAGGTTCTATAAAGGTGTTGCTCCCCCGGGGGCCCACCTCCAGTTGTCGGGTTCCGCCACTCCATGTGGGCGCGCTCCCTTTATCTCCCTTACGCCCCGGGTCAAGGGGAGATGCTGCCGAATTCTTGTGAGAAACTAATAAACAATTAAAAGAGGCAAAAGGAGGCAAAAACGAGCAGGATAATTAATGAGACCTTCCAACTCATCAAATCACTGCCGGCACCACCACCCGGCAGCCCGAACGTCCGACCCGCAAGAAAAGAGACCGAACCGAACAAAGGGAACCAACAAAGGGAGGAACTTTGTATAAAACTACACGAAAGTTAAGATAAGAAGAAAAGAAAAGCCTTAAAACAAATAATCGAAAACTGATCAAATCTCCACCATCACGCCCCCATTGGCCTTCAGCGGCATGCCCAGATTGGCCTTCAGCGGCACGCTTCTATTGGCCCTCAGCGGCACGCTCCCATTGGCCCCTTAGCCGGCACACTTCTCTCACCTCTTAGCGGCACACTCGCCTAAATCCTTCAGCGGCACACCCCTTTAAGCCCTCAGCGGTACGCCCTTCAAACCCTCAGCGGTACACTCTTAATTGCCCCAGCGGCACGCCCCTTGAACCTTCAGCGGTACACTCCCTTGAGTCCCAGCGGTACGCTCCCTTGACCTTCAGCGGTACACCCCCCTTTTGGCCTTCAGCGGCACGCCCTCCGGGCCTCTCAGCGGTACACTCTTACCTTCCCTTTGCCGGCACACTACATCTATGCACATATACAACCTGATAAGGGCATTAACAATAGCAAATAAACTAATAAAAATTATGCTAATTAAAGGACTCCGAATGCGCAATATTAATCACAATAAAGAGGCGGGAGGGGCAATAAAAAATGAATAACAAATGAATGATAATAACAAGAATAATCATGAATAAAAGAAGAGAAATCACCCCGGACAAAGGCACGAACAAACAGTAAACATCGAATCAGAAATCCTAAAGGATATAACTAAGAAAACCCCAGATAAAAGACGCTAAGGCCTGCACCGCAGCCTTCCCATCTCTCCCCGTGACCCGGGGCCAAAGGGAATAACGACGCCGCCCTTTCAGGTCGAGCCCGAGTCTCGGGAATTACCCCGATATGGCCAGGCTTTGATCCAACCTCGGGCCGACATCCTAATCGGACCGGATTTGTTTTCTCGTTCCGGATACCTTCTGAATCTTCATTAAAATTGCCGCATGCTCGGCAGACATTTGAAGGGACCTACCTCGGTTTTCTCATCGTGACTCTACCACGGACCTGTGTCCGAATACGAAAGGGTCTACGAGTGGCCGACACGGCCGACAGTTTATGGCCTTAATACAACTTTCAGTGTGATCTACTCCTATCCCTCTCGCATAATTAGTATTACTCTTTTCGGCCGCGGGTCCCCTAATTTCGGCAATTAATCAAGGGTATTCCCTCGTGTGAGGGATGTAAATGACGTCGTGACCTCTATGGCGCGACGGGATTCGGTCCCGACACGAACCACACAGTCATCTGACGAAGTCAGATTCGAGCGCACCTTGGGCTCTCCGGAGCCCGAATAAATCGTCACTTCGGTGACTGGCACGCCCACGCACTCAATAAACTGGTGATCGCCCTGAAACCACGGTTAAACGAAAAGTGCGTCCACAACTCTGGCACGCCAGGTGGGACCGATCCACCCTTCATCTCTTTGCCGAAATTAGGGGCCCCGCGGCCCCCTTCTTGTAATACTAATTATGCTACTTTCTTAAATGCAGAAAAAGAGAAAGGCATCATGGAGCCGACAATGGCTATTGTCTGCAGCCCTGAGGTTGTGAAGAATCATGTGCGAGGCGGCTACCTGGCGGTGCCCCTCACTTTCGGGAGCTTCCCTCCCACCGTGGGCTTCCCCAACTTCTTGGGGGTGGCCTTCGTTGACATCCTCGACGCACGAGCGCCCGAGGAGCCTCAAACCAACGCTCCCGCTCCGAGAGCCGTCGAAGCTGCCGCCGGCCGAGCGGTGGCCGAAGGCAACAATAGCGTCCCCACAACGACGCTCAGCTGCAACGTGCACCACGTGCACCAGACCACCGGCCCGTTCCACCAAGGGTCGGCATCCCACCGAAGGAGGCTTCGGAGAGGCAACACCGGCGCCGGCTCAGGGCGTCGCCTGTCCAACTCCGGAAAGTCCATGACGGTTGGGGCCCTCCGAGTCCGCCTAGACGGCCAGAGGTCCCAGGTGACGCCAGACCGCGTCGTCCCGACCGTCCCAGTCCGCAACTCCTTTCAAGGGCTGGAGAAACTAAAAGGGAAGGTGACGCCTGCTGTTGTGGCCACCCCACCAAAGATTGCACCGGCTCGCAAGCTGGCCAAACTGAAGCAAGTCTGGGTACCCAGGGAGGCCCAGCCCACTGCACCCGCCCAGGCGGGGCCCAGCACTTTCCGCCCGAGGAGGGCCCGAAGAGATGACGGGGTCGAGGCAGTGACCCCCACTCTCCGACCGGCACCCGTCATTCCGGTGCCGCCCGAGAATGCTCATCGCCGTCGCCGAGGGCGCCGGCACAACGCCGCCCGCCCGGCACTCGGGGCCTACGCTCCTCCTGCTGCCGTCATCGACGCGCAACCACAGGCCGCTCTCCCTGACCAGGAGTGGGAAGGGATCGAGCAGGCTATGAGAAACTACCTCCGAGGCCCTGGTAGCACCCCCGCTGGCCGCCAGAGACTACTGGGGGCAATGACCTCTGCCTTCCAGGAAGAAAGGGGGGAACCTGCACCTAGTATGGAGTCGAGGACCCGCCCGGAAGAGCCGCGCCAGTCCCCTGTACGGGAGGAGGCGCCGTCCCGACGGTCGGTCTTCGACAGGCTAACATTCCCAGGAGGACCGTCCCGGAGGGCGTCAAGAAGAAACAAGAATAAGAAATGGCAGACATTCACCTGCAATATGGTAGGGGTCCATGGTCGGTATGGGGTCTACCCACCGACCCGGAAGAATTGGCCAGAATAGCCGCCAGGCCGGGACCCCTTACCAGAAGAAGGAGAGCGGCAGGCGGCGCGACACCCACGGGGCCCCTCACGGCCCTCACGGCCAATGTGGTCACCACCGGCGACACGAGTGGCGGACCCTCGACATCATCCGAGGACGCCCCGGCCGAAGAGACAGGGGGCATGCCCAGTCTTCCCACAGCTGATCCAGCAATGCTGCTCATGATGCAACGATTCCAGCAGGAAATCGAATCACTTAAAAAGCAGTTGAATGAGCGAAACACACCACCCCCAATGTCCTGGCAGACCGAGACCATACCCGAGGTACCCAGGGACAGGGGGCAGTCTTCCGAGGCAGCTCTTCCGGCAACCCTCGATCCCCCCGGGGGCACGCCCCCGCAGCAAGCACATTGCACAGCGGTGACCCCGCCACAGGCTCCGCTTTCACAAGGGTCCCCCATGGCCCCCCGAGCGACCATGGTAGTCACCCCGAGCGCACAGCCCGCTCATTTCTACCCGAACCCGGTCGACCCGGCGGCAGTCAGCCGGTTGATGCTTGAGCAGATGATAGACATGAAGTTGGCCGAAAGGGGCGATGGGGATCAGACGCCTTTCGACGTCTACCGAGTACCCTACCCGGCTTAGTATGCTGCCAGAAGTTGCCGGCTGGCGTCACCAAGCCGCCGAAATTTGAAAAGTTCAATGGGCAAGGATCTCCCAGAGAGCATATTGCCTATTACGTGAACGTCATGGGAGACCTGGCTGCTGATGAGGCCTACCTCCTGAAGTTCTTCGGTTCAACACTCACCGGGCTTGCCTTTGAATGGTACTCCGGCTTGTCGCCCGGGTCGGTGGCCGATTGGCCCGACATGCAGAAGAAGTTCAAGGAAAGATTCTACGTGGCCGAGAGAGAAGTTACTATGACTGAACTCTACGCCACAAGACAGAAGAATGATGAGTCGGCCCTCGACTACATCAAAAGATGGAGGAACCTTAGTATGAGGTGCAAACGCCCCCCGCATCAGGAGGACGCAGTTCAGATCTGCAAGCAAAACTTAAAGAAAGAAATCCTAGAAAGAATGATCGGCACTGAGGTCAAGACATTTGACCGTCTGAACAATGTGGTAGCGGAGATCGAGGCATTCTTGGCCCGATACTCCTCCACCCCAGCCATGTCAAGCCAGAGGGCCAGGCAGGCGGAGAAGAAGCCGGCTCCCCCGGAGGTGCATGCACTAGACTTCCAGGCTTTTGAAAAGCAGAAGGAGAAAGCCAAGGGAGCGGCTAACCCTCCGCCGCCCAGAACCACAGAACGGCGGGAAGGCCCCTCACTAAGAGAGAAGATGAGAAACAAGTTGTATTCCTTCTCCCGGGACAAGTCCAAGCTCCTGTTTGAGTGGGCAACCAGCTACAATAAGATCACATTGCCAGAGCCGAAAAGGCCTGGCGACTCAAAGAAGAAGGATGACCCGCGCTTCTGCATGTACCACCGGGTGCTCGGGCATACTATTGAAGATTGCTACGTCTTCAAGGATGTTATTGAGTCCTTAATCAGGGACGGGGAGCTGGACATGGGGGAGCATAAAGTAGACCCCCCGCAGCCACACGAGCTGCCCAGCATAGCCTCCTCCGTCAATATGATCTCACTATATCAGGAGCTGCCAGAAGAATGGGCGAAGGCCTGTGCCCGTGCCACTTATGAAACCTTTATCATGGCCCCAGCTCAAGACCAAGAAGGGTGGCAGACTGCACCCAGAAAAACCAGAAAGGCGCGCGCCTCTCGACCTACCCCAGGAATTCACTCGAGGGTAGCAGCGCCCCTGCCTGCACCGCCCCCGGTAAACCCTGTTTGCCACGACACGGCCCCCCGGCTGGTCATGAGGCGGCCCACTCACAACAAGAAGAGCTCTGCCCCGCTGCGGATGTACAAGAAGACTAGCCCGGCGGTTGAAAAACTCCAGGCTATTATCGACGGGCTTGAAGATTATAAGCAGCCCAAAATCCAGCCCGTCGAGCTAAAACAATATGTCCCCTGGGAGCAGTTCGAGTCACTCGAGCTGGCTCCAGGAACAGAAGCTGATGCAGACAAAGAGCCTCCCCTGTGGGGTGAACCTATTCGAGAGCAGCCGTCCGCTGCAGCGGGCAA
The DNA here is from genome assembly GCA_022559845.1 of Amorphophallus konjac. Lineage (NCBI taxonomy): Eukaryota > Viridiplantae > Streptophyta > Magnoliopsida > Alismatales > Araceae > Amorphophallus > Amorphophallus konjac. Next base: position 24,033 of record JAHNEJ010002441.1, on the reverse strand, counting down.
GAAGAAGAAGAAGAGAAGACCCAGGGGCAAGAAGAAGAAGGAGGTCGTCTTCGCCTGCAACACCCTCTCGGCGTTGTTCGACACCTCTCTCTCCCTGGAAGAGAAAGAAGAAGAGCCACCCCATGAGCCGGCGGAAGTGAGTCAAGCTGAAGCATCCACCTCCCAGCACGCCACCAGGTCAGGGAGGAAGTGGGGGCGCTCTCCTCAGGGCAGCCTCAACATCATGCTCAGGGGGGAACAACCATACCAGGTTCCCGAGCCCGAGGTCCGAGGCACCGAGATCCCTCCTCCATCAGGCCTCTACCCCGGAGGCACCAAGAGTCAAGGCGCCCCGTCGTTCGCCGAGTTCCTGTCAGCTCGAGCAGGAAGGCGGGCGCACCCCCAGGGGCCCGCTGCGACCAGTAAAGCAAGCATTCCCCAAGCTCTGCCAGCTGCAACTCCTATCCAGCCAGAGGAAGAATTCAGCGGCACCCCAAACCTCGCCGAATTCATGCGAACAGCGGAGGAGGCCCAACAGGCCCCGCCTGCTCAACGGGCTACAACAGATCCCGCAAAGGAGGCGTCCCCTAATCCGGCACCCCAATCCCAGGATGAGGGCAGGCGCAGCAAGCCCGAAGAGATGAAACTGCTCAAGGTGCGGGCGGCCGAGCGAATAGTCAGACACCTCAAGAAAATCCCGACCCGGTTCACGGTGTGGGAGATGCTGTCCTTGAATGAAGAAACACGGCAAGCCATCATCGCCGCACTCCAGACGCCAGCACACCTTGAAGCCTGTTTGGCAGAATTATCACCTGAAGTAACAGTGGCTTTCATAGAAGATGACATGCTCCTACCGACTTGCAGCCATAACAGGCCCCTCTACATGAAAGGGCAGCTGAACGGCCAGCCTATCAACAGGGTCTTGATCGACCCAGGGGCAGCAGTGAATATACTCCCGTACCGGGTATACCAGAAGCACTACTTTGACGTACACCTGGTCGAAGTTAAAAATGTCAAGATTGCCGGCTTTAACCAGAAATGTGAGGTTCCCATGGGGGTCGCAGAGTTCAACTTGACCTTTGACGACTTCACCTCCAAAGTCCAGTTCCACGTCATCAACTCCAGCACGTCCTACAAGGCGTTGCTCGGCCGGCCTTGGCTACACCAAAATAGGGTGGTGCCCTCCACCTTGCATCAGTGTATCAAGTACCCCTGCGAGGGAAAGGAAGTCAGAATCTTCGCCGACCTCCACCCGTTCGAGGTGTTTGAGTGTCACTTGTCAGATGCTAATCTGTACTTGGAAGAGGCGAAGCAAGCTCCTCAAGCTGCCCGAGACAAGGGAAAGAAGAAAATGGAATCGGGAGGCTGGTTTCCTCCGCCGCCCCCAGGCTATGTGGCTCCCCCACATGTACCATGTATTGCACAAGAGGAAGGGGTATTTAGGGCAGCCCCTCTCCCCATCTACCCCACACCGGGGGCACCCTGCCTCGAAGACCTGCTAGAAGATGTCAGGGTCCCGCCAGGGATCGTCAAGCCGATAGCGGAAATTGAATGCCAAGCGGCTGAGCAATTGAGAACCTTCGAGGTGCCTAACCCCGAGGGGCCGCCCACTATCTTCTATGTGGCCGGGGAGAAGCCGGTCAGGGAAGACGACGATTGCCGGTTCCCTGACGAGTTGCATGACCCGCACGTCCCCATTACGGGACTTCCCCACATGACTGACCGGGCAGCCAGAATGGTCAGGAAGCAGAAGATTCCTCCCTACCAGCCCTCCAGCCGGAAGGAAATGTTTGAAAAAATGTGGAATCCACCAAACCTGGATCGACGGTTGCTGAAAGTCACCAAGCACCCCGGTCTGGGCTTTTCACTAGAAAATTACTACGAGACTGATGTCATATCGGTCTCAACATGGCCCGGCAACGATCCCGTAGAAGCTACAGATTCGCGGAAAGCCTGTCAAGACGCACATCCTGCGCCCCCAGTTCAGGAGGCACAAGACGAGGAGATCTTCCTTTGGAAACCTCCCCGCCGCCGTTGCATAGAGAAGACCCCCTCCTTCTCCGAAGTGTCGACCTCGAAAGGGCACACCGGCGAAACACCTTCGCCCCGGCCGGCCGGCGAAGCAAGGAGCAGCAGCATGGGCCATGCTCGAATTCCCCTCGATACGACCCCGTCATGTACGCCTTGTACCACAGGCAGCAACGGGAGATCGAGATGCTGAAGAGGCGGCTAGCCGAGTTAACCTCGCTAGTCGCCGACCTGATCCAGGGCTCCCTCCCCCCATGGGGTGGCCGGATGCCTCGGCCCCGAGGCGCCAGTCCCAGCACCCCCGCTTTGTCAAGGCAGGAAATGAGAGACATGGCAAGCTCGCTGACCGAGCGGCCGACCAGGCAAGGGCTGACACTCCAAGAGAAGCTACAGAAGCCTTATTCCTTTCCGAGAGAGAAGACCCGGGGCATCTTCGACTGGGCATGCCACTACGGCAAAGTCTCCCTTCCACGGTCCAAGAGGCCGCAAGACACCCGAAGAAGCGGGGACCCGCTATTTTGCCCTTACCACCAGATGCTGGGCCACGCCATTGAAGACTGCTATGTCTTCAAAGACATTGCCCAAGACCTCATTGACAGGGACGAGCTCAGGATGGGGGATTATGTGATAGCCCCGCCACGCCCCCATGTGGCGGACAGCCCCAGAGCGGGAGCCTACACCGTGTCCATCCACTACCAGGCCCCTGAAGATGCGGCTGCCCCGGCCCCCGTCCAAGCTATCTATGATGAGTACATAGAAGACCCCGGGGTGGCCCTGTGCCTTTCTGCACCAGCGGACCTCATAGACCCGGCGGCTGCGGTCCAAGAGGACTGCACGACAAATCCAGCCACCACACCCAGCCAGGAGGAGCAAGAAGACGAGGATGCCATCCCCGAGCCCGAAGACAATGAAGGCCAAGACTTCGTCGATTTGTCGCCAGCCCCGCCGGAAATTGAAAATGGCGGCCGGGCCACAGTCGACGAATTGATTGAGATCAACCTCGGCACAGAAGGTGACCCCAGGCCGACCTTTCTAAGTGCTCTCATCCCCCCTCGTGAGAGAGAACAATACATGAAGCTGCTACAAGAGTTCCGGGATTGCTTTGCCTGGAACTATAAAGAAATGCCCGGACTCAGCCCCGAGGTGACTCAACACATCCTGTCCCTTGATCCCAAGGTGGAGCCAGTGAAGCAGTCTCCCCGGCGCATGAGGCCAGAGTTAACCAGCCAGATCTGCAAGGAGGTCGACAAGCTCATAGATGTCGGCTTCGTGGCGGAAAACCAATACACCACATGGTTGGCCAACATTGTACCAGTGAAGAAGAAGAATGGACAGATCAGGATTTGCGTGGATTTCCGCGACCTGAATAAAGCCTGCCCAAAAGACGACTTCCCGGTGCCTATCACCGAAGTGATGATCGATGCAACTACTGGCCACGAGGCCTTGTCCTTTATGGATGGGTCGTCCGGCTATAACCAAATCTGGATAGCCGACCACGACCGGATTCACACCGCCTTTAGGTCACCTAAAGGGATATTTCACTACAAGAGGATGCCCTTCGGCCTCAAGAATGCTGGTGCCACATATCAGCGGGCGATGACCAAGATCTTCGACGAGCTGCTATACAGCAAGGTCGAATGCTACATCGACGACCTGGTCGTCAAGACTAAAAAGAGGGATGAGCATCTGAATGACCTCAGGGTCGTCTTCCAAAGGCTCCGTCTGTACGGGCTGAAAATGAATCCCATGAAGTGCGCCTTTGGCGTGTCCAGTGGAAAGTTCCTCGGCTTCATCGTCCGACACAGAGGGATCGAGATCGACCCCTTTAAGATAAAAGCTATCCAGGAGCTGCCCCCTCCGAAGAATCTGGGAGAGCTGAGATCCCTACAGGGGCGTCTAGCTTACATCCGCAGGTTCATTTCCAACCTGTCGGGGCGCTGCCAGCCATTCCACAGACTAATGATGAAGAATGCACCTTTCAGCTGGGGTCATGAATGCCAGCACGCGTTTGACCAGTTAAAGGAGTATCTGGAGACCCCGCCTGTCCTGGGGGCACCTGTCAAAGGCAGACCGCTGATTCTATACATAGCGGCCACCGAATACTCACTGGGGGCAATGCTCGCCCAAAACAATGATGAGGGAAAAGAGCAGGCTCTCTACTACCTCAGTCGAAGATTGGTGGGTGCAGAAGCTAAGTACACCCCGATTGAGAAGATCTGCCTTGCCCTGGTCTTTGCAGTCAAGAAGATGAGGCACTATATGCTGTCCCATGAAGTCAGCTTGATATCCAGGGCCGACCCCATTAAGCACATCCTTTTTCAGCCCGTCCCAAAGGGGCGCCTTGGCAAGTGGGCCGTGCTACTCATGGAGTTCGATATCACCTACGTGCCGCAAAGGGCCGTTAAGGGACAAGCCGTCGCGGATTTCTTCGCAGCACATCCCGTGCCCGAAGACTCCCCGTTGGCCACCGAGCTACCTGAAGATGAAACACTAGAGGTAGACCAAATACAACAAGCCATCTGGCAGCTTTACTTTGATGGAGCCTCAAGGACAGAAGCGACCCCGTCCGGGCGCACCAAGGTACGAGCCGGAGCAGGCATCGTCCTCAAGTCGCCGGACGGAGAGGTGATGCACACTTCCTGCTGCATCAGCAAACCCTGCACCAATAATGAAGCAGAGTATGAAGCCCTGATCATCGGCCTCCAGGTCGCCCTCCAAATGGAGATCAAAATGCTCCAGGTGTTCGGCGATTCGCTGCTGGTCGTCAAGCAAGTCCAGGGGCAGTTTGATGTCCGAAAACCTGAGCTGCTCCCGTATCACACTAAAGCAAAAGGGCTCATGGAGCGGTTCTACCTCCTCGAGATAGGCCATGTCGCCAGAGGGGAGAACGCACAAGCCGACGCATTGGCAAAATTGGCAAGCTCACTGGCGGTGCCCCCAGATGGATATCTCCATATCCAAGTAATAAACCAACGCCAGATGCCCAGCATGATAGAAGAAGAGCCGGAAGAAGAGGACCTACAGGTCGCTACAGCAGAAGCCGTCAGCCTGCCTGACTGGAGGGACCCCCTAATGCAGTGGTTCAGGCACCAGCAACTACCCGACCGAAGAGAAGAAAAGATCAAGCTGGTCAGAACCAAGGACTCCTATGAGCTCCGAAGCGGAATATTATTCCGGATTGTGGCCGATGCCAAACGGAAGCTACTCCTCCGATGCTTGTCCATTGAAGAAGCTTGGAGGGTTATGAAGGAGGTCCATGCCGGCATAGCTGGCGCACACCAGGCGGGGCCGAAAATGAAAATTGAAATCAAGAAACTTGGCTATTATTGGCCTGCAATGTTCAACGACTGTTGCGAGTATGCTAAGTCGTGTCAGAGATGTCAGGAGCATGCCACCATTCCCAGAAGACCTCCTGCACCACTACACCCAACAGTGCCCAGTTGGCCGTTCGCCCAATGGGGAACGGACGTCGTGGGCCCCTTGCCCGCGTCTTCCACAGGTTGCAAATACATTCTGGCGGCGACCGACTACTTCTCCCGCTGGGCCGAGGCCGTTGCCTTACGGGAGGTCACCGGAGAAATCGTGGCCAGGTTTTTCCTCCGCAACATCATATTCCGGTTCGGCGTGCCCGACCGAATTGTATCAGACAATGGCAGCCACTTTCGCAACCAGAAAGTCTACCGACTAGCAGAAAAATACAAAATTGATTGGAGGACCTCAACTCCTTACAATCCACAAGCTAATGGGCTGGCCGAAGCTTTCAATAAGACACTCTGCACTCTCCTGGCCAAGACTGTTAGCCCTAACAAAAGGGACTGGGAAGGAAGAATGTATGAAGCACTTTGGGCGTACCGAACCGTATACAAGACCCCAACGGGCTGCTCGCCCTTCTCTCTCGTATATGGCTCGGAAGCAATCATCCCCGTCGAACTGGAGATACCGTCCCTCAGGGTCGCCATTCAGCATGGGCTTGTCCCCGAAGGGCAGACCAACACCGAGCGAAGGCTCGATGAACTCTCCAGTCTGGAAGGAAAGCGGCTTCAAGCCCAACAGAATATCCAGGTCTATCAGGCCCGGATTGCACGCGCCTTTGACAAGCTCGTCAAGGAACGCGAATTCAAGAAGGGTGACCTTGTCATGGTCAAGAGAAGAGATCTCATGGCGGCCAACCCCAAAGGTAAGCTAAACGAGAACTGGCTCGGACCCTACGTAGTCCAGAAAGTCTACGAAGGCGGAGCCTATGTAATTGTCAACCACCGCGGGGAGGTTCAATTCCCGCCTCTTAATGGAAGGCACTTGAGGCTGTACCACGCCCCAGCGCCCCCATTCAGGTAATAATATTACTCTTCGCCCCATTTTGGGGCGGATTTGCGTGATTAATGTCCGAATGATTTGGCCACCAGCCGGGTTCCCGAAAAAGGGAAGAAAGGAATAGAAAGAGAAAGAAAGAAGAAGCAAAAAAAAAGAGAAAGACAAAAAAAAGAAGAAGCAAAAAAAAATGGAAAGAGGAAGAGAGAAGAAGCAAAAAAAAGAAGGAAAGAAAAAATGGAAAGAGAAAGAAGGAAGAAGCAAAAAGAAAAAAAAAAGAAGAGAAAAAAAAAAGAGAAAAAAAAAGAGAAGCCAGAAAGGGGGAACGCCTCCCATTTCCAGTCACCGCCCCGCATCAGCGGGGGTACCAAAATTGATTTAAAAAGAAAGAAACAAACTCTTCTCTCCGTCCTTCCCGAGCGGTGAGTACCCCTTTGGCTCGGACCTCCCGTCCGGGTCATTGACTAAACAAACTCTTCTCTCCGTCCTTCCCGGGCGGTGAGTACCCCTTTGGCTCGGACCTCACGTCCGGATCATTGACTAAACAAACTCTTCTCTCCGTCCTCCCCGGGCGGCGAGCACCCCTTTGGCTCGGACCTCACGTCCGGGTCATTGACTAGACAAACTCTTCTCTCCGTCCTTCCCGGGCGGTGAGTACCCCTTTGGCTCGGACCTCACGTCCGGGTCATTGACTAGACAAACTCTTCTCTCCGTCCTTCCCGGGCGGTGAGTACCCCTTTGGCTCGGACCTCACGTCCGGGTCATTGACTAGACGAACTCTTCTCTCCATCCTCCCCGGGGGGCGAGCACCCCTTTGGATCAGACCTCCCGTCTAAGTCACTGACTAAACAGACCTTTCTATCCGCCACCTCTGAACGGCAAAAGGGGTCTCTGGCCAAGTACCCCTCACTCGAGACCAGCACGCGCTTCCAATATTGCGGCAAAACCAGGGAGTTGCCCGTTCGGTATGGTGGAGTGGTCCCCTCATCCTCCCCCTGGGAAGGCGAGCACTCTCCTGTACCCTGACATGGGTCCCTGCCTGGTCCTTCCAAAGTGAATCCCCGCAAAGACTCATACCCTGCCAATGGGTCCCTACACGAAAAGGGGGGAAAGATACAAGAGCGAGGGAAGAGGAAGGAGAAAATAATATGCACGGAAGAGAAAGAGGGGTGGGAAAGCTCCCTCCGGGATAAATGCATACACCAGGAACGCGTGAAATCATAAATGCTTTGCTCTATTCAAAAGAGGATCAAACTACATGTGCTGCGGGGCATACCCCTGTGTTACATTCAAAAAAAAGAAAGAGAAATTAAGGGATGCAACGCTTAGTCGATGTCCCTGAAGATGTCCTCGAGGGGGAGGATCCCGACGCAAGGGAAGTTCGTCATATCGCGCAGTCGGCCCCTCAATCCCTCAAGACGGGCGAGCTCCGCTTCGACGGACGCCATTTCAACGTCGGCGACGGCAAGAGCTTCCCTCTCCTCTGCCACCGCCCCTTCCGCCTCGGCGAGGCCAAGTTTAGCCGCAGCGAGATAGCCCTCCAGCTTCTCGATCCGGTTCTTGAAGGAACGAACGCTGCCTTCGCCTTCCTCTAGGGCCTTTCCGTGGCGTTCTCTACTGTCGCGTCGGGCCTTTAGGGTCTGCAGATATTCGTCTGCCTGAGCATCAAGGGCGGCGCGTTCGTCAGGAGCCTGGGTCTCCAGGAACTCGCGGCGCTTGACATACTTCAGCAACAGCAGAACCCGCCGCGACCATTCTCCCAGCGGGCAGCTGAGCACTTGCAACGCCCCGGTCAATTGCACCACTATAGTATGCACCTCCCTATATGACAGAGAAGGGTCGGCGAGGAGCATGGTCCGTAGAGTGATCAGCATTTGGCGTACTGGAGCTTCTGATGACATATGGCTGACTGAGGGCGCTACCGGAGGAGTGAATTCCACGGTGCTGTCCACCTCTGCCCACAGGTCGGTATCTGCCGCCACTGAAGATGAAGGAAGGGCGAGGGTCAAGTCGCCCGGCCGGCCTAGCTCGACGAGAGACTCTTGGCCAACCACTGCCTGGGGAACGGACGAGACCATTGCCGAAGCCTCCGGCGCCCCCATCGTTTGGATTTCCCCTGCCCCCTTTGCCTCCGTCTGGCCCGACCCTGCCACTGCTCCAAGGGGCAGGGGTGCAGGGGCCGTCACCTCGGCTAGAGGAGGAGCTTCGAGTAAGGACAGGCCCGAAGTCGCCACCCATGAACTCCTCCCTCGCAGCTGAGATCCCTCCAGATGCGCACGGAGCCCCGCAAATATCTGCTGCAAGAGCGGGTCCTCCATCTGAGCCGAGAGTTTCGGGAAGGGCGGAAGTGGAACCACCAGCTGGGGTAAACGTCCCGCTTCCACGAGCGCAGCCAGTCTCTCTCTCTCCAATCCCAAGATTGGAGCCGGCCCCTCCACCGCTATCGGGCCAATGCTCGGTCTCCGTTTGGCCACTGCCTTCCGGATACGACCAGGCGCCTTCCCCGATATCGGCATCGCCTGACCATGGGAATGGGAATCAACTATTCGCCATCTAAAATAAACCATGCAAAAGGGAGACCGTGGAGCCCGCATACTCACCTCAGCCACTGGGATGATGCTACCTTCAGGCACGATCTCCCCCTCCTCCAGAGGCTCGCCCGCCGCTCTGGTAGTACCGGAGGGCTCCGCGGGCATTTCCTCTCGAAGGGCGTCGAGTAAAAGAGCCAATTTGCCCATGCCGACATCGACCCCTGTTGGGCGGTCGATCAGCGCAGCCGGGGCAGCCTCCTCTGCGACCTCAAGTTCGGCCGGTTCTTGGAAATCCTAAAAAAGGGGGGGGGGGATAAAGTCGTCAGTCAATCACAAAAAGGGAAGGGAGAGCCGGCCTAAACAAGCTCACACTCACGGCGGTCTTCCCCACAAGGCTCGGGGAGCCAGCAAGTAAGGGGGCCCCGAAGACCGGCTCGGGCGGCTCCGATGCCCCGGACACGCCCTCGTCAGGAGCTGCTTCGTCGGAAGAGTAGTTGTAATCTACCTCTTCCCCAGGCGGAGACTCGACCGCCGTCGGCTCGGCCTGGGCCGGCAGAGGAGCTTCCTCCTCAGAGTCTCTGTCCAGCACGTCCTCCCTCGGGCTAGGCGAGGCTTGTACTCCGATCTTCTTCCTCCTCACATATGTCAGCGTCATCGGGAGGTCGAGCTCAGGCCACAATGACTTGGTGGCCATCGCGGCAACGCCTGTCATGCAAAGGAAGATAAGCCATGCTGAATCTACTGGCCCCCAGGACACAAAAAAAAGGAGTTAACCGTATAGTCGAAAATATTTACCCCCTTCAGTTCCTGCGACACGAGATGACCCACGGGCTTCCTCAACAGGCAAACCCTTCTCGGGAGTCCCAGCCGTACCCTCGCCCGGGAGCAACACGGGCGCCGATTCCTCCGTGCTGCCCGTGAGATAGAAGCGCATCGTCGCCATGCGCGAATCCGAGGCCAACTCGGGAGGCCGGTCGACCGCAGACGACACGGGCGGCCGATGAATCTCACCAGCTTCGCGGCTCGGTTCGGTCTGCGTGGCTTCGAATTCCTCGAAGGACAAGACAGGGGCCACCGGCGAGGCTGCCGTCGGAGCCGGGGATGCCTCGGTCCGCTGCCGTTTTACCGTCTTTTGCCCGGCCACCTTGGCAGCAGCCAGTGCCTTCTTAACGGGCGACTGTGCCCGGGGCCTTCCCGTTGCCTGCGGCAAGGGAGTCGGAGCCGCCGCCGGGGTCGCCTCTGCCGGGACCGCAACTTCACCCATGTCAGGCGAGGGCACGGGCTCTCCCATAGAAGCTGAGACAAAAGAAGTATCCAGGTGTCAAGACTCCACTCCAAAATAAAAGGGGGGGGGAGATTCAAGAGACACGCTAATGATCGGGAACACTGACTGGCAGGTTGACCTGGCTCGAGACGGGCAGCTTCGAATTCCTCAAAAGACGGGACTAGTGGTGCCAGAGGAACAGCCGTCGAAGCCTTAGCCGTTTCTGTCTTCCTCCGCTTTGTATCCCGCTGCTTAGCCGCCTTGGCGGCGTCCACCGCCTTCTTCACAGGCGATTTAGCCCGGGGCCTCTTCGCAGCCTTAGGCAAAGGAGCCGTGGTCGGGGCCAGCGGCGCGGCTTCAAAATACGCAGGCTTCTTCACCAGCCGGAGGAGGTTCCGGTACGTGGCCATCTGCGTGCTGTCGGGATGGTCTGCAAAGAAAAGAGGGGAAAGAACGAACATGCATATACCATTAGTACCTAACTCACCGCGAAAGCCGCAGCACTGAGGGACAAAACCGAAGAGCAAGAGGGAACTGAATACCATGAGGGCCAGTGTACAGCCGCAGCGTGATCGGCCAGTAGCTCAGGGACATCTCCTTGTCCCGACGTGCCGCCTCCCGGACTAGCCAACAAACGTCCTCAATAGTTTGACACCGGTCCGTGAGGTTGGCCAGATCCGCATGCTTCTTGGAAGAAAGGTGACAGAAAAGATTGAAGTGGTCCATGCCCCACCCATCAGCATAATAATAAGGGATGTGCAGGCGCTTGCCCAGGATGGAGGCCGTCACATCTTCAATCTTCATCCCATTCACCCGGAGGAGGATATATAGCCACGTGGTATCCTTGTAATTCTCGGGCTTCCTCTCCTCCCGCCTCACGAACGTGCGATACAGGCAGGCCAAGTCCCTCTCTGGGCGCCAGCTCTTGGCAGGAGTCCCCTCTTCCTCTATGGGGAATGGGTAGTTCATGAGCTCCAGACGGTCGCTCCCCACCCGGCACAAGTCCCGCAGCGTCTTCTCGTAGTCATCCTTAGCCGCTGGGGGTAGCTCCACCTTCGGCGTCGGCCTCATGTCCCGGGCTTCCCGGCGAGCCATCAGATACGCTGCCACTTCCTTTTCCTGTCTGTTCTTGAGCCGAAGAAGATGGTCTGGCTCGATATCAAGCACTGGCACTGGCTGCCGGCCAAGGAATCTCCTTTCGGCGCCATCCCAACAATCGGTCTTGTGCAACCGATAGAAAGCCGTCCGGGCATTCCACCACTTTATGTAATCTTGGGTCACTCGGGGGACACGACCCGGGGCCGGTACTCTGAAAGAGGCGGAGTCCGCTCGGTGGAAGAAGTCCCACCAGCTTTTGGCGTGCTCGGCAACCAAACTTCCCCGGACATTCCGCGAGGGCAAGCCGAATTGCGCATGATAAGCAGGGATATGCTGATCATACCCGAAATTGCGACCGAACCGGAAAGGGTAATATGGCTCCAGCAACACATTCTCCCCCTTTCTGAATACCAGCACGCTCGGGCGAATTGACAGCGCCCAGTCTCGCAGTTCCGGCTCCAGTAGTGGGCGCACCACGTTCTCCTGGCTGATAGGATGAACGTACCTCTCCACCTGGTCATCCTTGCATTCCCTCTTATTATTCACGAGGGGGCTTGAGTGTGCGGCCAGCGTCCAGAAATGAATAGTACCGGCTGCATCCCAGGGAACCGTGGTCAACTGCCCCCGGATATCATACATCCGCATCGAGGTAGAAGCCGGCTCTGCACTCGCGAACTCCAGCATCCTCGGTATCAGCCCCCAATCCTGGAGAACTCGCGGGGCAAACTCCGGGAACAGCGAACAAACCCACGCGTTGAAGAAGTGCAGTGGGCACACATACCGGGCCTGCCTGGGAAACTGGTGCGTGCTGATATCCCCCAAGGCCTTGTAAATTAAGCAGAGGGCGGCCGGGCACAGAGAAAGCTTGATACCCCACGCCATCTGGCACGCCGGGTAGATGGCGTCCGGCCGGATAACTGTCTCGTCGCCGTACGGCATGGCAAATGAGCATAGCCAGTACGTGAGATAGGCGGCGCAGTGGGTCTGGGGATCCAAACCCATCGGGTTAGGCCCGCTTCGACGCCCTCTAGACGGGATCTTCACGTCAAGCTTGGGCTTTGCACGCTTCTTGGGAGCCACGGCAGTACCAACGCAGGGGAATTCCTCGTACCGCTTCGGCCCGTCGAAGAAATACTCCAGCCACAGGGGCATGCGCACCCTCTTCCTGTCCCCACGGGCGGGCTGCTTCCCCTTGTGCGACAGCTGGTACAGCTCCCGGTACGCCTTCATCAGGTACCGGTATGAATACCCCAGAGAATAATAGCCGTCCCCGTTGGTCTCGTCTTTGATTAGGTCCGGGAGGCATATTTCTTCATAAGGCTCCCCGTCAATGGGCAAGCCGCTCAGCTGGCTTAGGCTCCATAAATCCAGAGAAGTCTCGCCCTCCGCTGTGTAGAAGGTGTTAGTCGCTGCGCTGAACACCTCTATCATGCCGCAACAGAGGCCCTTGGAAATGGGATAGCCATATCGGGAGGCGTATACGCTGTGATAAACGCCGACCCGGACCAGCAAAGGAGCATAGTTGAACAGCACATGCTCCGTGAACTCCACCGCCCTCTCCCGGAAGGTGTGGGCGTCCTGAAGCTTCAGCTCCCCGAACCAGCCCAGTGATAGATCATACTTAAATCTGATGGCCAAACAGTCCAAGATGAAGGGCTCTTCCCTGTAGCCCCACTTCAGGGGAGCCAAGAACAGGCCGAACCGAGGCGCCTCGTTGTGCACTTTCCCGGCAGACAAGTCCCATCTGGCCGGAGTAAACTGAGGCGCCCGCACCAGCTTGTCTTCAGTCGGCAGTACCCCTTCGATCCCCAGGACAGGCTTCCATTCCCGGGCTTCTCCCACCAGGTACATCGGGATACTCCGGGGAATGCTGTACAACAGGCTATCCCGGGCCTGCAGTATAGCCTGTTCGGCCTTCTTCACGACCCGGAAGTCTCGCCCTTCCCGCGAGCGAAAATGCTTCAGAAATCGAACCAGGTGTCTGTCCTTCGGGAAGTCCTTTCTGTACTCCCCGGTGACCCGGTCAAATGTGAAGCCACTGTCAACTCGGGCAAGCCTCTGGAAATCCATGGTCTCCCCGTCGGACTCAGATGACTCTGCCAAAGCGGCTATTTCTGCATGCTCCCGATCCAAGTCCTCTACATTTAACCAGGTAACTGCTGGTACCGGGCCCCGTGGGATAAGATCAGCACCAATAGCAGCAGCAGGAGCCGAGGAACCACTTGGGGCAGCCATTTATCTACAAAGATACACAAATAGAAGATCAGAATAAGCCACGTGCAAAAGGGAGTGAAAGACTGTAAAGGGGCTTTACTACAAGTCAAGTGAACAAAATATTGCCAATTTCGGACGAAATTTCGGCAGAGTTTCCCCTAGGCCAGAGGCGTAAGGGAAAACACGGGTGCGCGTCCACAAGGAGTGACGGCCCCAACAAAACATGGTGGGCCCCGAGAGGCAACACCAGAAGTCCGTCGATCGAAAAGTCTTCTTCCCCGGGCTTAAGGCCTCTTTGCTGGCTCACTGACTAGTGCCTTCCCCGGCACGCCCTGAAGCTGCCCTCGCCGGCACGCTTCGAGCGGTCTTCCCCGGCACGCCCAGACAGGCCCCTCACCGGCGCGCTCTAGGGCCCCTTCCCCGGCACGCCCCCCAGGCGTCCTTCCCCGGCACGCTCGGTGCATAGCTTCCCCGGCACGCCCCCAGGCGTCCTTCGCCGACACACTCTGCGGGCCCCTTCCCCGGCACGCCCCCCAGGCGTCCTTCCCCGGCACGCTCGGTGCATAGCTTCCCCGGCACGCCCCCAGGCGTCCTTCGCCGGCACGTCCTCCAGGTGCCTTCCCCGGCACGCCCCTACTAGTGCCCTCGCCGGCACACCCGAGAGGCTTCCCCCGGCACGCTTTGAAGCGTCTTCGCCGACACACTCTGCGGACCCCTTCCCCGGTACGCCCCATGGGTGGCTTCCCCGGCATGCACTACCGGCAGCTTCACCGACACGCCCTGCGGCCTCCTTCCCCGACACACTTATACCACCCCTCCCCGGCACGCCCTAAAGGGCTTCCCCCGGCACGCGCACGCACTACTGGCGTCTTCACCGGCACGCTCCACAGACGCCTTCCCCGATGCGCCCTAGCCAGTCCTCGCCGGCACGCTCGAGACCTCCCCCGCCGGTGCTATCGATGGTGGCCGACGGCAGGGAAAAGAGGGGAGAAAAGGGGAAGAATAAGAAAGGGGAGGGGAAGGGGAAGAGGAACGGGGAGCCTAGGGCTCCACCGTCCGCCGGACGTGGAGAAGAAGAAGGGAGAGAAGAGAAGAGAGATGGGGGGGGACGGCCCTCACGGCGGTGCCCTCACCGCGCTGACGACGACGACGGCGGTGGTGACGGCGGCACTCCACGAACGGAGATGAGGAAGGAGAAGGGAGAGAGAGGGGCGCCCCGTTCGGTCGCGAGGAGAGAGAAAGAGAGAGGGAAGAGGGGGGGTTCGAACGGGGGTGGTTCAAATGAACCGCCCCCGCCCCTTTTATACGGCAAAAAAAAAGAGAAAGGAAAAGAAAGAAAATAAAAAGGGGGGGAAAAGAAAAAGGGGGAAGATGAATAAAAAGGAAGAGAAGGAAATAAAAAAGAAGGGGACAAAAGAGACGGAGAAATTTCAAAAAAAGGAGGAGCGAACATAGAGAATAAAAAAGCGAGGAGAATAAGGAAAAAAAAGGGGGGGATGAAAGAAGAAAACAAAAAGGGAAAACAAAAATTACTATAAAGAATATACATATACATATATATATGCACACATACGTATATACATCCACTTATATATATATGTATTTAGATGTGCGTAAATGAGGCACAATAGTAAGGTGTCCCCGGAGAACGTCCCATCCCCACGATCTCGGGCAGATACGCATCCGCACAAGCAAGGACGACTTTACCCCTGCACACAGCCACCTCTGCAATGGCGCCATTCCCATACCGACAAATAAGTCCCTCTCTGGCGCAAGGCCTCGTGCCCTAGCCACCCGCTCCGCACAATATTGCCATTACGGACCCTACGTCCGGATCGGCAGAACCTCTATCCTTGCGTTGGCATTAGTCCCTTGCCAACGAATAAATCCCTTTCCGACGCAAGGCCTCGTGCCCTAGCCACCCGCTCCGCACAATATTGCCATTACGGACCCTACGTCCGGATCGGCAGAACCTCTATCCTTGCGTTGGCATTAGTCCCTTGCCAACGAATAAATCCCTTTCCGGCGCAAGGCCTCGTGCCCTAGCCACCCACCCCGCACAATATGGCCATTACGGACCCTACGTCCGAATCGGCACAGATTCTCCCGTTGCGCTGGCATTCCATTCTTGCCGACGAATAAGCCTTAACTCATGGCGCAAGGCTTCGTGCCCTAGCCTACACTCGCGTATCAAAAAAAAAAAGATAAAATAAAATAAAATAGGGTTAAAAATAGAGATACCCCGCCGGACTTGTCTCTGCATGGGGACAAGGGCAAAAATGGCAACAACCCGGCTGTGGCGAAAACCCGAAAGGGCGCTACGGGCAAAATTGGGTACCCCGCCACGTGAAAACCCGAAAGGGCGCGTGGGTAAAAGCAAAGGGGGGCCGGTACCAGCGAAAACCCGAAAGGGCGCTTGTATCGGTAATGTGGTTCAAAAAAAAAAGGGAGAAAGAAAAAAAAACAGAAGAGATCAACAAACCAAGTCAGCTCCCGACTCCCCGTCGGCACTGACGAAGAGACCAAGAGACAATAAACCACGCCAGCTCCCGACACCCTGTCGGCACTGGCGAAGAGACCAAGAGACAGCAAAGCATGTCAGTTCCCGGCATCCTGTCGGCACTAGCGAAGAGACCAAGAGACCAACAAAGCAGGTCAGTTCCCGGCATCCTGTCGGCACTGGCGAAGAGACTAAGAGACAACAAAGCATGTCAGTTCCCGGCATCCTGTCGGCACTGACGAAGAGACCAAGAAACAACAAGCCAGGTCAGCTCCCGGCACCCTGTCGGCACTGACGAAGAGACCAAGAGACTAAGAGACAAAAAGCATGTCAGTTCTCGGCATCCGGTCGGCACTGACGAAGAAACAAAGAGACCAAGAGACCAAGAGACCAGGTCAGTTCCCGACACCCTGTCGGCACTGACGAAGAGACCAAGAGACCAAGAGACTAAGAGACAACAAAACACGTCAGTTCCCGGCATCCTGTCGGCACTGACGAAGAGACCAAGAGACCAAGAGACTAAAAGACAACAAAGCATGTCAGCTCCCGGCATCCTGTCGGCACTGACGAAGAGACAAAGAGACCAAGAGACCAGGTCGGTTCCCGGCGCCCCGTCGGCACTGACGAAGAGACAACACACTGCTTCAGCTCCCGGCATTCCGTCGGCGCTGATGGAGTGACAAAGAGACCGACAAGCTACTTCAGTTCCCGGCACCCTGTCAGCGCTAATGAAGAGGCTAAGAGACCAACATACTACCTCAGCTCCCGACGTTCCGTCGGCACTAACAACGAGACCAACAAACAACCAACCAGGTCGGTTCTCGACACCCCGTCGGCATCGATAAAGGGAGAAGAGACGAAGACACCCGCGGGCACCGCCCGGCTCATCCTTCGCTTGCGCTACCCGTGGGTGGGGGGCATTTGTGGACACCGAAAATTGCACATCCAGATGCCACGCTCGGCCCAGCATCAACAACGGCCCCGAGTGAAGAAACCCCGGAGAAATCAAGCACAAGAGGCCCCACGGCCCATGGGCCTCGAAGAAAATCAAATGGGCCACGACTCGTGCTCACAATGGGCTCAAAATTGCCCATTTAGCTCTTCAACGGCACGCCCATCCTGGGCTTCAGCGGCACGGCCTTCAGCGGCACGCCCAGCCCCTTCGGCTGCCCAGCGGCACACCCTTGGGGTCTTCACCGGCACACCCCCAGGGGGGTTCAACGGCACACCCCCAGGGGGTTCAACGGCACGCCCCCTGGGGGGTCTTCAGCGGCACACCCCCAGGGGGGGTTCAACGGCACACCCTTGGGGTCTTCACCGGCACACCCCCAGGGGGGGTTCAACGGCACACCCCCAGGGGGGTTCAACGGCACACCCCCAGGGGGGGTTCAGCGGCACACCCCCTTTGGGGTTCAACGGCACGCCCCCTGGGGGGTCTTCAGCGACACACCCTGTAGGGTCCCCAGCGGCACGCCCTTCAGCCGTTCAACGGCACGCCCATCCGGGGCTCCAGCGGTACGCCCTTTTGGCACTACAGCGGCACGCTTGTTCAGCCCTTCAACGGCACAGCGGTGAAGCTCTTTCAACGGGCGACGTGAGGCCCATGCCCTACACATCCTTGGCGCACAGTGGAGCCATCTCAGGTGGCAGCCAATCGTTGGGCCACGTGGCCTAGTCCACTGACAGCCAGGACAGGCAGGTCAAACCTCATGATCACGGGCCACTTCCCGCTTCGGCGGCCGTGCTCGAAGGCTCCCGCCGCCCGGGGTATAAAAAACCCCTTCTCTTCGTTTCACAGGGGAGGGGAGGACAGACTGAGAGACGTACACAGACGAACACAAAGAGGGGGAGAGGCTCCGACAGTAGAAGACACACACACAGGAGAAAGAGGAGGAGAGAGAAGAGAAGAAGCGACCCTCCCGGCCTGAGCTCCGTCCGACGGCCACCGGGAAGAAACGAGAGTAAGAGGGAGAGAGCTTGTTGTATTGGGGGAGAGGGTTGGGAACGTTAGCCCATGTCTTAGGCCCCAATGTTTCCTTCCGTCTTGTATTTCATTCCTCCTCTCGTTCTCCGTCTTGGAGTCTTTTCCTTTTGTCCATGGCCTCATTTGGGCATTTTCTCTTGTAATATGCATGTAGGGATACGGTCCTTGGCATCCCACGAATGGAAACAATCACCCTCCTTGGGCCCTTTTTTTTTGCTATTTCCGTTGGTTTGATCCTGCCTTCATAGTGCATGTATTGTGCTACCCGTTTCCTCCGTTCCTCCGGTTTCTTTTGAGCCACCACATCAATGTGATGCCTCCCCTTTAAAGCCTGGCCTTGTGAGTCCTTCATTCACTTCCAGTAACCCTTCCTCCTTTTCTTGAACAATCTGCAAGCCCACACACACTTGGCCCTTTTAATCCTTCGGCAATGCTTCACTTTGGCCCCTGACCGACACACTTTCCTTGGCCCTCAGCGGCACACCCAATAGCCCTCAGCGGTACACCCCTATTGGCCCTCAGCGGCACACCTTGTCCAGCCCTCAGCGGCACACCTCATTTGCCCCCAGCGGTACACTCCTTTCTGCCCTCAGCGGCACACCCACACTCTGTTACCCCTAGCCGGCACACCCCTTGGCCGGCACACTCCAATTGGCCCTTGGCCGGTACACTCACCTTATGGCCTTTAGCGGCACACCCTTCAGCCTCTCAGCAGCCCACTCCTTGGCCTCGCCTCCGAGCCCCTTCCTTCACGTTTTCCGAGGTTCTATAAAGGTGTTGCTCCCCCGGGGGCCCACCTCCAGTTGTCGGGTTCCGCCACTCCATGTGGGCGCGCTCCCTTTATCTCCCTTACGCCCCGGGTCAAGGGGAGATGCTGCCGAATTCTTGTGAGAAACTAATAAACAATTAAAAGAGGCAAAAGGAGGCAAAAACGAGCAGGATAATTAATGAGACCTTCCAACTCATCAAATCACTGCCGGCACCACCACCCGGCAGCCCGAACGTCCGACCCGCAAGAAAAGAGACCGAACCGAACAAAGGGAACCAACAAAGGGAGGAACTTTGTATAAAACTACACGAAAGTTAAGATAAGAAGAAAAGAAAAGCCTTAAAACAAATAATCGAAAACTGATCAAATCTCCACCATCACGCCCCCATTGGCCTTCAGCGGCACGCCCAGATTGGCCTTCAGCGGCACGCTTCTATTGGCCCTCAGCGGCACGCTCCCATTGGCCCCTTAGCCGGCACACTTCTCTCACCTCTTAGCGGCACACTCGCCTAAATCCTTCAGCGGCACACCCCTTTAAGCCCTCAGTGGTACGCCCTTCAAACCCTCAGCGGTACACTCTTAATTGCCCCAGCGGCACGCCCCTTGAACCTTCAGCGGTACACTCCCTTGAGTCCCAGCGGTACGCTCCCTTGACCTTCAGCGGTACACCCCCCTTTTGGCCTTCAGCGGCACGCCCTCCGGGCCTCTCAGCGGTACACTCTTACCTTCCCTTCGCCGGCACACTACATCTATGCACATATACAACCTGATAAGGGCATTAACAATAGCAAATAAACTAATAAAAATTATGCTAATTAAAGGACTCCGAATGCGCAATATTAATCACAATAAAGAGGCGGGAGGGGCAATAAAAAATGAATAACAAATGAATGATAATAACAAGAATAATCATGAATAAAAGAAGAGAAATCACCCCGGACAAAGGCACGAACAAACAGTAAACATCGAATCAGAAATCCTAGAGGATATAACTAAGAAAACCCCAGATAAAAGACGCTAAGGCCTGCACCGCAGCCTTCCCATCTCTCCCCGTGACCCGGGGCCAAAGGGAATAACGACGCCGCCCTTTCAGGTCGAGCCCGAGTCTCGGGAATTACCCCGATATGGCCAGGCTTTGATCCAACCTCGGGCCGACATCCTAATCGGACCGGATTTGTTTTCTCCTTCCGGATACCTTCTAAATCTTCATTAAAATTGCCGCATGCTCGGCAGACATTTGAAGGGACCTACCTCGGTTTTCTCATCGTGACTCTACCACGGACCTGTGTCCGAATACGAAAGGGTCTACGAGTGGCCGACACGGCCGACAGTTTATGGCCTTAATACAACTTTCAGTGTGATCTACTCCTATCCCTCTCGCATAATTAGTATTACTCTTTTCGGCCGCGGGTCCCCTAATTTCGACAATTAATCAAGGGTATTCCCTCGTGTGAGGGATGTAAATGACGTCGTGACCTCTATGGCGCGACGGGATTCGGTCCCGACACGAACCACACAGTCGTCTGACGAAGTCAGATTCGAGCGCACCTTGGGCTCTCCGGAGCCCGAATAAATCGTCACTTCGGTGACTGGCACGCCCACGCACTCAATAAACCGGTGATCGCCCCGAAACCACGGTTAAACGAAAAGTGCGTCCACAACAAGTCAAGCACTTAGAAACAAATATATCCACGTCTTTCTTTATGCTTGGCCACCAGAACTGCTTTTTCAAATTCTGATACATCTTGGTGACACCTGGGTGAATAGCAAAACGGGAACCATGGGCTTCACTCAGAATCTCATGCCTCAAATCATCATCAGCGGGAACATACCATCTGCCCTGAAAACTGACAACCAGCTCATCATCAAATTCCACATCATACCTTGATATAACACGGGCCAAATCAGAATCTACTTGCTGAGCTTCTTTAATCTGCTGATACAAAGTTGAACCCAAAACTAAGCTAGCACAAACTGCCATTTTCGGATCGGCAGGAATCTCCACGCTGAATGCCTCACTCGGAAGCTGTTCCCACAATTTCCATTCATGAAGCAACAATTGATTGACTTGTACTTTCCAGCTCAGAGCATCAACCATAACATTCATTTTACCCGGCTGATAGGAGAGTGTAAAGTCATAATCTTTCATGTATTCCATCTATCGCCTCTGCTTGAGATTCAGATCTTTCTGGGAGAATATATACTGTAAACTCTGATGATCAGTAAGAATCTGAAATTTCTCACCATACAGATAATGTCTCCAGATCTTTAAGGTAAAAATAACTGCAGCTAGCTCCAGATCATGAGTGGGATAATTCTCTTCATGTTGTTTCAATTGCCGAGATGCATATGCGATAACTTTACCATGTTGCATCAGCACTGCACCCAAACTTACTCGAGAAGCATCTGTACAAACAAGAAAACCACCCGAGTCGGAAGGCAAAGTCAACACTGGAGAAGAAGTCAATAACCTTTTTAATTCAACAAAGCTAGCCTCACACTGATCCGACCAGATAAAAGGTACATCTTTAGGAGTCAGTCTAGTCATCGGTGCTGCAATCTTCGCAAAATCCTGGATGAATCTGCGATAATACTCAGCCAAACCTAGGAAGCTTCTTATCTCTGTTACAGTTCTCGGTCTCTGCCAACTCAAAACAGCATCAATCTTTGCAGGGTCTACTGCCACTCCGTCACCAGAAATCACGTGGCCAAGAAAATGAATTTCCCGAAGCCAGAATTCACATTTACTGAACTTCGCATAGAGCTCGTGATCTCTTAGAGTTTGCAGAACGATTCTCAAATGCTGCACATGATCTTCATCAGAGGCAGAATAGATCAAAATATCATCAACAAAGATCACCACGAACTGATCAAGAAATGGATGAAAAATACACTGCATTAGGTCCATGAAAGCTGCTGGGACATTAGTCAAACCAAACGGCATAACCAGAAATTCAAAGTGACCATATCGAGTGCTGAAAGTTGTCTTCTCCACATCAGATTCCCAGATCCGCAATTGAAAGTAGCCAGACCGGAGATCAATTTGCGAAAAGACAGCAGCAGACTGTAACTGGTCAAACAAATCATCAATCCTCGGAAGCGGATATTTATTCTTGATAGTCACCTGATTCAACTGCCTGTAATCAATACAAAGTCTCAGGCTTCCATCTTTCTTTTTCACAAACAGCACTGAAGCACTCCACGGAGAAAAACTGGGGCGAATATAGTCTTTTTTTAGTAATTCAAGTAGCTGTGCTCGCAGTACTTTAAGTTCAGCTGGAGCCATACGGTACGGCGCCTTTGCTAACGGGCCGGTACCTGGAATCAGTTCAATCACCATCTCTATCTCTCGCTCTGGGGGTAAGCCTGGCAACTCGTTAGGAAACACATCAGGGAACTCACAGACAATAGGAATATCACTGACATCCCGTCGTGGTTTCTCAACAGCAACCACAGAAGCTAAGAATCCCTCGCAACCTGCACTAAGCAACCTAAAGGCTCGAATAGCAGAAATAATCATACGAGAAGATCGGGATCGAATACCTTGGAAATAGAAAGTTGACTTTCCCTGTGGCTGAAAATAGACTTTCTTTGATCTGCAGTCAACCACAGCTCCATAACGCTTCAACCAATCCATTCCCAGAATAACATCATAATCTGCCAGCTGCAATGCATACAATCTCGCCGGTAACTGGTGATTATCAATCATAACAGGAGACTCTTCCAAACACAGAGGTGTAATCATGAAATCTCTCGAAGGCATCTCAACATACATCTCACAAGTTATCTCGGAAGTCGGTTCCTCAATACATGCCATGAAATTCTCAGAAATAAAAGAGTGAGAAGCACCAGAATCAAATAAGACATGAGCTGAATGACCATAAAGCATAATCGTACCTTCCACAAGATGGGACGCAACAGCATCAGCTATAGTCATGTGAGTAACCTTGCCTTTCTGCTTCTTTGATCCGGCAGAGGATTGCTGAGAAGACGCCGACGCCTAAGAAAAGAACTGTTGTTGAGCCTGCGGTATAGGAGGAGGTCTGAATTGTGACTGCTGAGGTTGAGAAAATTAAGGAGTTTGTAACTGCTTTGGCCTCAGCGGGCAATCCCGAACCACATGACCAGGCTGGTCACAACGAAAGCAAACAACAGGCAGAGAACACGGTTGGCCCTTGTGATGACCACCGCATCTCCGACACGTCCATGGCTGGCTGACAGCTGAGCTCTGGCGAATCTGAGTAGAAGGTGTTGTCGTCTGCTGAACAGAATCTGTACCGGATGACGGCTGAAAAAAATTCTTCTTCTTCTTGAACTTCTTAAACTTAGTCTTGGAAGGAGAGGAAGCACTGCTAACCTCTGACTGGACTGGGGGAACACCTGGCACTGGCGGTCGGTAAGCCTGATGAGATTGCACCACCGGCTGAACTTACCCTGCCTGAGGATATCCACCTGGTCTCGTCATCTCCAGCTCAAGTGCCACAGCTGTCTAGCACGCACTATCTAGATCCGCAACGCGACTTGCAATCAGGGGCATCTTCAACTCTGGCCTCAAACCTCGCAAGAATTGCTGAGTTTTCAAAGCTTCACTAGCCAGCACATGCGGCGCATACTGACCCAATTCCATAAATTTATTCCGATACTGGAGCACCGACATACTACCTTGAGTCAGCTCCATGAATTGATACATCTTAGCCATGTGTAAACAAGCAGGAGTGTAGGCGCGCTCAAAAGCAGCAACAAACTCTGCCCAAGTGATTTGCCGAAGAGGTCTAGAATGAAAGGCGATCTGCCACTCGGCTTTCCACCACGTGATGGATGTACCCTGGAGTTGAAACGCGGCAAGCATAACCTTCTCATCTTCAGCACACTCCATCGAGACAAATACACGCTCAATCGCATCTAACAATTGCCTCGCAACCTCTGGATCAGCTTGACCATCGAAAGTAGGCGGATTGAACATCAGGAATTCTTTTAAAGCCTTGCCTCGACTGCCAGGCACTTCAACAGGAGGAGCAATAATAGGCGCTGGAGGAGGAACAATCGGAACAGCAGGAACTGCAGGAGGAGGTGCAGAACCACTATCTTCCCTGGGCGCATCTCGAGGAGCACGAGGAACTCGAGGAGGTCTTCCTCGACGAGGCGGCATAATTACACTGCCGAAAACATAAAACAACAGAAAAATCCGTTAATCACGCAGAAAACACCCTAAGCCAGCATAGACGACACCAAGGACTAGCTCTGGACAAAGCGCCAATCCCAATTCCTTGCACCATTCCACAACTCACGCTCTGATACCAACTGTGACGACCCAGAGCTCAGGATACCGATATACCGATAACATCGATACACCGATAC